>VWPW01001876.1:186211-331970 GCA_013389825.1 Crypturellus undulatus
CGGCTCCCGGGCGGCGCCGCTGGGACGGGACGGGTCGGTGCCTGGTGCCGCGGCGGGTCCGGGTCCGGGTTCGTGGCGGGGAGCGGTAGCGCGGGCGGCACCGCGGCCTGAGCCGCCCCGCGCGCCCCTGGAAGGGAGCTCCGCAGGAGCGGGCAAGTTTTGGGGGTTTCCGAAGCGCTCTAAGCGGTGTCGTTGCCGGAACGACGGAATTCTGCTTCTGAGCACCTTTCTTCCTGTAAGGCAGTAATATCTGTTTCAAAACAAGGCAGGCTTGGGGGTTGTCACTACCAAAACAATGCAAACTGAAAGCAACTGGAAAAAAGAAAAGGAAGTTCCGTTTTCATATACAGCTCATTCTGCACTGATCTTACAAAGTTGTGTAGTTTCAAATTGCGTAACCATCAAATAATTTTGGAAAAGCCATCATTAATGTGTAATTTTTGTTTTTGCATGTCTTTTCTGCCAGTTCCAAAGGTTTTTCTGAGATGTGTGCTTTACTCTTTCACAATTTGCTAAACCTTATCTATCCCACTTATACTTAATTATAATCTTTAAACACTGTTAAAGGTATGTTATATTTTAACAGAGTTTATTATGGTTCCTTATAAACTGTCAAGCTACAAAGACAACACTTTTTACATATTAAGATGCAGGG
Organism: Crypturellus undulatus; assembly: GCA_013389825.1. Taxonomy (NCBI): domain Eukaryota; kingdom Metazoa; phylum Chordata; class Aves; order Tinamiformes; family Tinamidae; genus Crypturellus; species Crypturellus undulatus. The sequence continues at coordinate 186,867 of VWPW01001876.1, forward strand.
TTAATTTAATGGTTTATTTGAAGGAGAAAAATAAGAGTGATTCAATTATGTAGAATTAAGTGTCTTCATTTTGATTGATGGAAAAGTTGTTTATTCCCCAAGCCCAAATTATTCTTTTAAGTTTCTGTAACAGGAGCACAATTAAAAGCACCCACTAGCGTTATGATACTAATGAAGTGTCTGTACTGCTATACCTTGTTATCTGTAGGGCCGGTGGTTAATGCAGACTCAGTAAGCAACTCGGTCTGGTAGAACCTAAAGTAGCGGCGTAATCAGTTTCTGATGTTAGAGCACTTGGTGGGGAAGAGGGTTAGACCTTTTTTGTTTCTTCTCCTAGGACTGAATAAACATGAACTTCAGCAAACAAGTTGCTTGTCTGTAAAGCCTGAGTAAGTTTCACTATTGTCACTAGGAAGAAGGCTTGCCACTTTTTTCTTTTAGTAATTAGGTGTAACTATTACTTTCCAGTAGATAGTTCTTTGAAACTTAAAATTTGATTTATCATTATTATTAAAAAAAAAAAAGGAGTTTCATTTGTTTTTCTCTAATACAGTTGGAGTTACTTGAATCTTTTCAGCAGCTGGTGCTATTAATTTTGTAATGTACGAAGGAGTTCTCAGCTTGGGGCAATATTCTTTTCTACTGTTAGGATGCAATGAAGAAGCATGCAAATCTATTAATACTTAATTTTCTATACGTAATGATATTCTTTGAGGATTAGAAACAACTGATAGAAGTTTTCCTTCTAGCTGAGGATTATTTAAGAAGGGGGTGGAGGTAGAAAATAAAGAGAGCTAATAAAACAAAAGTTTGGATTTGGCAAGAGATATCATGCTCTGGCGAGGCTGAACTTTATTGTAAGTGTGTGGTAAGTTGTTTGTACTGGTACGTGCTTCTGTGTTACTTGGGCTTCAGAATTGTGTCTTAATGTCTTGTGCTGCTGAATACTGAACAACCTGCTTCCTAGTTAGCATGGGAGAAATTCTGTTTTTTTCTGAACACATGGGGGAGTTGTGGGAAGGCATTTATGAATGATCAATGTAGAAGTGGTTTAGGCTGCAGCCTTGCTATAAATTGAGAAGAGTACTAGCCTTCATTAATGTGGCACTCAGCCTATAACACGTAGCTGGGATTTAAAATAAATGGGCTAAGGATTTTGTGTCTGGCTCATAAAGGCAGCTGTCAGTTGCTTCAGAAACGCTCATGGTGATTTTTAAAAAAAAAATGATTTTTAGATGGTAACTCAGAAATACCCTGATCACTCCTGCACACTATTATGGCCATGATCTAAGAACCTGAGATTGGAATTTATGATTGCTTTTAAAAGGACTTAAAGGCTCAGTTATGCATGTGGCAGAGCCACTCTGATGAGTTACTGTTGTCTGGTCTTGCCCTGTCGTGCATTTTCATCTCTCCTTTCTCAGCTCTGGTGGTTGACAGAATGAGGAGTCTGAACAGAAGAAATTAATAGTTTCCTTACAGAAATGTAAATGTTATTGGTTTATTGTGCAGACACAGGCCCAACAGGAAAGAAGAGTTGGGATGTTGATGCGAGGAAGGAAGAGGTTTACTTAAAACAAAAATCTGTGGCCCAGTTAGAGTGGTGATTGTATGCTGTCTAGCTATGCCCCCGGTGGAAGGTGTGAAGGAAGATGCTACCTTGACTTTGAAAGAAAAATATGACCAGCAAAAACTATATAGTTTAAAAGAGAGTGTGTATTTTTTAAGCCAAATCAGTTTTGGTGTCAGCACAAGGGTGGGGCAGAAATGAGGGGTAGATAATAAAGGGCAGCAGAACCTTCCCTTCTGGTGCACATCATGAAACCACAGACTGGTGGAATTCTAATCAGGAAGTATATGATAGAATTACTGACTTCTAATTAGCTGGGCTAAATACTTTATTCATGTTTGTATTTAAGGGTCTTAATTTTCACTATCTGCAGATTTGGTTTGTTTTGATATACTTCAGCACAGAAATACTACTTAGTGCTGTGTATAATTGTTTTATTGGAGTCTTATGTAAAGGGACCTTTTTTAGGAGAAAAAAACACGTATTGAAAATTATTTGAAGAAATACAACTTTTTTTTATAACTTTTATGTTAAATTTCAAATGATAATGAAGTAGAAAGACATCATTTCAAAGGCATTCATGACACACTGGCATTTTGGATCTGCAAAGTAAAAAGTTGTCCAATAAAATTTACTCTGACCTTTGAATTTCTTATAGTCTACAAAGTGGGATTCTATTCTTTTTCCATTAATAAACTTGTGTTTTATTAGAACTATTTACCTGTAACACAAGTCTTAATCTGAGTGGCTTGATATAAACTTCCTTTTAGAACAGTCCATTCTTATCATCTTGTTTTATGGAAAGTTGTATTTTGTCATCTTTTACCATGATGTACTTACCATGATAAACTTAATAGATGTTCAGGTTTATGCTAGTAAAATTTCAGTGCTATTTATTACCTGTCTCTTTCCTGTGCGTGAAGTGGGCTCCCTCCTGAAATCACTATGAATTGCCATTTTTCAAAGATGATAGACACCTTGAAATGGCCTCAGCAGCTCACTTGGAGCTCTTGGGTGCATCCCATTTGGTCCCTTGGACTTAAGCCCAGTGGATGTATTCCCTAACTCTGTTGCTTTACGCTGTGGGAACTGATTTACTCAAAACCTGGAAGGTTTTGTCTAGGAAAGCCTTGCTTGTCTTGTCCAGGAAAATAATCATGATGAACGAAGTGAACAGTAAATCACTTGGCACCAGCCCTCAAACAACTTGCATATAGCTGTTCGAAATGTGCCGAGAGACTTGTGGCACGCATCCAGTGGACAGTATGTTTTACCCTTTGCAAAATGTGTGGGTGCTTGGGTAGAAGATTGGAATATGCATCTCAAATTCTGTCCAGTGGGATTTGTTTGTTCAGAAACAACCGAGACATCTACCTAAAAGCTCTGCCTAGTTCTGTGCAATTCCTTCTTAGAGGTGATTTCTAATAAAAGACTTCTTCTTGAGGGCTTTTTAATTATAGGATAGGGTTTTAGGGACTTGCTTAACTAGGTATAGCATTTCCTTTCAGATCCAGAATCCACTCCATTTTCTCCTTGGTTATACTGAAGCATTCCTGTCCACTGGGCTGCTTGGAAGTGCGTCGTGACATCTTTAGTATTTGACCGGTGGTAACGTGATCCCTGAGATTTGTAGAGCACCTATCTGAAACTTGATTTGAGTGCTAATGATAAAATATTTTGTGCTGCAAACTTTCTGATCATATTTATTCTTGAAAGATATGCCTTGCAGTGTCAATTCAAGTAATACTACTGTTTTTAACAAAAAAAAAAAAAAAGTGGTATGTGCTTGAAGATGTTTAGAGAGTACCTGGCCTATAGCAGTTTAAAGAATGCACAAGTAATAGCTTCCTACCCAGTTAAGAGCACTTAGTATCAAGTTATAGAGTAGGCTGTAGAATGAGCAGACTTCTCTAACTTAGTTTCTTGAGTTTTTTTTAACTAGGATCATGATTTTTTGATGTTGGTACATGATCTCATATCTTTTACTCAGGAAGTTGGAATTGGAAACAGTTTACTTTTAATCAGGCTAACTTATATTGTGCAGTCATCTGATATCAGAAATGGACTCAGGCTGGTCATATTTGATTTGTGGAAGTTTGTGTGCCCTGTGAGGTGTTCTTGTTTTGTCTGTTAGAGGCGATTAGAGAAACACAAGAGACATGGACAACATCCTTCACCCTCAGAATTCCTCATGCTAGTTACTGAAACTTGGAGTTTACTGTGTGCCTTGTTTGGATCAGAAACAGTATGGTTTGTTGTTTAAATCATGAATTTGGTAACTGTTAAATGTTCATAAGAAGCCTCTGGAAGCCTGGATGGAAATTAACTTTTATTTTGACACTAAAAATACAAGGAAAATAAAATGATCTTGTTATTGGACTGTATTTGCAGTCAACAATGAAGAGTCAACATTCCCAGAAGTCTGGGAGTCTACTGGGAGGAAATCTGAACTCTATTTATCTGCAGTCTACAATTACTTGAATTTTAAAGAGATACCAATAAGGTAATATCATCTTGTCCATATTGCTACTAAACACAAGTGATAAATTTGAAAACATTCATTTAGGCAGTCAGCTCTGCTTTGGTCAGTAGACTAGATCATCAAAGATTACAATCCTTTTTCAGCAGCATGGAAACACAATTTTCATGATATTAATAAGACCTCATGATAAATACAGGGAAAGGTAAACTTGTATTTTTGCATACCAGGTTTCAGCACAAGAAGAGGTGTGGTGGTGGTGTTTTTTCTTATATAGCATAAGAGTATTGCAGCACATATTGTTAAGGCAAAGTATTGCAATGGGTTTGTCTTTCCGTGGACCTCTCTGGACCTTGGTATTGTAGACACTGGAATAAAAACAGTATAAAAATTGTTGCATGAAAACCCCCAAACCACAGTTAAGTTGCTTAGGGCTCAAGGTGGCTGACTGTGAGGTACCCTGACTTTTGTTATGGGTTTAATGACTGGAGAAAATTGGAGACATAACCTTTTATTCAGTCTTTTGAATCCAGCACATAGATGCTACTTTAGGGAGGGAAAAAAAAAAAGTTGATGTAGGGAAAAAATTCTGTTCAGTTTTAACTGAACATTGACTAAATGTTAACCATGTTAAAGCATTGCTTCTAAAATACATTTGCCAAGATATTATCACAGACTGCTTAAACATTTGAATATTGCAAAATAAATCTGCAGGAGTTGGTGCTTATTTTGAGTGTTGTAATCTGTAAAGGAGTTTGAAATAAGTATTTGTTTTCGTGTTCAGAAGGAGTTGCTTCTGTGGATTCACAAGATAAAAAAAAATGGTGTGATGGCTTTTGGTAAGGGTCTTTTGGTGAGAGTGCAACAGGCTTTGCTTACACAGGAAGAACACTTGCATAATAACTAGTGTTAAACTTGTGTTTCAAAACTTACATTGCTTTCTGAATTATTGAAATGTTATACATTGCATTATTGAAATGTTATGCATTGGTTAATGTCTTTTTTTTTTACTCTTTTTAATATTTACTGCATCAAAGAACATGACACAGTTTGGTTCATGTATAATCAGATTTTGAAACCAGAACTACTGAAATCATGTCACTCATGACTCTAGATTTTAGATATGGATCTTCAGGTTAAAAAGAGCATTCCTTATGACTGGATATTTTAAATACTCAATCTGTTTAAAAAAAAAAAAAAAAAATGTTTAAAATACTGTCGTAAAGCAACAGTGCTTTTTTTCCTCACTATGCATTTTTTTTTTTTTTCTCTGCTATTTTCTACAGTTTTAATCATTTTTTGGTCTGTGATCACTGCTATTGAATCACTACTTAATTCCTCTACAATCTCTTCTGTTTATGCTTTTGGCAAGTATATGTAAAATTTTTAATGCATTTTTTCTTTATATCAAGCAATATCTAGTGTGAAAATGCAGTTGTCACTCTTGCAAAGAAAATTGGTGCTCGTTGTGCAGGGGCAAAGGCTGAAGACTTTTGGTTGTCAAAATACAAAAATACACTTTTTTTTCTGTGAATTATGCACTGTGTTGTCAATTGTGCATACATTACACTGACTGTTCAGACTATATTAAAAATATAAAGGTGAATACCAACTGGAAACCATGTACCTATTAGGGAGAAGTGACCAAAATTTGAGTTATCCAAAGGCATATAAAGCATAAAGCGGTCCATTTTCTGGAAGAAAACTGTGCTCTGTTAACTATCTTCTGGTTTCAGTTTTTAGAGTTATTAGCTTGTTGGCCTGTTTTGGCATGCAAATTTGCATCTTAGTAGTATATCTGACAGCACAAGGTTTCTATCCCCTGACCTGTTAACGCCAACCTTAGTCAAAAAAGATACTCTTGTTAGAGCAAAATTATTAATATCTAGTGGAAATGTGGTCCCATGTATACATATTTTAAGTCTATCACAGTGTTCCGGGCTCCCATTGTCTTTGGTCACTTCCTTATATCTCTTACTCCTTGAGGACACAAGTTTTTCCCCAGTTTGTCATGCACTCTTAATGTCAGTCAGAAATAATGTATTATAGGGAGGGTCCAAAATAGAATGAACTGAATTTACATCTTTGGAGATGTCTAACTTTTCTATGTAATAGAAACTTTTTTTTGAGAGAGAGGAGTTTGGAATTTAATGCAGCAGAATATCTGTATTGCTAGATGGGAGCATTTGTTCTTAATTTTCTTCTGGCTAGTTGGCATGTGGATTGCAAACCTAAAAAAGCTTAGTGATAGTAGTAGATATTTCAGTGCTGTGAATGCAGAGTGAAAATGAAAGCGTGTTTCTTTTCAGGAAACGGAGGATGCTAAGCCGTTGCACTTCTCATGTTTGCATCAGAAGAGCATGTTTGAAACAGGTCTTAAATATCCTCACTTACACTTAGTTTAAATCATAGAATGGTTTTGGAATAAGTAAACTTTACCCCCTTTGAGGAGAAAGTGGAAGATGTGCTCCACGTCCAGCTAACCTGCTCCAGCTGCAAGTGTGTGTTTTGGCTCATCAGAGCAGAATGAGTCTGTAATCAGGTTCTCACTATCAGCTGTCTTGCTCTACAGACCTGCAATACCTACTAGCGTAGGTGGGACTGAAGTGATTTGAGACATGCTAAAACGTGCCTTGTTTTCTCTCTCTTTTCAGGCCAATATGGAAATCCTTTAAATAAATATATTAGACATTATGAAGGATTGTCTTATGATGTGGATTTGTTACACCAAAAACACCAGCGTGCCAAAAGAGCAGTGTCGCATGAAGATCAGTTCTTGCGCTTGGATTTTCATGCTCATGGAAGGTTAGTAGTGTTTTTTTAAGAAGTTTGTTTTAACTATTTCTTACTTGTGCATGTTTTTTAATTATATAATAAAGTATAACTGGTGAACTACATTCAGTTGACTAATGTTAGGTAAGATATGCTAAAATACGCTTTGCAGTTTCTTCAGGGTGTTAGCTACAATGTCCAAGGTAAATATGGAATTGTTGATAGCAATCACTTATTCAGACGTCTGGTGGAGTGTGTTAATCCACTTTAAACAGTGGAGGCACATTAAGAATAGAGTGAAAGTTGATCTTGAGTTTATAATGCAACTTTGGCATATCTCTTCTGCATAATTTTGTATTTTGAAAATTTTGCCTGAGTAGTCTTAATTGAAGAAATGTACTATATTCCAAATTGGATTTGAAACTACAGAAGTGGTCAAAACAGTGTTCTGTTTCGTGTCCCTTGTTTTCTGTGTGGTTGTGTAACTTTTTCCCTATGCTGTAAATAATTGCAAGCTATTATATTAGAAGGGTTGTTAGCCACACATTTAACAAATGATTGTAAAATCAAGTACAGAAGTTAGATATTCTATGTTGGCAATTCATTAATGTGTAACTTTTAAGTTTTACTGAGAAATTCTAAACTATGAATAGAGATTTTTTTTTTCCTGTCCTCTTATAGCATTGAGAAGGAAGAGAAACTTAAAGTACTTGTCCTCTATATCTTTGTTTCTTCACTGACTTGCTGCTTTTCAGCACCACCGCCTTCCTATTTTCAGGAATATGTAATGCCCTTGCTTTTCTAATGACTTCACCTACAGTTTAAGTAAGTAGAATTTGGAAAATAAAAGGTGGTAGTATAAAATCTCAAGCTCATTTAAAACAATGTATTTGATGTCCTAAAAAAGTTTCTGTGGTGATATATCCAAATTATATAAAAATGTTGTTAGTATCTAAGATAATGAGGTCTGAAAAGGATGTCTTTTTGTTTGTCACAAATCACAACAGGCTGTAGTCAAGGAGGTGTGTAAATATTGAGAACAGCTGCTGTGACAAAGTGAAGGAAGGTGTTGGTGTTTCTTTCTGTGTGGGTTTGATTCTAAACCTGTATAGGCTGGGGCCTCAACTCCTCCCTCAACTTGAGAAGGCTGATTAGGAACTTGTTATAAGGGCAAATTGGTCTATAATGTAGGATTTTAGCATCTAGGATTTACCTGTGAAGAGTGGTTTCCTTGTCAAAGAGAGAATAGTTGGTGATGTCGGCATTTAGTGCAGAGATGCCTGTTTGTCAGTCTGCATGTGATCTTACAAAATAGTTTAAATTCTCTTGAAATTAGGAAGGGCAAAGTGTTCCACTTAGTCTACCGATTAGCTTTGAATAAAGTCTGTAACAGTTTAAACAACTGTGTGAACAAGATTGCCTTTTCATAGTTGGAGTTGAAGTGTTTTATTTGTATACAGGCAGTATATGTACCTATACTCAAACTGTAATCTTTTGTTTTGAGTGGGCTTCTGGTGAAGTTATACTTACATGTATAGGACAGTTTGTCCTTTATTCTCTCTTATTTACTGCAGGTCTTTGCTGAAAACAGCAAATGGAGCCAGCTGGACCATAACAGTTTTTATGCTTTACCTCAGCATTATTCTTAACTTTTGCACTGAGGCTAGGAAAAACTGGGGAACTTTACTTAAAAAAACTTTAACTGGGAAAATTGTTTGGCTGGTTATTTTTCACCTTGATCAGTTCCTGCTTCAAGCCCTTATGTGAACAAACTTTAAGAACAAAGAAAGGATGACAAAACAAGTAGATGTAGTAAAAGGGAAGATGCAGCTTATTTCTAGTATATATGAAATTTGAAATAATATGTAGGTGGTCTGCATGCCAATTTATATATGGAATGTTTTACTGTGAGTAAATTTAAGGTATCTTTTGAATCAAAGGGAAGGTTCACACAAAGTATTAATATTAACCTACTAAGTTCCTGGTAAAAATTGCTGTTTAAGTGAAGTACTTTTAGGGATCAATTATTTCCTAGAAAAACAACTTTCTTTGGCACCTATTTGAGATAGTGAAGAAATATAACGTGGTACAACTTTCCTTTGCATGTCAATGTTATTTCAGCAGTTTTTTCAGCAGTATTTTACCTGAATGAAGTTGGACTGTGACTGCATATAATAAACAATGTTAACTTTCAATCTCAGCTTACTAAGTTGCAAATGATGTAGTTGTAATTGTTCACTTATTGAGCACAAACTTTCGCATCCAGAGAAGTTTGAAAGTTGTTTCACTTTCTTTTAGTATAGACACTAACAAAGTATTAATTGCAGATGTTTTTAAACTGAGCTGTCAACCACAATGTCAAAAATATGCTGTATACTTCTATTCATAGTAACTTTCATTTTGAGAATAGAGATAGAAAAGCTTGTTTGACACATAATAGTTCAGAACTATATCTTTTACCTAGCAAGAGAGATGTGAATTTCTGAGACCCTGGTGCTTTCAGAAGAATAAAGGAATTGCATCTATCTTGTGTTTAACTGTACTGTCAGTCAGCTTTCTACTTGATGCATTTCTAATAGCTTAAACTTTCTATCTTTTTTCTAATTTATCCTTCTAATCATCCATCCACACCCAATTCTGCTTTCTCCTGGATTATGTAAGAATTTACTCTCATTTGGGAAAGTTCCTTGTGCATTTTGAACAAACAAGTGAAACTTTTCAAATAGTACTTGAAGACATGATAGCACCTGCCCATTACTATATTGAAGGTACAAGGAGAACTTTTTTCAGATTTTCACTTCAAATCCTCTTTTTTTTTTTTTTTTTTTCTTCTATTTTTTTGACATAGAATTGCTCCTTAAATCTGGGTATCTTGTTTTGGTGTTCTACTGGAGTCCTTAATTTTTGTATAAAAGTACTCTCATAACTTAAACATCTCATAAGGAAAAAATGGCAAGCCAAAAAATAAGGCTGCCCAACTGAGGTACAGGGATTCCTACCTTTACTTGTACACATTGTATTAATACTTTAGAACTGTATTCTTTGGCTTACAAACTTCAGCAGACATAGCCAAGTTCTTAGTCATATTCCTAAAATAAAAAAGCAATAAACTTAAGTGAAAATATCAAAAATTAAAATATTAAAACATCAGCTAGTATTTTCTCCCTAAATCTTTGCTTGGATTCGTGTACTAAATTTGTGATGGCCTTATTCAGGTACCTCTTTACATGCTCTTTTTTACTGTCTTTTTTTTTTTTTGAATTATGTTAAGAGTCTGATACTGCATACCAATATTCAAACCTTCTGTAAATGCAGGTAAGGAAGGTTATTTTGGATAAACAGGAAACAAAATGAAACAGGGATGGAGTGTAACTTTCCAAGACAGAGATTTATGCTGGAATTAAAAAAAATAAAAAATAATAATAATAATAAAAAAAAAACACTGGATAAATACTAATCTGCTCTTAAAATGTGCACTACACTGTTTAAGACAGAGGTACTTGACCTACTTTCTCAAGAGTATGAACTAGTGAATATGTAGCTGATTGTTATCCTACTTAGCTAGTTTCTGTTGTCTGAGCTAGCTTAAGTGTTTGCAGCTATGTGTATGGATAATCAATGGCAAGTTGCTGAGGATGAGGGCTGCCTACCCACTTACCTTCTAGAATAACAAGCTTAACAAGTTTTAACATTTGAAGGTCAGAAAAGAAATCTCTGAACAGTCATAAATGTCACCCTAGAGATGCCAATGGAAAACAGGACATGAGCTGCAGGTGTTCTGGCTGGACTTGCCAAGTGTTGCAAGGCTGATTGGTTTTTAGATAAGTAACAGCGCGAGAGCCTTTCTACCCATATCTACATGTTTAATAAAATCAGTGACAAACCTGAAGTCCCTATCACCTGCTTTTTCAAAATCAAGTTTTTACAGTTGTAGCAGGACCATGGGAATTGTCAGCTGATAAATGATGATGGATTGTTTTGTGGTCTTCACAGTATATGAAAACAGTCCAAAAATCATGATGTCCCTAAGTGTGAAGATGCTGTAGACTTAACGTATGCATAATTTACACCCACCAGTCAGTTGTTAAGATGTCTTCTGGTTAAGATAGCTCAGGATTATAGCATCTGTTGACAGTCTGTGGGAACAGAGTTTAGATTTTGTGAACGTCTCATATGGAGGCAGGCCAAAAAAAACCTCATAAGCTCATTTTCCAGCAGTAGATTCCCCTCCCTTACTGAAAGAGATGGGAAGGACCTTCACTTTTTAACTGAGAAAAGTGGGGAACAGTACTCACACTGAAAGCAGAGTATCACCTAGGTTCTAACTTGAGGAGCATGGGAAGCACAGCTGCTCACTGCTGTACTGCTGGCTCTCTCCAAATAGGAAAGAAAATGAATGTAACGAGTCTCTGTACTTGAGTTAATGTCCCATACTCTGCTGCTGGCCCATCACTCCTGTCTCCTTCCCTGTGTGCATGTCTGCTTGACCTACCCCTGGTTGCTCACTCAGTCTGCAGGAGGAAAGGTAGCAAGCAGAAAGTACTAAGTGCCCAGGGCATATACCACTGAGAGTAGCTTTTTACTAGTTTTGAAAAACTGCTGATTTGCTATCAGTGTCCTAAAATGTGGAATGTTTCATCATGGCAAAATCACTGATCAGTGACTGACTCGTATGAAAGAAAAGTAGAATGGTATATTAAGCATTAATTCCTACATACACGTGTTCATGACTGTACTAAATGCTATCAGTATGTACCCATAGCTTTTTTTAAAATTGCATGCTGTATGTACTGTAAGAAAATTAATATCCTGTAGAGCCTTTGGGAAGCCACTGTTTTTTTGAGTAAGCATGGAGGTATAATCTGTTTTTTCTTCAGTTATCACTAAGTTGCTTGGTTGCGTGCTTGCAAATTTGAGGTAGGCTAGGGTGAAATCAAAATCTGCCTCTTGATACTCTTTAAGGTAGTTCCCCTAATCACTAAGTCATGGAAAAATATCTTTTTTAATTGAAGCGGATTATGTAACAATATCAACGTTTTATCAAAAAATTTACGCTTCAACCAAACAAGTAATTCTGCAGAGTTATTTTCTGGAAATACTACTGTATTTACAGTTTTTTTCTGGAAATCTACTGTCTGGTGCATTACTGGGCAAGGAATTATCTCGGTCTAAGCTGATTATAGATGCTGGCACAGAGCACATTTACAGGCTCTAGAAATGGTGATTGCTAAGAAACTTTGTTTACTGTGACTAGATTTAAATACTTTATATAGGAATGCTGTAGGAAATTTTGCTATTGTCATCTGAAACCTTCTTTCTTCGAAGTAAATTAGGAAATTGCAGAATTTAAGTCAGGAAAGAAGAGCAAAATGCATTATTTTTCTAGAGAAGGGTAGAGAATACTGTGTCTTTCCATTGAGAAAGATGAATAAATATATTTGAAGAGATTTGGTTTAAATGTTAGGAAAACTTCTTTCTAGTGGGATCTTGAAATGGATTTCATTAGTATCTTGGGAAATTTCTTCCTGAGAAAATAAATCTATATGGAAGTTAATACAGGTGTTCTTGATTCTGTCTCTGTAAAGGGTGAGGGACTGAATTTTTGGGGGTCCCTGTCAGCCATACATTTCTTGGATGCAGTTGTTATGGTTTGGAGTCTCCTCAAATGTAAACTGCCATCCTTTTTCAGTGCAGCTACTTTCACTGATGCTTATAAGTAGTACTTTTGGGTACGGGAGAGTAAAAGGAGAGTAAAAGCAATCCTTTTTCAGTATTAAAAGGGTCAAAGGCCCAAACAGATAATCCTGTTACCATCATGCATTTTAAATGACCAAGAAAAGGTGTATTTAAAATAGCTCTCAGAGGATCAGGTTATCTAATAGATTTCCTAATTTAGTTACACTAATGGTGAAATAGTCATCAATGTAAAATGTATCTGCATTATTTGTTTTCAAAATAGTTCACTACTCCCACGTACAGAGCTAATTTTATTAATATAGAGGTAATTATCAGCGTACCTGAACTGGAGCAGGCCAGAGTCCCAGTCCTGAGCCAGACGAGTGTGGGTGAGACCCTGTGGGTGAGACCCTGTGCAGATACCTTTTGGTATCTTTTTATTTGAAATATACATCTATACAATTAGAAAACTCTAATTTAGAGCAACTTCTTTGCCTTTGAGGGAGAAAAGCTGTATAAATTGAGTTATTTTTTTCCCTGTGAGCNTGAGCCAGAGGAGTGTGGATGAGACCCTGTGCAACCTGTCAGTGGGGGCTGAGCCCCTTTACCCCCTGCTTGTGTTTAAGCCAAGCTTGGAGATGCCTTGTGCTGGCTGCAACAAAGGCTCTGTGGCGCCTGCTCTACTTGCAGGCACCAGAGTTATAGCAGTTGCATATTAGAAATAACAAATCTTTTGGTATCTTTTTATTTGAAATATACATATACAATTAGAAAACTCTAATTTAGAGCAACTTCTTTGCCTTTGAGGGAGAAAAGCTATATAAATTGAGTTATTTTTTTCCCTGTGAGCTGTGTTTTGCTTTTTTGTTGGTAGTGTTTTTTGTTTTGTTTTGTTTTCCTTCAGCAGAGAAAAGTCACTTTTTAAATAGACATAATAGGCTGAGATTAGTAGATGCATCAGTTCATAATTATGGACGTCTTCCCCCAATAGTAATGAAGGGAGGAGAGCTGCTCTAGAACATTCCTAAAAGACAGGAATCTCGGGTAAAAGAACAGGCAGAAAATTTTACTTAAAGCAAATTGCTGCAGTGTCTATGATATTTACATCTAGTAAATTAACTAGTAAGTTAACTAGTATTGAGATATGAATTAAACCTCCATGCAACAAGTGTATCAGACTGTTTAAAATACTACAGTCACCTGCTGGTAGATGATGTGCGTGAATAACATACTAATTATTCTAGATGCAAATAATTTGATATTTCAGCTATTCAATTGCCTCTCATCCAGTTAAATTCATACCTAAAACATTTTCAAACTTGCAGTTCAGAGTTAGTGTTTTTTAAATCCTTGCTTCTGTTGTGTGGTGAAGTGTCATTTAAAACAAAGCTTGCTGGAATCTGAATGCATATTACTAAGTCTGCTTAGATAGATAGTTGAAAGAAGAGCTTATTTACAACACAAACGTAACCCATCTTTAAAAGTCCATCATCATCTGTGTTCTCTTGCCAAGGTATGTTTCTCTTTCCTACGTGTCGTCATCTTAACTTGCAAGACACAGCTGCGTGGGGTGCTATGCTATTTCCTTTTCTCTAGCACAGAATACATGGTTATACCATGCCCTTAATGTATTTAGCAGTAATGTCTTGGGTTTTGGCATGTCCTGTATCAAGGCCCTGGAGCAAAGTACTTGCCTGAGAGAGTGTGACAAAGTAAGGAGCGTGGCAGTTTATATACCGGGAAGTAATTAGATTTCATTGACTTGACACTGTGACCCCTAATTGCTTGTTATTAGCTCCACCATAAATGCTAATAGTCCTGTGTATACTTTTTAATGAAAATTTTGACTAGAGAGAAATCAAACTACTTAGCACCCTAGGTAGAGCTATTTTTTAAATAACAAGCTGGTGATGTAGGCGTAGCCTTCCCTTTCATGGTTAGAAGGAAGAGGAAAGCATGAAAAGAATGTAAAACCAGAATGACTAAGATTTCAGTGGCCTTGCTGGTTTTTGTATTTTAGCCATGTGCTTAGACAGAATTTAAGACAACAACGAATGAAATTTCCAAGTTAATAGCTATGACGGATACGAAAATGTCAGGAATTTTTTTAAAAGACTTTTGTAGCAGTTGTTGCTTGATTTGACTATATGAAAGTGAACTTTCATTTTTTTTACAAGGATAAGAATTTCACATTTCATACAAAGATTAATAGTAGAGTCAGAAGTTAAATACTTGAATAAATTGTTGAATGGCCAGTTGTTCACATGTTGAATGGCCAGTTGTACATGTAACTACCTTTGATAGGTGTTCTGTTTATTGCAAGTGTTGTCCATCTTATTTTTTAGGTTTGAAATCAATCACAACAATTGGTCCATTTTACTTGCATTACATTTAAATGTTTGCATTGGTATATTTGACTTGCATTATATTTAAATACAGGAAATAAAGGTAAACTGATGGTTGTTCTAATCTTTACTGCTTTACAGGGCCTTTTTACAGAACCTTTTTCGCCTGCTATCTTAAGCTCCATCTGTGTCTTACAGAGAAATGGGAATGATGCAGTATTTTAAAATGGCATTTTAAATTTAAAATGACTTAAACTTAAGTCACTTTTTTTTTCTTTTTTTGCTATTGTTAGTAAATTTAGCTATTTGTATCATCTAAATCTTGTTCAAGGATGTCTTTTAGGCTGCTGTCCAATTGAGTTGTCTAATTGCACCGTAAAGGCATTTTCTGTAGGTGAATTTTACAGGACCTGCAGTTGGATTGCACTAAAATATTGGTTAGAAGTACTTCATTTAGTGCTTTTGCAATTGAAGTTCAAAGTCAGCTGACCATCTCCTGCTTTTCTTTTGCTTCAGACATTTCAATCTTCGAATGAAGAGAGATACATCCCTTTTTAGCAATGATTTTAAGGTAGAAACATCAAACAAAGTAATTGATTATGATACCTCCCATATTTACACTGGACACATTTATGGTAAGTAAGACACTACAATGATTAAAACACAGTCTTTTTGAGCATAGGCAGAAAATGTAAATCCATATGATGTTATATTCATATTAAATTTTAATGATACTTCTAAGTGCATTTAAAATTTCTGCTCTTCTCCTCAAATAAGTGTTATAGTTGGTGAATATTTTACGTAATTTTCACACATCAGTAGAACTTGATGTCAACTCTGTTCATGGACATATATTATATAGAAGCCTGGATTTAAAAAAAAAAAAAAAAAAGGAAAAAAGAAAACTCCCTAACTAAAACTTTTTTTAGTTTCAAGAATTGGATTATAGAGCAGCAATCATTGAGTAATATGCCTGATTTCATTAAAAGCAATATATTAAGTTGTTTAAAGGAAGGGTAATTATGGAGTTAAAGATGAAGAGAAAAGGATTAAGAATTTTCCTATCCCCACCTCTGTAGGCTGTTTTGAATCTGAAAGAAATCAAGCCTGCTCGTTGAAAATCACCTAGTCGTGTCCTGAGGTCTTGGAATGATTGTTCTTTTAATTGAGAGATGTATGTAACCTTAGCATTTCATATACATCTCAATCTGTCCGCCTGCTGGTGTTTGTAGGCTGAAATTATTTTCGAAAACTTTTTGCTTGTTTCCTTATTAATGTGGGATGGGATTAAAAGGTCCACATGAAACTAGTCACTGGAGTTGCTCTAAATTTTCTTCTGTTTCTCTCATCTTTCTTATTCCACTGAATTTTGTAGTTGTCATAAAGATCACAAACAAAATGAGAGATTCTAGTAAATAAACTGTCTGTTTTTTGTTCTTGATGATTTCCGTTCAGACTGAAGTCGTTTTTTTTTGGTTTTTTTTTTTTTTTTCTCCCTAAATACTCTGATGTTCCCAAAGATAAAATAGCCTACCTTTAACTTCAGGATATTAATGCATGTTCTAGCAGAATACAGTCTGAAGTAATCTGGGATCAGTTAGGAATATCTAAAATTAGAGCTCTCTACAAAGCCTGTATGAACATCTGAGAGTAGTCTGTAAAGATGTGTACGGTAACTAGCATATTTTCAAGTTACCACACAATACTATGTGGTATGAGCCTTATATTTCTTGGCAAATAACTAAATATAGATTAATAATGGTTACTGGTAACGAGTACAGTTCTGATAATTTGACACTGTCAGATTTTTGAACTATCCTTAGTGGAGATTTGAGTAGAAACATTTATTTATTTATTTATTTTTAGCAATGCTTGATTGCTTTATGGGAAAAAAAGCTTTTTGGGGATGCTGCATGTTGTAGCTGCTAGTGGTTAAACTTAGTTTTACTCTTCCAGATTGTGAATGTTTTGAATATATATTCATTCCTTCCCACATAGAAACCTAGCTAAAAATTTAAGAGATACATATGGGAGAAAGAGAAAATGGGAGTCTTGAATGTAGGAGTATTTTTCCCTTTAGGGAGGTTTTTAATTTTTTTTTTTTATATGAATCAATGTAGAAAACATTTCTTTATAAAATTACATACTATGTGTGTGGAGTTGAATTCTTCGTTAGGCTTTTTTAAACATTGTAGTGTTAGGATGATGTTGAAGTTAGGAGCTATGACTTTGGCAGCTGTGGGTGAGGAGGATTTGTGGTGGTGGTGTTGTTTTTGAGTTTATACTTGAAATTTGCATGTGTCTGAAAGCTTTTTAGAAAGGTATAAAAAATTTAATGTTTATTTTCCCTTAGGTGAGCAGGGAAGTTTTAGTCATGGATCTGTTATTGATGGAAGATTTGAAGGATTCATCCAAACTCACAGTGGGACCTTTTATATTGAACCAGCAGAGAGATATATTAAGGACAAAACTCTACCTTTTCATTCTGTCATTTATCATGAAGATGATATCAGTGAGTATTTCCATTTTGTGCTACAGATTAAATTTTTTTATTAAATGTCAAAAACTGAAAGTCATTTGTAAGCATCAAATGAAACTTCAGCTTGCATGTGACAGTGTGAATCATGCTGTCCTGAAGTGATTCATACACAGTTATGGTGCAAAGGAGATGTATGGCACACTCAAGCATCTTTTCTTTACTCTGCCATTTAAATCCTTGGCAATCAGGTTAGTATATAAGTGGTATATTTTCTGCTCAGTGGATACCTGTTGCCTCTGAGAAAATGCATTCTTAAAATGTCATGTAATGACTGCTCTTGTGTTCTGAAAAATATAGGATAATTAACATTCAAGTCAACACGAGTTTATCTACATCTAGTGAAGGAGAAAGGTATTTGTGGGAAGTAGAAGTTTCTAATATGTGTTTAGATTCCAATATTCCTTCAGACAGACATTCCTGCAGATGGGGTGGCACCCAGTATTTCTTGTTTTACACAGTTCCAATTGGTGTTTAGCCTACAGAAAGCCTACAGGGAACACTGTTTAAAGCTGTACAGTTCCAGGAAGTTTAGCTTTGGAAATTACATCTCCAGGTAGAAGCCTGCCATGACATTTTCATCCTTCTAGTTCAGTTTTATTTAGTGGTTAAGTAACTTCAGCTCCGTGTTTTTGAGGTTAAGTGTAAGATTGTGATTCTGGGTCTGCTTTATTAAAGATGTCAAGTTTTGTGTTGAAAACTGAGTTGGAGCAATATTTTAGTCGTGTTTAAAACTTGTCCTGTCAGGCCATTGTGCAAATACTAGACAATTTGAACTTGGAATCTGATGCAATTAGATGAAGAGTCTTGGATTAGAGTGCTCTAGACATCCCTTGAACTACTATCATGATGATATATGAGTAGACTGTATTTGACTATACAGTGAAAAGGAGTATCAATAATGGGAAGAAAAACTATGACTGTGGAAATGGGAAGCTGTGACTGTGGTTTTCTCTTGTATCGTCATTTTCTTTGCCCTGAAAAATACAAGGTTTGGGGATTAAATTCTTCCTGGTGGCTGCTCTTAAGGGAATGCAGCTGAAAGAAATAACCTTTTGTTGCTAAAAGCTTAGCAACTTCTGACTATTTTTCTAATTGAATAAAGATTCTGAAATACAGCCATATTCTACATCCAGTGGCTGTATGCATGCTGTTTTCTAGTGCTGTAAAATTTCTGTGAACAGCAAGGTATGCTTGCTCTTACTGTTACTTCTCCTGTAAATTCAATTACTTCTCAAAATCAAATACGTATAAGTGGCATAATTTTAAGCTTATGAGAGACCGCAATTTGCGGAATCTTATATTCTTTGTGATCTATGTTAGTTTTCTGACTGACTAAATGTCTGTTTTCTGGCTACCCACAAGATGTACATCCGAGAATGAAATAACTTCATTAGGGTATCGTTACATATGCTGCTTTTGCCTTTTGTAGGGAAGTTACAGCATGCATTTAATTTTCAGTTAAAACTTTGTGTCAAAATCTGAGAAGGCAGTTTTCCTTGCCTGCTGTCTTGGGACTATTGTGGGGTTAGCAGCTAGTATGGGAAGAGAAAGGGGGAATAACTAATGCAGAATTGTAGAAGTGGAGTGAAATCTAGAGTGAAACCATGAGATGTGTATGGTGTTTTTTTCTTTTTTGTTTGTTTTTCTTCTCTCTCCTCAACAACATTTCTGTAAATAAGCTGCATACAATACTTAATTTTTGGCTGTTTCATAGGTCTTGAGGAACAGTTGAATGCCCTGCTTGCTGGTGGACATATAAGGCTAGTACTTATTCAGCACTTCCGTAAATAAATCTCCATCTGCTTCTCCTGAAGAAACAGAAAGAGGAAAGTGAAAGGACATAAGGCAGCAGAGCAACCTGCCCAGTCCCCAGAGGGCAAGGCAAGGAAACCTGTCTGGTGTCCCTGCTCTTTCCACCGTAGATAGTGAGTGACTATGTAAAGTGGACTGGACATGACTGAAATATGCAAATATGATGAATTTGACTCTTCACTGTTATGAACTAATGGAACAAATAGAAAGAGTGAGTTTTTTTTTTTAATTGTACAGGTAGTGGAATTATCTTACACTAACTTGCACTGTTTTTCTTTTATCTAGTCTTGCAAATCCATTGGTTAGAAGCAAGATCAGGTTTTCAGAGAGGATTGTCTAAATCTTAGCCATATTTACTGTTAAGCTACAGTATGATAGGGTACCCAAATCACCAAGTTAGTGAATTTTGCTGCTCAGCATGGTGGAAAATTGCCCATCCTGCAGCTAATTTTAGGCAGCACTATTTGAAAGCCTGCCACTTCTGTTGATGCAGGGCTGAGGTGGCTACATTCTGACTCTACAGTTTAAATTCCTTCGTAGGTAACCTAGATGTCTCTAGGATTTTGTGGTCTAAAATACCTGAAATATACATCTGTGTTTATTGCTTCTGAATGGTGCTTTTGAGACGATATTTTCTTTTATGTACGCTATTTTTTGCTAAACTCAGGTTTAGTAGTATCTTTAAAAAGACAAACCTACAAATCTGCTCTTTGTTTAATCTAAAGATAACTCATGTGAAATAAAAGCAAACTAAACAACTATTTTAAATGGGAGAAAAGCAAAAAAATGCTTGCATTGCTAATTCAGTACAGATTATAGAGAAGTCTTTACTTGAATTTGGGATGTTTTTGGTCACCCTTGTTTTCTGCCTTTTGAAACAATATGCTTTTTACTGCTGTTCAGAACCACAATGCAACATATGATTAGCATCTCAATGAGGTCTTATTCAGTAGTTAAACAAAAGGTTTTTTTGTATATGGGGATTATATTGTCAAGTTTATAAGGCAGTTTTTGTCTGTTACACTGGATGTGGTGACCAGTGGAAGGCAGTCTGCTATTCATGACTCAGATGCACAGGATGAATGATTTTAGATTCCTAAACCAGTCCAGATCAAACTGTTCTGTAATTTTTGTACTACTAACATGAAAACTGGTTTTGTTAATACATTTATTTTAGAAGCTTTTTATTTAAAGTCAGTATAACTCTGTAACTAATTCATTTAAATCATATATTCTTCAAATGCATCCCTAAATTTAGATTGTTAAACACAAAACTCTTTGCATTTTCCTTAAATACAGCAATGGACAGGAAAATGCATTTCATAAGTTAGGGAAAATGAAAGCTGCCATTTAATTGCCTTTATGATCTTGGAGGAACGGTATGACTAAGAGCAGGAAATAGAAGATTTTGTACTTTTTGCAAAGCACTACCTCTGAACCAACAAAAGCAAGTAGTTTCAATGAAAAACTTATTTCATATTGTGGTTGCCAGTTTTATAATGGAGGTCTGCTTGGCTGCTGTCATGATAGCTTTGTGCCTGGCTGTTTTGGGGGGGAAAAATATCTCATGGGTTTGTTTTTGTCAAAGCAAAATTCAAATTTGAGTGCCGAGAACAGTGCTATTTTTGGTAGAACTGGGCAGATTGATACTGAACCACTGAATCCTCATTGTTTGCAATGGTAGTTTTTCTTTCTTTTGCTCGGATGCCTAAATTCAGTATCCATCAAGTAGGTGACCTAGTTACTTAGTTGATTAAAGTACTGGCAAAAAAAAGAGTATTGGCAAGTATGAAGTAACAAGATTTTTTTATAATGTTATGTCAGGATGTACAAAATTGGAAAGTGAAAAAATTAAGGAAAACTCTTGACAACAAAGTAGAAGAAAAATAAAAGATATTTTTTCTGTCTGGGTCTTTTTTTTGTAATTAGATAATTGGTCTTAGAATTAAACTCTTCTCTTACAGACTGTAAGTGGACTTCTTTTTTTGCCTGCCTTTGCAGTTCACTGGAAGCAGTTTTTTGGGTAGTAATGGCATGTGGGTTCTTTTTGTTTTGTTTTTTTTTTTTTTTTTTTTTTTTTTTTTTTTTTTNTTTTTTTTTTTTTTTTTTCCCAGCCCATCTGTACAGTGGTAATAGGGCTAAGCAGCAGAAGGCTCTACTTCTTGCAGCTGCAAAGGCATCAGTTTGAACTTCTGTGATGTCAGTCAATATTTCCTGGTTCAAAGTCATCTGACACCGTGTGATTTCCATCTCACTTCACAAATAAAACTGCTGTAGGGGATGGTGGTAATAACGAGTGTTGGAGTTGAAAAGTGCCTCACAGTCTGGGAGTAGTCCAGCGTTTCTCCAAAGAAAACTTTGTGTGCAGCGCTCTGTAGAGATGGTCCCAGGCTGTGCTATCCAGTATTACCTGACTCTCTTATCGGGGAGGGTTCAGTGCCGTTGGGCGCTTGCTTCCCATAATTGCAGTTGCAGGCCGCTTCATCTTCATTACATGCATAATCTTAACTGTCATGTTTTTAAAGTACTACTTTCTTGCTAGACTGTTGTTTTTTTGAAGTAGGAAATATTTGTAGGTGGTAAATATTTAAAAAAAAATACTAAGAGGTTTCCTAACCTCTTTGGGAAGCGAGGTAGAGGGAAGACAGCTTATTGTACTGGCTAACACTGCAAGCATTTATTGCTAGTACTTTTGTCAGTTGTCACAGTGCTGGGCAGTATGAATACGAGTGGGTGATAACAGAAAATGGCATTGTGCTAGCACAAAATCTGCTGCGCAGTCTTGTTTCTAGTTGGTTCCTGCAGGTCTCTGCAGTTACTGCTGGCAGGAGTTGCCCTGAAGTTGTGGTGGTTTTATCCAAATGTCTGCATGTTGCAGTAGCATCGCTCGCTCCATTCTCCAGTCCTTGCGTAGTAGAGAAATGTTCATGGATGTGAGCTCACATAGAGGGTGGCGAGACTTAAAGCTAAGTCAGGGTTAAGTTTATGGTTACTGTGGATGAAGAAGAAAAGGTGATGGAAATGGAAAAATAAAAATGTCTGTAATCCTTGACTTTGAATAGCTCTAATCTAGATGGTAATTAGGGGCCCCAAAAATGTAGACAACATCACCAGTGATTTTTGTTTCATGCTGATTAAAGTACAGCTAGTGTTCTAAATCCTTAATTAAAGTGAAATTCCCATTCCCAGTGCATGTATGCACATATGCGCACACTTTGTTCTTCTGGGGATGTGCTAGGACTGACCATCCAGGGCCATGCTATGAGACAGCAGGTCAAAAATGACTCCATTATCTCCCTGTTTTATTATTTACCCTGCTTTCTTGCTGTGGAAATGTGTGAATTTGTTCTCTTCCTTGCTTTTCTCCTTTTTTGTCTCAGAACTTGGGGGGAATGGATTAACTCTGCATTTATAACTGACCAAGCCGTATGGCTTGGTCACTAGTGGCCAAGAGACGGCCACTAGTGAAATGCTTGACAGAACAACATGGAATTTTTTTTTTTTTTTTTAAACAATAGTGACAAAGCTAAATCAAAAAAGTGATCTTTTTTTTTTCCCTACATCTGAAGCCTTGTGATGAGATGGCCATGAAACAGCAGTAGTTCTATGTTAAAGGTATTTAGTTGGATATTATTTAGTGTGATGCTTGTCAGTTTAGTAACTGAAATGTGGAAATCTAATATACTGGAAATATTTGGTGTATGTATAATGTTTAGGTGTTTTGGATGATAATGTTGAATGGTTGCTTCAGAGCTCAGGAGCTTTTGACTAGGTGCCAAGACGTTAAGTTTAGAGCTTAATAATGTAGGGGAAAAATTCAAAGCAAATGGGAAAAATTAGCAGTATCAGAGGGTACGATGTCAAGGAACAGCTACAACCAAAGATAATTGAAGGCAACTTCGATATGAAGCTGAACCAGGATGTGCTTCAAGAGGTCAGCAACTCTGCTCCAGTTGCTAATGGGTTTTTGATTCACAGGGGAGGGGTAGAGATGCTGCAGGTGAACCCCCCAGCTTGTCATGGGGCCAACAAGTCTGCAGTCCCACCTCGTCTGCACCCTACTAGCCTGCTCGGCTGCCGCCTCTCCTCCCCGATTCTGGGTCCCCATACTTATTAAAAATAAAATATATAAAGCTTACATGTTTCATGTGTTAGCAGTAACTGTTACTAGGGCACCAATTTATAATAGGTTTGAAACTGAAGGAGTGAGACCTCTGTCTGTTGCTACTCCTCATCTTTGGAGGAAGCCTCTGAAAGCAAAGGATACTGACAGACCTCCAGTGGGTACTAATATTCAACACAAACTAATCTGGCCATATATTTCTGAAGCACTTTCTCATGTGCAGTGAGATATGCCCTAGCAATTCAAGGCAGACAGTGCTGAAAGAATTATCATAGGTCAGCAGCCAGCTGTAACATACCCTCAGTGAGCCCCTTTGGATTTCCGGTGTATTTAACTGTATTAAACTGTGCCACAGGTGATAGTGTTAAAAACATTTAGACAGCTTCTGTATCATCTCAGTGAAGAGATGATTTTTTTTTTCTTTTACTTTGTCTACCAGTGTTAAATCTCTTCTGCATTTAATATTTCCAAGTTCCAACAAAGCATGGAGAAAATCCAATGTGTACTTCAATTATTCATGTCATTATTTTCTGTATATTTGAAAGTGTCTGTTACTGTGATTGTACCATGTAATATCACTGATCAGTTTTTTCCCTTTCATACCTACTCCTTTTCCTCACTGTTAAATCATCTGAAAACAAAACTTTAAATGAATGATTTTAAACCCTCCACAAGCTTAGCTTTGCCATTGTTAAATTTGCAGTGCGGACTTGCTTGTGATCTTCATTGCACCATGTGATAAAAGCTGATTAGGAATGTGATTGGATTTAAGAGACAGCCTATTTAAAGCTATCCTGTAAATTTATATCCTTAACGTGGTTAATAAAACATTAGTAAAGCTATTGTGCATAGTTAACCAAAGTGATATTTTTGTATGATTGTCTAGTTTTATATACCAGGATGGCATAATTTAAAGTTATATATTGTTTAGTTGTTTGTCCATCTGGTAAATAGTTACTATGAAACACACAAATCCTTTTTTTTCCTGCAACAAGGTAAAATGTCTTCAGTATGGGGGAAGAAGAGACAGGAACTTCCTTCTTTCAACAAATGCATGCATGCATACATGCACAACTGTTAACCATAACCTTGCCAACAAAGCAGTTAGTGTCATATTTCTACAATTGTAGAGCTGAGTTTGAAACAAAGAATAATTTCAACTTCAGTTTGTGTGTATTGGTAGTTAACAGTTGCAAAGTATAAATATTTTTAGAAATTTAGTGAAAGATGGAAAAAATAAGCAATACAACCCTTTGACAAGAATTTTAGCACGTTTTTAGTTTTAGGCTACCATTTGAAATAGAGATGGTTTTCTTTTATCAGTGACATCTTTCATGTGCATAAGCTCAGGCACTCAGTTGCCATTGTATGTTCAGTAGCGTAAGAGTGCTGTTAGTTCAAGCTAATCTCTAAAGATGCCTAGATAATACCTTTGTTGTCCTTACAGTTTGTTAGACCCCGCTTGCTTACAGTTTTGTTTTGCTAGCTATAAAAAAACAACTTTAAGAAGGAAGCATTAAAATTTGCTCATATCACTTAAAATAAAAACACATCTTAGTAGAAATCTCTAATGAAAAGCAGACAGCTCAGCTTGAATATTGGAGATGCTTCCTTTAAATAGCATGTGAACAATGTTGGACACACAAGTTGCAATGATACAGCTCTGTTGGTATGCGGAAGGGGCACCTAACATGTTAAACTTGAAACCTCAACCTGGCCTTCCTTTTTTAGAATATCCACATAAATATGGACCACAAGGAGGTTGTGCAGATCACTCAGTATTTGAGAGAATGCAGAAGTACCAGATGACTGGTATAGAAGAACCAACAACAGAGGTACAACAGGTTATAACAGATTGTATTGATTGGAAACTACAGTGTAACAACTCTCCATTCTTGTGTTTCTTTCTCTTTTAGTCATACTTATCATCTATGTGGGTTCTTAAGTACCTGAATAATTGCTAGAGGTTTCTTGCTTAATATGATTTCTTTTTCTATTTTTTTTCTTACTGCTCCTGCTGCATAGATGTGCTAGCTGATAGTTTTAATGCAGACTGTGATCTCAAATCCGTAAACAATTAGAATCACAATTGGGTATAGAAATTGAGCTTGAGCTTCAGTATGGAAATTGAGCTTGAGGTGAGGAATATACTTGGTTAAAGTAGAGAAAGAAGAGGTTCCCAGATGCCCTAGAGTTTAGTCTTTGAAGAACAGTTATTTATGGGCTTTCAAGGTTTGTTAATGTAGTACAATCAAATAAGAGCATTTTCAGTGATCATTGAAGCAGTATGACTGGGAGGGTCTTGCCAGCAGTGCTTCAAGATGGAAGGGGTTACAACTACCAGTTGTTTTTAAAGGGAGGTAAGTGGCTTTGGAAGGGATGACTGACCTGTTTACAGAACCTTGCAATTTTTGCCTTTGGGATTGCAGCAGGCTGCTTGTGGTTTCCTTTCTTTCTTTTTTTTTTTTTTTTTTTTTTTTTTTTTTTTTTTTTTTTTTTTTTTTTTTTTTTTTTTTTATTCTTCACCAGTAAGTTCTTTATCTTCTTTTAGTTCCAAGTATATTCTGAACTGTTTCAGCTTTCAGTGTTTTGTGATATTAGGTACATTTCAACAAAACAGCAGTATGGTTTGTTTAATATCAGCAGAAATTAAAGTTTGTTTACATTGAGACTCTTGAGATTGTCAGCAATACTGTGGAGTTCAGTATTGTTAACAATGTACTTTACCCAGAATTTACTTTTAAAAACTTCCTGAAGAGAGTGGACCATTAAGCAGTGGTTGTAATAAGTGGTTGTTAGTGTATACTGCTGCAACTAATGACTGTTATTTTAACTTCATATTTAGTGAGCTATTTGTTGCATTCTGAAGTGCTGCAGTGCAGTGTTTCTGTTTGCAGAGGTGGTTGGTGGAGGGAATTAAGAGTAAAGTGCCTCTGTTAGGTAAGGTGCGTTTAAACCTCACAGCACTGTTTCCTAACCTGCAGACTATGTTCAGCTTTGAAAAGGGTTATGAAGAAGAAAAATCATATGGACAAAAATATCTATTGCACTTTGTTATAATATAAAATGAAATGCACAAAAAACTTGTCTGAGATGTCATTAAAGCAAATGGCATGCTTGAAGATTGATTATTGTATTAGTTCAAGATTCATAATACATTGTAGGCCAAAAAAACAGGTTTTGCATTGTTGGAGTATATTTGGAGTATATTTGTAACATATAGATAGATGGAATATATATTGGAGTATATATGTTGCTGTTTTAAAGCAGTTTAATGTACAGTGGAGATGTATGAAATAAGTGTATTTGTTTCCTACTTGTGTATAGAAGCCTTTTGAAGAGCCTAACAACAATGGTCCACAGCTTTTAAGAAAAAAACGTGCCACTCAGGCTGAAAAAAATACTTGTCAGCTGTATATTCAGACTGATCACCTGTTCTATAAGCATTATGGAACAAGAGAAGCTGTCATTGCACAGGTACTTGCAAACCCTTCATTTAAGTAATCTGCACTTTTCTGAGGATTATTTCTGGCAGTTTTGATGTAGTCCTTTGTGTATACTTTGTTATTTCATTTACAATAACTTGTTTCGTTTGCCATGCTGATGCTTGCATTACTGAAACAGCTTTTTTTTTATTTCACAAAAAGATGCAACGTATCTGTGACTAAGGTTCTGGCCATCGACAGCCACGACCTGTCTAACGCTTCTGAGTAAGATTTGCAGTCTGCTTTTTCTCAACGGAAAAATACTTCCCAGAATTTATTTTTTCCTGTTTGATAGCCAGCCAGTCCTCTCAATACTTGTGTTTCAAAATTCTGTGAACTACTAATTAAGATCTGTTTCTGTAGTGTCTGTTATAGCGGCAGGTCAAAAGTGGGGGTAACTAAAGGCACATTTCTTAGTGCTTAGAATACAACTTTAACCACAATATTACCTTCACTAGCAACAAGTTGAATGACTATTGAAAACAAGTGTCTCTGCTTCTGACTGCTGGAACTGTAGAAAAAAAAGTTAACTTGTTTGCAGAAAATATTGCCTATATTTGGTGTGGTAGTAGCATGTACATTAGATTATGTAGTAAATAGTTTCTTTTGTCCGCTAACAGTATTTCATTTTATTACACATATAGTGTGCACTGGAGATCATGTATCTTTATATTCCATATGTAAAAGAACTGGACATACATTTGCTACTACTAGAAAAATAGTGATGGTGTAGCAGATAGATCTTTGACTTGTCACTGTTTTTTTCTTAACAGATTTCCAGCCATGTTAAAGCAATTGACACAATTTACCAGTCAACAGATTTCTCAGGGATCCGTAACATCAGCTTTATGGTGAAACGAATAAGAGTAAGTTGTATTAGAAATACTTTTATTTCCTTTATTTTGCTTGGAAGCAGTATTTGTGCAAAAGAGCTGTTTTATTTCCAGGGCCATTTACCTGTTACTGTTGCCCGTTAGCAAGTGTGGA
Organism: Crypturellus undulatus; assembly: GCA_013389825.1. Taxonomy (NCBI): domain Eukaryota; kingdom Metazoa; phylum Chordata; class Aves; order Tinamiformes; family Tinamidae; genus Crypturellus; species Crypturellus undulatus. The sequence continues at coordinate 214,655 of VWPW01001876.1, forward strand.
GCACAGAGGTGTTGCTGAAAAAGCAGTCTCCTACTCTGCTTATTTGGTTTGGGTTTAGTGTTTACTGATTGCAAAAAGCCTGCTACTTCTGTTATTAAGGTGTAGTTAGCACTGACCAGCTCTTACAGCAGAGGACTCCTTTTCCCCAGTGTCAACTGTAGAAAGCTTTCACCCAAGAGCTTCAATTTTAAAATAATTAATGGATATCCAGGTGAAAGGTGCTTCTAAAAGATGATTTAAGAGGATGAATATAAGTTTTCTCTTTTGGGTGATGCTGGAAAGGGAAAGAAATAAAATAAGGGAATAAAAAAAGGAATTGGCATTTATTTCACAAATGCATTTTTATGTTCATTTTATAACTTGTTTTTCTAAATATTGATAGCAGTATGTGAGGGTCAATAAATCTTTAGTTACATCCCTAATTATTTGACATAAGGTACTGACAACAGTAAGCCTCTTACTTGTCATTTACAAGTCTGATGAAAATGAACCATGTCTTACAGATTGTTTCAATTTACTTACAGATTAACACAACTGCAGATGAGAGAGACCCTTCCAATCCCTTCCGATTTCCTAACATTGGTGTGGAGAAGTTTCTGGAACTGAACTCTGAACAGAATCATGATGATTATTGCTTGGCCTATGTGTTTACAGACCGTGATTTTGATGATGGAGTGCTTGGGCTGGCGTGGGTTGGAGCCCCCTCAGGTAATTATAGCCAAGTTAGCATTATGAGATAAAGGCAATATTGCAGGTGGATGCAAAAAAAGGAGAAGTAGAAAGTACTTCAGTTGTGCAAATGTTTTTAACTAACTTTTTGCAATTTTGGTTAGATATACTTTTCATGTATATGTAAAAACAGCCTACTTGTAATTAGTCTTGATATCCTTCTGTTGAACAAACAATAAAAAAGACATTGTCTCTTGTTAGACAAAGCTGGTATTGCCTGAATGATTTTTAATTTATGACAGGTAAGAATGATCAGTAAAATGACAGAAAAGGCAGAAATATTTCTACTATATACATACAGAATTCACAGCTGTGCAATTTGCATTTTGTAGCAGAATTAAGTGCAGAATCTGAAGAGTTTCTGAATGATATTAGAAATAAATATTTTTTTGAAGAAAGTCAAAGGGATACCTCAGTAATTATTCCATAACTCTTGAACTGTTTCTCATTGCTTTAAATCTAGTGATGTTTTGGGTCATAAAGGTATCTCTTGGTACAGGGAAACAAACCAAAACAGGGCAACATAAAGAAAATTTTTTCTTTCCAAAGGTTGAATTGGATGAAAGCCGAGAAAGGAAAGAGCTTAAATTTTAGGCAAATAGTGCAAGACTCTTGAATCAAATTGCTGAAATATTATCTGATGTTAACTTGGTATTCCTTAAATTTAAGTAAATACAGATTTTTATCCCAAGTTGTGGAAACTTCCATGGAAATCAAGATCACAGAACAGTCTTTCTATGTTTTTTAAAAGAGGCTGGATGTTTTAACGAGAGCATTGTCAAGAGCTCTAATGCAACTAGTGTAACCATAGAAGAACCATTAAGCCCTTCCATGAGAGCTGGCTGTCAGGGTGTATCAGTACAGCTACCCTAGGACAGTCTCCTGCCGTACTTTTCTCTGAAGCATCTGTTGGCCAAAAAGAGCACTGGAGGTAGTGCAAGAGTGCCATAGCATGATGGTCTCTGTGCCTTTTTTTTATCTTACAAGATCTAAAAGTTCCAAATAAATAGGATTATTTATTTCAGAGGATTGTAGATCATCTGACCCAGTAGAGAAGTAAACTAGAGGAACTGGTCCAGACTAATCTTGGTGACTGTGGAAGAACCTTAGGAAACTTAATACAGTGGTGGCCTATGTATATAAGACACTAGATCTGTGGTGACTAGTCCATCATGTAGGTTGAGAAGAAAGGACGTATTGGAGTGTGAATTCCATAAACGCGACTGCCTAGGAAAACTTTAACTGAGAAAAAAATTGGTTGTCTTGAGAGATTTTTGTCCATTCTTTAAAGACTAATTGCGATTAGTCTAGCATGTTATTGTGTGTTAATGGAAATAGCTGTAATTCTGTACTACTTATATTCATTGACTTATAAGATGCACAAGTAGGAGTTTTTTTTTTTTTTTTTTTATCAGCACTGCATTATGTGGCTGCTCTGGAAGAAAATGTTGATGCTGGATATTTTAGTAAAATTAAATTTTACTTTAACAGGCAAGGAATTTTTTTCCTGTACAAGGAACAGGAACACTTGCTCTGGCTCAGTACAAACTCCAGCTATGCAGCTTTATAGTATTCCTGTCTTCCAAACAATGATTGTGATGCACTTGATTGACCTTTTCAATACGTATCTAATTAACCTACACACAAAAACATTTTCAGCTTTAAAATATGGAGTGGAAAAATGAGTCACTCTTGCTGACAAGGATATATAGACAGACTTAGGCATTTTTACAAACATTTGCGAATGAATGGCTAACTTACTGTGTGAACAACTCTGCATTAATAGGGGTAAATTTAGTCAACAAGCACCTTTGTCCATAAGTGTCCAGTAAGGAGTTAATATGGAACACAACTGCATTTAAAATGCATGCATCTTTCCACTGCGTTCCCTGTGTATACAAACTTACTTCTCAGCTGACAGTTGAAACAAACTCAGTACTTCCTTTCCGTTATACTTTTGCCCAAATGCAGGGAGCTCTGGTGGAATCTGTGAGAAGAGTAAACTCTATTCTGATGGGAAAAAGAAGTCTTTGAACACTGGCATCATCACTGTTCAGAACTATGGGTCACATGTTCCTCCTAAAGTTTCCCACATCACTTTTGCTCATGAAGTTGGGCATAACTTTGGTTCGCCTGTGAGTATTACTGTTGAACTGCTACTTGATTTTGAGCATTCTGGAGTGTGTGACTTGTGAATGTGGTTCCTGCTATTTCTGATAAAAGAAGCAAATTATATGCAGCACTGCATGTGCATGTATGCTGTATATAAACAAAAGCTAAGTTCATACAGTAAGGCTTTTTTGAGTGTTATAACACTGATGCTACAGTATATTTTGTGAATTGTTCATTTCTACTAATTTGTTCTCTTATAAAGAGACTGTAGCCTTATTCCGTAAAGCTAAGCTTTCCTGCTTTTTTTTTCCTCTCAATTTAAGACCAGTGTAACAGACAGACAAAATTTCAGTGATACTAGAGAGCAGTGAAGAATCAGGTGCAAAACTGATACCTAATGCAACAAAGGAAGATGAGACCAGCTCCATTTTACTGTTTCATTATTCCTGCTAGATTACCTCAGAAATTTTGTGAAGGGGATTAGGAAATTCAGAGCAAAAGTCTGTCTCCATGTCACTTTTGATATGATTTCTTTGAGGTTGATGGTTTTGTTGGAGACGAGAACAAAAGCAGGGGAGGCGGGGCTCTTCTTGCTTTGCTTTGCTTCGTTTTTTAACTTAAGTTTATAGGCTTTCTAGTCTTGACAATAAATTGACATCAAGTTATGACAGAAATAGTATTCCAAAACAAATGTTCATACATGAATGTCTACTTCGTGTGCCTTCAGAAAATGCTTAATGCATCTGCTTTGAGTGTGAACAAAACTTTAAACTGTAAAGGAAAATATGGGTACAGAAATCTGAAAATTAATACTACTGAATGAATGAAACATCTTTTTGGATCAGTTTTGAAGGTCATTCATTTAATTTATCTATATGTTTCATTGAGTCACTAATGCTTGAAGAACTATACTTTTACTTAATTTGAAAATTAAGTAGTGAAAATTGGTAGTGCACCTACTTAATAATGCGTTTGATGCATGTGCTAGATATTATATAAATCTATTCACTGGTCATCCAAAACCATCTACTCAGTTCAAAAGTTCTCTTTGCCCCTCCCTTTAAACAAACAAAATATGAACTACAGTTTCAATTATGCTTTATTCCATAGAGTACTTGCAGCCTTTTGTGACCGTAAAGCCACTCTTGATCAGATGAAAACTTCTTGGAGATTGTGTCCCTTCTGGGTTGCAGAATGAGAGTGGAATATCTGTCCACAATAATTCAAATATTCAAACAGTGCTATCATGTAAAATTGAAGCTGTTTCTTAGAAATTACATACTTGTCACTGTCTGTAAAAGCTTTCTCTTCTGTGTATGTTTTAAGAAACCTTTCAGAATACAATTTGTTTGCACTTTTTCTTCTCCCTGTATTAATGTTATCACATCAGATCTTCTGTGTGCATATAGAAATAGATAGCAAGAAATTAGAGAAGGTGTTTTGATAGAAGCGGTTTAAAATATTTGTATTGCAGCATGATTCTGGAATGGAATGCACTCCAGGAGAGTCCAAGAATTTGGGGCAGAAAGAAAATGGCAATTACATCATGTATGCAAGAGCTACGTCTGGGGACAAACTTAACAACAACAAGTTCTCTGTCTGTAGCATTCGAAACATCAGCCAAGTTCTTGAGAAAAAGAGAAATAATTGTTTTGTGGGTATGTATGTAGTTATCCTGAATGCAGGACGGCTAGATTATTTGTATTGCACTTAATTTAAAATGATTTTTAATTATACTTTTCAGTTTTATGAAAGGTTGTGGAGGTAAAGAATTGAATTTGAGATCTAGAGTATCCAATTTTGGGCTCCATAGTACAAGAAAGATATGGACATACTGGACTCACTCCAGGACAGAACAGTGATGAAGAGGCTGGAGCACTGACATATGGGGGCTCTGGGGAATCTTATCCATCTGAGTGAATGCACGATAGAGGAGAGTAAAGGACACCAAGCCAGGCCTTTCAGTGGTGCCTGACAAGAGGCAGTGGGCACAAATTAAAATACAGGAAATCCTATTAAAAACATACAGTTTTTTTACTGTAAGGGTGGCTGAACACAGCTTGACCAGGCAGGGTATGGACACTCCATCCTTGGAGATTTTCAGAACCCAAAAGGACGAGGTCCTGGCTAAGTTCCTGTAGTGGATTGTGCTTGAGAAGGCATAGCAAAAGAAATCATACAGGGAACTCCCATAGTTGCCAACAAAAACTTCATGTTTAGAGCCTCAAAATTGTAAGAATGACTAAGCTGGGTAGGGAACAACAGTAGTGCAGGCTTGTTTGTTTGAATCCTAGTCTGTACTAAACCCATCTTGAGTGGGCATTGTCAGTTGTGCTTAGTTGGATGCTGTTACAAGTCAGTAACTGTCTGTACTGTTTTATACAAAAATATACTTGCATTTTTCAGAATCTGGTCAACCCATCTGTGGTAATGGACTAGTAGAACAAGGAGAGCAGTGTGATTGTGGATACAGTGACCAGTGTAAAGATGAATGCTGTTATGATGCAAACCAACCAGAAGATAAGAAATGCAAGTTAAAACCAGGCAAACTCTGCAGGTATTGTACATGTTGGTTATAATACGTCATTAATTATACAGCTTTGTTGGTAGATATTTGAAGTCTGAATCTCCCTTTACATGCCAAGGTTTGTACTGCTTTTGTTTAAAATACTTAATGTAGTGAGAGAGTTCATCAGTAGTTAAGCTTTTTGTTCTTGTTGCTTATTGCAATTTTCTACGAGTTAGTAGCCAGATAAATTTCTTCACTAGCTTTTGAAAAATTGTATTTTGACACTTCATGGTAACAGTGTTAATATCTTAATGCTCAGTGCAGACAAGTATGTGTGCTGAAATTCTGACAACTTTTTGAAATATTTTGCCCAGATTTTGCAAAAGCATGTGGTTCAGAAAAGTACAGTCAGAATGGTGTTTTTATAGTATCTATAGGTTAGTGTTATTTGTCCAACATATGAAGGAGGATGTTTACAGCTTTAAACTTCTTATAAAGCTCTTGGTGAAAATAGTTACGTGTTTATATGGTTCAATCTACTGAGACATCTCATGTATCTTTCAGTTACATTGCTTAGAACAGACATCTAAAATCTTAAGTGGATTTTTTTGCGTTTGAAAGGCACGAACTTTTGTTCTGCTCTATGAACAGACAGAAAATATAAGAGGTTATACTCTTATCCAAAAATGAAAAGAAGAAGAAAATATATTTTTTGAAGTCTGAAACAACTGCATTTTTAATGCAGCATATGCAGTTTTGTTTTAATTAACTAACTAGACTTTTTCCCTTAAAAATAATCTTTGTCAACTTATGTCTAGAAGTACAGGTGACATGTACTTCAAAAATGTTTGTTTGCTGTAGATTTGGCACGGGCTTGTTGCCTGTGCATTCACGGTTGCAATAAGTTTGCATATCTCTCCCTGCAAATCTTTTCATTTCTACCAGCACGAAGGTCTTGAGTTGTCTTTGACTGATTTTAGAGATTTTTTTTTTTAATGTCTTTTAATACTATGCCTGTCATGAAGACCTGTTCTGACTACATCAGGTGCTGTCACCTTTTTTCTTTACTTTCTTCTTAGAATCTTGTATTCAGATGACTATAGTTTCAGCTTTGTCCTGATAGTATGGTGTTCTTTGGGGATTGCTATTTTATTTTGTTTTATAACTCCTTTTCTCCCAGTTTTGTGTATTGAAAATTACACTTTCAATACACAAAATTTCCAAAGATACATAAAGCAGAAGCCAGGTATAAGAATGGTTCGTGTAAGTAATATACTAAAATACAGTGTACTTTAGGAAACTGTCCAGCTGTTGTGCATATCCCTTAGGGTTTTTTGTTTACCTGTGACATAAAAGAATGATTTCCTTATGCAGTTGTTTTAAGTAGAGAGATCCTGAACTGCAGAAGATTGGTGATGTCTGATGTCCACTGAATGACCACAAGGAAAAGGCCATTGTGAATGGTGTTGAGATAGGGAATCATTCAGGATGAGAACTCAGTATGGCTTGGCTTTTAGTCAAATAGTTGCCTGTTTTGAGGTTTTTTTTTAATCATTCCCACTCTTCTGCTGGCACTGGCATGGGTGCCTCATGTACAGCTGCAGAAGAAATAATTGTTTCCTGCAGTTGTACCAGGGATGCTGGTTTGATGGAGTGTGTATAGTGTACAGCACATCAGAGACTTAGACTCCTACAGGCTTTATGTCTGTAGCAGAGAGGAGTACTAAGTGTTTTGGGCAAAGCAGTGATGCTGAAACTTGCTTGGCTTACGCCAGGTAGCTTCCCGGAAAGGTTTCTTCTCCCCACCCCCACCTCCCCAAACTTTTGCCTGTGCTAAAACTGTGGTTTCTAACACAAAAGCTTCTGACAAGTCTCTTCCACCTGCTTATTTAAACAGTACAAGTAGTATTTCTGCAGAAATTCAGCACAGCAACCTTTTGTAACTGTAAGGGAAGGAAGAAATGTTTTTCAATTCACACTTTACATAGGATGCATTAGAATACTACATATGAATGTTTCAATGGGTTTATAGGTTCCAGGATTAATAGTCCTTCTGAAATTGTTTGCACCTTTCTTTATATCCTTTTCTTTTCTCTGTTTGTTTTTAGCCCTAGTCAAGGCCCCTGCTGCACTGCTCAGTGCAGTTTCAAACTGAGGACTGATAAGTGCCGAAATGATTCCGACTGCGCGAGAGAAGGAATGTGTAACGGTGTCAGTGCGCTCTGTCCGGCCTCTGAACCCAAGCAAAACTTCACAGAGTGCAACAGGCACACGCAAGTTTGCCTAAATGGGGTATGGTTTTTGCAGCCGTGGGCAGCTCTGCCAGTTGCACGTTTCAGGACCCTCCATTATGAATTTTCGGTGCTTGCAGAGTGTGTTGTAAGAATATAGTCTTTTCCCCAAGGAGGTCTGATTTCTAGACTGAGCTAGATGACTGAAGCTACACCACACTTTGAGAAGCAGCCAGCACATGGCCAGTTAGCTTTGTTTCAGAAAATATGATTTAAAGCTTTTGGAAAATTAGACAAATGAAACTGTTTGACTTGATAGTTCTGTCTATCCTCGAATCTTTATTGCCTTAGTTTCATGTGCTAAGAATGCACATTCATTTTGAGGTAATGAAAATATGAAGCCGCTCTTGCCATGCCTGTGTAATGTGCATGCACTGCCATACAGGATGATGCTGTGCTGCCTCCTGCGTTGCGAACGTCAAAGCAGTCACTTTGAGTTGATGGGAAGGCTTTTACCAATTGATCTATGCTTGCTTGGAAGATAAAACAAGTAAAAATTATCCTTTTGAAGACTTATTGTCTATTGTTTTCCACAGTTCAAGTTTTAAATATTGTTTATAATTTTTGGAGCTCATCTAGGGTTAGTTTAAAGACAGAAATTGTCACTTTATGGAGTTATTTGCTTTTTTCTTTTTTTTGAAAAATGCTTATGGATGTACTCTTTTTAATTTGAGTTTGAGTGATTTGTCCTACTGTAGAATTGAAATACAGAATCTTTCCTGACATTATTTTTTATTATTATTTTTTAAGGGAAAATATTTTTGGAATACATTCTTTTTCTGGAGTAATGATCTTTGGGTAAAACGTACTACCAGAAATGTTTTGTAGGCTACCTGCCTACAGGTAGGCAAAAAAGACATTTTTTACAGAAACAATTGTATAATAATCATCATTAAAATATTCTCAAGTAAGCTCAAATATTGAGTTAATTTGTTCATTTTTCTTTTAGAAGCTTCAGAGCAAGTTCAAGCTAGTTTTTGAAGTTGAGCACTTCTATACACCTGCTAATCATGCTTTCAGCTCTTAAAAATTAATATTTTTACTAGTTTATGTTTACATGTGAAATTGATTTTTACATATTCCTGCTTTTGTCTCAAATAGCAATGTGCTGGCTCTATCTGTGAGAAGTATGACTTGGAGGAATGCACATGTGCTAGTTCAGATGGCAAGGACGATAGAGAATTGTGTCATGTCTGCTGCATGAGAAAAAGTAAGATTTGTGTGAATTCTTAGCATGACTAAATCAGTAAATACCTCAGGAATTTTCTCATGGGGGGAAAACTTATTTTACATTTTTTGTTGTTATCTTGAGATTTTTACCAAAATTTAACACATGATTACAGTTAGATGTTGCATTTTATTTTGCAGGAAATAAACCAACCAAATACACTAAATACATTATGTCAAAATGTCTGCCTGTTGAAGTATTTGCACCTGTGTGTTATTACAATGGTATTTTGAATTAACTTTATTCTTTTTACCTTTCAGTGGACCCAACAACATGTGCAAGTACAGGTTCTAAACAGTGGGAGAAACACTTCAATCATAAAACTATTACTTTGCAACCTGGATCTCCTTGTAATGATTTTAAAGGCTACTGTGATGTGTTTATGAGATGTCGGCTAGTAGATGCTGATGGCCCGCTAGCTAGATTAAAGAAAGCGATATTTAATCCAGAGCTATATGAAAATATTGCTGAATGGATTGTGGTAAGTATTTATTTCTTAACAGTTTGATCACATATTCTGTATATCAATGCTCACAGCTGGTAAGTGTTACTGTATATACACAATACTTCATCATGCAGAATATAATCAATCTTTGCTTGAAATAATCAGTGTTTAAGCACTTTTGATTGTAGCAAGTTGTTTTAGTAATGGTATTGTTACTGCTGCCTGTTTTTGTTTTTAGATTTTTTTAATTTATTGAATTTTTCCCTCTTAACTTACTTTGAATACTCACCTTTTTATTCAGTTCCTTAAAAAAGCAAACATATCGACCACTAGTGTTTTTTATTCTTACTGCACAATTACACATTTTCCTAGCTATGGAGAAGCATCATATTATAGAGCTCTGCAATAGTTAAGTATATAGTAAGCTCTGCAATAGCTAAGTATTTTATGAGAAATACTTTTAATAGAATGTGTCTTAAGTGCTATTTGTTTTTCTGTGTAAAACCCTTATAAATTTTTTTTAATTATAGGATTTTTTTTTTTTCCTGATCATTCTGAGTAGGATTTGGGTGACTTTTAAAATGAAAGACATATTTTATGTCCTCTAACTCCTGTGCCCCCATTTCTCTCCCCTTCACCTCCTCTCACTCCAAAACAAAACAGCAGCCACAAAAAAAAAAAAAAAAAAAAAAAAAAAGCTTTTTTAATGTTTTCTTTTTTTTAGGCTCACTGGTGGGCAGTATTACTTATGGGAATTGCCCTGATCATGTTAATGGCTGGTTTCATTAAAATATGCAGTGTTCATACTCCAAGCAGTAATCCAAAGTTGCCTCCTCATAAACCACTTCCAGGTAAGTGTACCTGATAATTAAGTTCATAAAGAAATGTTTTATCTTCAGCGGAACCCCTTTAAAAGGGGAACTTCAGGGACACTAGTGTGATGAGACCTACAGTTCATCGTCTGGAACTGCAAAGCTGCCAGTGGAATTCGTCAGTGGAACAATTCATAAAATGTAACTCTTACTTTCCTGCAACAAAATATTCCTGTCAAAAATTAAATACAATTCAATACAAATTAATTCAATACAAAAAGTATTGAAGAGGTTTTCTACTTCAGATTTTCCCTCATTTTATTTTAGGTGCTACTCTTTGATTCTACAGAATCAGTCTGTTTAAAGAACCATTATCAAGATATTTTCTTTTTTTTTTTTAAAGTTGTTATTTCTGTAAATACCACATGCAGTTTAATCACCTCCTTAAAACCTTGCGGGTCTAGATCCGAGCCCTTTCAGAAAATTAACTGTCTAACTTGCGTGACCAAGGCAACTTAGTTTTCCAGAAATAGTTTCTTTCCTACTTTTTTGGTAACTCATGTCTTTTGTTTAAACAGGCACTTTAAAAAGGAGGAGACCACAACAAACCACTCAGCCACCGCAGCGGCAAAGGCCCCGAGAGAGTTATCAGATGGGACATATGAGACGTTGACTACAGCTTTTTTGCCTTGGTTCTTCCTAGTGCCTACAATGGGAAAACTCACTCCAAAGAAAACCTAATAAGTCATTGTCCCCAATCTAATTCAAAAATAGAAGAAAAAAAGCATGATATATCCTCAATGCAAGTGGAGATGTTTAATCTTTAATGAGTGAATCTTCCAGCTCAAAAAGAAGAAAAATGATTTTCTTCCCTATTTTGAGTATAGTGGCACAAAGTCCTAGGGTATTGTGATTTCCCCTCCCCCTTCTGTGCTCTTCATTGCTGCATTTTCTTCACTTGCAGGCAAATACGGCTCTAGTAAAACTTTTATTCAAGATTCGAAAACAATATATTTTTCAACTGCCAGACAAGGCTAGGAAGCTAGACCACCTCAACATTGGAGACATTACTTGCCAATGTATATACATTGTTATATGCAGACATGTATTTCTAACGTACACTTGTACTTGTGTGCAATTGTAAACAAGAGGATTGCAATATGGATGTTTCTTTGTATTATAAAACTTTTCCGCTATTAATGAAGAAATTACTGTTTAATTGACATACTCAGGATAACAGAGGATGATGGTGTGTAGTGGTCAAGGATCCTGTGATGCTTTACACAGCAGTTTGGAATGAAATCCAGCTTTTTTGTCATGATCAAAGTTTTCAAGCAGTCATTTCATCCTTTATCAAACAGCTGCTAAGACATAGCATACAAGATTGAATGCTCTTTTAGAGGTATAACAGGCATTGTGCAAACTTTGCTGATGCCAGAATGTTTCAAATTTGTTTTATATAAATGGCTGATTTCTTGTAGCTCAGCAAAAATATTTTTGATTTGTTTGATTATTCAGTTAAATAATGAATAGTTGGATGAAATATTTCCATGCTTTAGTAGAAAATTCTGCCTGTTATTCAACTTGTTTTAAAACTGCAGCCAGTTTATTTGGGATGTTCAAATATTATTGCAGTATGATAATGAAGTTCCTGATTGAGAGATGTGGTAAGTAAGAAGCTGTAGTTTTGTATCTTTATTTTTTAATTTATCAAATAATTGCATTATTTTTCAGCATGATACTGTTAACTGATAACCACTAGAGTAATTTGCCCAACTACTGTGGCCGAATTAAAATTGTAGTTAAGACTAGCAACTTCCCCTGACACATTTTTAAGAGTAGTGAAGTTCAACAGCACAGTGTCCCATTCCAAAGTTTTTATTACGAATGTAAATAATTGGCGTTTTTAAAGAGAAAACAAAAGATGTCTTAAGGTGCTTACTGCTATGCAGGAGATGAAAGGGGCATTACAAAATGTTTAAGCTTGTGATATATTTATTGCTTGTTTTCCAAAAGCACCAAGCTAATTAGAGGCGCATATGGCTATGATTTTCCTGGCTTTGCTTAGGAGAAAATTTACTAAAGGTTGGACAGGCTTCCTTTATTTGTTTTGTTTTTGTTTTGTTTAAGAGTATAAGGTTTACACAATCATTCTCATAATGTGACGCAAGCCAGCAAGGCCAAAAATGTTACAGAATATAATGGGATCTCTTCCTTGTAAACTTGTACAGTATGTGGTGACTTTTTCAAAATACAGCTTTTTGTACATGGTTTAGAGACAAATTTTGTACATGAAACCCCAGTCCAATAGACTGTATAAATAATTCTAAATGATCTTAACTAGTTAGAAGTATATGTAGTTGCTTTTAAATCATTTAAAATACATTTGTTTTAAGACTGTGCAAAGATTGGAAGTGGGTTTGCATTTCTAAAATGGTGACTTTTATTCAGCAAGAGTTCTTAGTAACTTCTTGAGTGTGGTAGACTTTGGAACATGTAAATTTTTTGCCTGTAATGTTATCCTGTGGTAGGGTTTTGGCAGACAAATGCTGCCCTATTTTATTTTGAGTCTAAGTTAAATGTTTTCTGAAAAGAGAAATGTGCACTGAGTTCTCTCTCCACTACAAGCCGAGATGTGGTAAAACAAAGAGGAAGATTGAGACAACAGAAATGGAATACTACTGTCAACTTCATGTCCACTGTGTTTTATACAGTATCTTTTTTTGTTCACTTTGGAAATTTTTACTAAAATTGCAAAAAATAAAGTATTGTGCAAAGATGTAAGGTTTTTTGAAACTTGAAATGCATTAATAAATAGACTTGATGAAATCTTCTGTTAAAGGTCCATTTAATTTTTCAACCCTAAATGCACAAAGGAATGTGGATTCTGCTTCCAGCTAACTCAATTTTCGCTGCAGAGGGACTGTTCCTCTGAAAAGTAATTGGATGATCCAAACGCTAGGACAGTGCATCCTCCTACTTGTGGCATCACACAGTTAAATGCAAGAGGGAGTACTTGTTTGTGTAACCTCTTAAAGAAAAATCCCTAAAATTGCCTTTAAACACTTTTATGACAACAGTTCAGAATAAGATTTTCTCTGTGCTGATCTTCAAAGTGGAACCTAGTTGCTCTTGAGGTATTCAAGCATGATGCCAAAGCTACTGAACAGTTGGTTACCTTGTGGAGTAAGTTTCTTTTTGAAGAGGAATGCCCCAACTAATGTATAATATTTCAAATGCACAACTGATGGATTAGCCTTTTAGAAGGATCAAACCTGCTGCTGACAAGGTATTTTAAAAAACCTTCAAGTTGGGAGTCTATATTGTCATGTATATTGGATAGTTGATTTCTTAAATAAGCCTGCTTTTAAAAGCCTACTCCTACCAGCTAGTCTTTGCTCATTCTTGGGGCTCCGTTTGTTGAGAATGGCCTGTTTAGACATCTGTTTCCCTAGTGAAACACTATATGCTTTGATGTAATCAAAGGAGGTGCTTGCTAGCACTTGTTGTTTTCACCCCCACCCCTGCCTCGAAGACTTTTTTTTGTGTATGTGTACTAAATACACATATATAGATATAGATATATATGCTTCCCCTCGTTACCCCCATAGCCACTGTCAGGAAAAAAGGCATTAAAAGAAAGCAGAGCCCTACTGCAAAACAGCACCATTAAGTATCTCATGAGGAACTTCAGGGTGTTGAAAGGGAAAAATTCCCATCTAAGTATTTAAAAAGCACATTTTCTGTATATTTCTAATGGATTTTCAGTGGAGACCAAAGAGTATATAAATAGTTTCTATTTTTATTAACTGATATTTGATCAGATCATCTTTGGTTACAGCTCTTTTTTATTTAAGTTTCCTGGTGTGTTGTTCATCAAGTGTCCTGTTCTGTGGAGATGGATGTATGGTCCGAATTGGTGTTAATATGAGTAGAGGATAAAAACTACTATTTTGGAAGTTTATGATATTTCAAAACCAATAGTGACTGCCAATCATTAATGTTTAAAAAAGGAGGGGTTTGATTTGTGAACAGCAATGGAGGTTCAGTATTATGCTGGGAAGATTGCAAGCATAACAATTTTTCATTTTAAATTTTACCTGCAGAGCGAGTAGGATTTTGCTAGCTTGTGATGCCCACGCCGTGGTTGGGGTGGGACAGTAGCAGCTCCAGGCACAGATAGGACTTCAAGTTGTTTCATGTTGTGTTGTATCTGAAACTAATGCTGCTTAAAGCACCTGATGTTATAGTAGGTTTTATTCCACTCTGGTGTTGTTATAAATTGGAATAATGATTGTTTTCAATAAACTGGCATTTGCACATCCGATTTGTGCAGAAAGGCATCAGAATAAAGTCAAGTTTGTTGCTTCCTGGTTGTGGGAGCTGAAACAGCCTGTGCAGTGGGTGGCGCGTGATGCTCCAGCCCTGGCCTCTGCGCCGCGGCGGGAGCCAAGCCGGGCTCTGCGTAGCCTTTGCCTCGTGCTCCTTCGGCTTCTGAGCAAAGCGCTTCTCTGTGGCAGGGTTAATTTCAGGGAGTTTACAAATTTCCTAGCTTATAAAGTTGATGATAACAAATGATGCAGATGCAATTAAAAGAGACTCTTCCAATTCTACTAGAAATGCTCAGACCAATAAACAAAGCAACCCTGAACATGAGCAATAATGTGGCGCTTATTCACTTTTCTGAAGGTAAGAAAAACGAATTCTGGAGATGAGGTAGGCAGCTGGATTGCTCGAGTCAGACACAGAACATACAGGAATGATGCTTCTTGTGCTCTCCTCTTTCAAAGCCCCAACAGCGCTGGTTGCCCAGAAGGATGGGCAGGTTGTCCGTCGCTCCTTGTCCGTCGCTCCTCAACATAGAACATCTTAACTTTGTGCCTGGAGACAATGCTCTCCCTAAGTCACTAGCAATGGGTAGTTGCTCCAGTGGATATTTTCAGTTCCTTTAACTGTAGCTATAATCATCTCAAATCCTGTATTTACCTAGCTAATTCAGAGGTGTTGCACAGAAATTTCCTTCTCTGTGTGCTCTAGTTTGACTTCTGACTATTGTACCAAGGGGTTTTGAATATTTAAGAGGCTTGTAATATACTTTGGGTTTATATAAAAACAGCTTTAATAAAAAGCGTTTATTAGAGTTAGCAACCTAGAGTATGGAATTCTTCACTTAAACTTTTTTTTTTACATAGAACATAGGAAAAATACTTGAAAAGGGTGAAAAAATAACTTAGCTTTTGAAAAATGCTTTAAGCAGATTCACTAAACCTTTCACTGAAGATTTAAAGATTTTTGTTTTTAACATGGAATTTGCGTCCAACTCCAGAATGAGTTTTTCCTAAGAAAGACTGTATTTCAAGGGGGGCTGTTGTATCTGTTGGCTTCTGAACTGTGCGCTTTAAGGATAACAAATACCTCATTTGCAAGGTGAGTATCTTCCAGGTTCTGTCGTGTTTAATCCTGCTATCTATTTCTCTAGTAATTATTCCTTTTTATTTTAAATGAATGGTATGTATTTAAAAAAAATAATAATTTTCTGAATAATCAGTAAAAATGTCTAACTCCAACACTTGAACACTGTTCATTGCTTGCAGGATTGATAGTTCTGCTTAACTTGTTCTTTTAGTTAATCTCATTTTAATCCTAGCAACATCTGTATATTTTCATTTGAAATTGTCATATAACTATGGAATCCATGCTTTGTTCCAGGTTTTATGACTATGTTATTTTTTTTAACAAATTTCCTTCAGAATATAGAATTGTGGAAATATAATTTTTAATGGATGTTGGTTTTTTTAGCATTATCAAATTACAAATAGAATATTGTTATATATGTTTTCTTTTTATTACCTTATGTAATAATCTGAAAATAAAAATAATCTGAGAAAATGCAGGAATGTTTCTTTATACAGTTTATATTGTGACATAGAAAACAATAAAATTCTGTATGGTTATTTTTTTAATTTACTTATATGCACTGAAGATGTCTAAGGGTTTTACCATTTTCTATTTATTGATGCAGTTTCAAATCATGTTAATAGTACTGTACAGTGACTTGAAAATCTGAAAACTCAGATTTTACATATGCAGATAACGTTTTTAAGAAACAGTTTACTGAACTTATTTATGCTAGAATTCTGTGTGGTGTATTAAGCAACATTACAGTAATTAAATTATTAGTGTAATTAAAATGTTAATTTCAACAGATAACAGCAAAGCATTTGCCAACAAAACACACTTTAGCATTTTCAGGTGACCTAATTTTCCTCGTCTTATCATTAATAATAGTTAGCTCAGATATTTTCTGCACTGACAACATTTTTGTTGTTTTTGAAGGTTATTAAAGTAAAAAGCTTAAACTATTTGGTAATTAAGTTATCTATTTGGAAACATTTTTCCTATAAATTATTTAACTTCTTCATTAGTAAATAAATTAGAAAAGTTTTACTGGTAATATTCATTATTCGTGTTTCAAAGTATTTAATTGAAAATGAGACTCTTCCCACTCCTAAATCCTACAAAATACAGTTTCAAAGACTTACATTAATGATTCATTAAAATAGTGATATTTCAATTTTTAATGAGCACGTGCTCTTTCAAAGCTCTAAATTTAAAATTAGCATTTGCTGTTTATGAAATTGCTAACTGATTGATTGCTTTGAGAGTATGGTTAAATGAAGCACAAATTTCAGTTTACCATTAAATCACAAAATTGAAATTCTATATATGTTTCCTTCATTGTTTCTGAATCTCTCAGGATGTTTTAATTCATGTAAAACAGCTCTATATTTTAAAAATGTTTTGCATAGTATTTTGCTGACTTTTGTTCTTGCTCATGTAAACTTTCTTTTTTGCTTTGGAAAACGATCTTCACATCTCACAAATGTTTTCTCCTGGGCTGGATATAGGTGAATGTTGTCAGTGCTTTGAGAACAAAATGTCATTCTAGAAAGAAAATACAACATGTAAGTATAAAGTTGCCTTTTAGGGACACTCAGTATAAAACAGTTTGCACTGTGTTCTGACTTCTCATTTTCTTTTCCTGTCTTTACAGAAAGGTATCCTGTTGTTTTTGCAGGCTTGCAAGGGGAGAGATATGTGGCAGCCAGGCAAGGGGAGTGTGATGCTCCCCGTCTACTGGGTACTTGACTACTCTGTTTCTTTCTGATTTCATACACAGCACATTCTGCCAAATTGTGCCCTTGCCGTGTATTTATTGTGTATATACAATTGTGTATGCTCATTCATTGTATATATGAATACCATAAGCAATGCAAAGTAGTAAAGGTAAGTGCACATGCATAAAATACTATTAAGTCTGTTCAAATTCTTTAGAAAGTGCAAGACAACTAAAAAGATATGTGTTTCCTAGTGTTTTTGATATTGAAATTTCAAGCTTTCTAGTTCTTAGGTCCTTGATTTTTGTCTTTCCAAGAAGACCCTTTACCTTCTTTTCTTTGAGCATTCTTCACTTCTTTTTAGAATCACCTATTATCTTTCACCCTCAAGCATTGCAACAGTACTGTTATTTATATTCCCAGATTGCACCGAAAAAAAAAACAATATGTAATTAGCGGATATTAAAATCTTGGCACAAACTCTCATTTCTGCTTACAGCAAATATCTAAAGAGCTTATGGTAGTGCAGTAACTATCCACCTCAGCTGCCTCTTTTCTGGGTCTCCCTAAGTAGCACATAAGTAGAATTGACGGGTGCTGTGTTACTGCTATAAAAGCTCTAGTAAAGAGTAGCTTTTGGGTTAGAAAAATGGCTCTACCTGACATAATCCTTTCAGTCTGCATACCTTTCTTCCCAAGGTACAAAATCTCTATTAAGGGCTATTTTAGAGCTCTCTAACTTAGTTATACTATGCTCTAGTTTGTTTTGGCAATGAGGTCAGTACTGATTTGGCATCACTGCTTTAAAAACAGCATGAGATGCAAGGAAACATACTTATTTTTTATTGCTACAGCATATTGTAAGTGCTGGATTAGAAGGAGGAAAATACCCACAAAATACCTATTCGGTGAGGACAAAAAGACCAAGTAAATAAGATTCCCCACTCCTTTGCTGGTTGAAGTATGACAAATCTCTTTGAATCACTTTGTCTTATTTGTCTTCATGTCTATATCAAGGAGAAGCAGCTCTGTCCATGAGCACTGCTACACAGAAGATGTGCAGTGGTTACAGCTGGTGTTGGTGAAAAAGATTCTAGCAGGGAAGGACACCTTCTGAGGCTGAGCTGCAGTTGCAAGGTAAGACATGCTTTTCTCATTAACCTTAATTAAAATGCTCATTTAAAGTTTCTCAAAGGATTAAAGCTGTGGAAATCATTACAAGTTTTGTTATTCTGTCTCCTGACTAAAATTTCCCTGTGACAATAAGCAATTTCAAAAGTGTTAATATTGTTGTGAGTAAAGAACGGCACCACTCAAACTTGGTGGTCCAGTCTCAAGGCAATCAGCAGAAAAAAACCAAAAGACTAGACTTTTCAGAAGCCTTTTTTTCTGGAAAGCTTCTGCATGGTGCTATTTCAGAGTTCCCTGACAAAATTCACATTGCTTATTTTATACAATAAGGGGGGGAAAAAAGCACAACCAGAGTGCAAAAAAGTTCTCAAAAGCCAGTGAAGGTGTGATGTACTTAAAAAAAAAAAAAAATCACACTGTGAAGTGAGATAAAGAACCAGAAAGCCAGAGGCTGTACCTGGATAAAGTCAGCATTGGTATAACTGCTGGGACTCAGATGATTTTATCTCCTGTGGGATAAATCAGTGTGCAAAATTGCTGTTCTATTTTTACAGAAAAGTTTTGTTTCCTTTATACTTACTTTTGCTGCGTTTCACCTGCTTTTACTCGTATTGTCTTCACTATAAGCCCTGGCCGACGGGTGCCTTTTGTCCAGGGAATTATAGTTTGAACTGTGTCCCAGATATTTTCCCAAACTGCTGTTCCTTCCCATTTGAACTTGATCATTATTAGTTCACCAATATCAGTGTCCAGTGTGATGAGAAAAGAGTAAGTTTTATTCTCATTAATACCTTCAACTCTGTATAAAACAAAAACAGAATAATGCTCTTTTAGTTAGATGTATTAGTGTCCTCTTTCAAACCAAAGAGGAGTCCTCTCCCTTCTGCAGGAGAACATTGATTTCTCTACTTTTTCTCCAGGTGAGTAAAGTGGTGAAAAATGACAACCTGCTAGAAGAAAAAGCAAAAGCAGGAGATACTTGGCAAAGCAGCAGTGGTTTCTGACAGCAATAGAAAAGCAAGGCTAGGTCTTTGTGAGAGTAAAGGCTGACCCACCCTACTGCCTTTGCTCTTGTTAATTCAGATACAGAGTCCTTCATAAGAAATATCCTAAATATTTTATGGAATTACATCTGCTTCTGTGTGTATAGGTGCATAATATACATTTGTGTTTTATTAAAAAACGTATTTTCGTCATGGATGGGGCTGAACATAAGAGGACAGAATATTTAACATTCAGAGAATTTCCAAGATTGCCAGGTTTATTTTATAGAGATTTCATACTTTTCAACTGTGAGAGTTGTGAAGTTTGGGGCATTTAGGGGCTGTGTAACTTGGGACTTGGTAACTGTTATTCTGTTTCTCCACTTTAGTAACTGTACTGAAAGTTAATTCATAGCATTATTACATAAATAATAAAATTCCAGAGATTGGTCTGATTCATAAGATGACATAACATTAAATACTCACAGTGTGACGCCTAGATTTTTGGCATCCTCTTTTGTGCCTGTCAGAGAGATGACAAAAGTTGGGTCTATCTGCTTTTCCTCGATTTCATTGATGAAATGGATCTTGAACTGATAGTGATAGACTGTAAAAAACAATTTGCAAGTAAGATGATGAATAGTTAGAGAATCTATAGATTTTTCTGGTAAAATAAATTTGCTTTTCCAAGCAGATACTTGATTCACATTTTTGTTATCTTTTAAACAAGTTATTGCAATTAAAAATCAGCATTGATGGTGTATTGCATTATCCCTTAGGTTTTTACAACCTTGTTGTTCTATTTAAAGGATGAGGAAAAGAGGAAAGTTGGTCAGAGTTCCATTATAGCATGAAATCTTCTTTTCTGGAAAATATTTCAGCTTTTCTAAAGTATAACTGAATTTCTGGCAAATCCTCCCTGTGACTAGGGATGAGTCCTTGTGACTGGACATGGTTAGAGATGTCTGACACAGATTGGAGGCTCTGTGCAGCCCTTTTTCCTGTGAAGAGTTAGAAAATCTCTCTACAAAGCAGATGACTCACAAGCTTTCCTTGACTGCATAATGCTACATTGTGCTTAACATGCATCTGTTAACAATATGACTTTGTTCCGCACTTTGCTTTAGAAATATGTCAGTAGTGCATTGAGGTTTGGTGGTTTCTAGAAGAGTATTTAGAAAATCTTTTGAATTTTAAAAAGACATTTTTTTCATGCCTAAGCATCATCATTCTGCTGATAACAAGAAGCTTGATGTTTAGTAAATAAATACAAAACCCCTACGGTTAGAGGCCATGTGCACACAGCAGCTAGATTTAAATGTTCAGTGGTTACCTGCCTGGTGAAAGAAAAGGACTGTAGCAGTTTAAATTTACTATGGGAAAGTTACTGTTAAGTAATGGTGTCTGTACCTTTGACTTGAAGATATCTGAGCAATGATGGCTCTTTATCTACTTTTCAACACCCAAAATCAACTCTGTTAACTTTTAAATAACTTTTCAGTGACTGTCACTTCACTTTATACCACAATCAGGGCAGACTGTTTATGTTTCTGATTAATCACTGCTACAGTTACTACCAGGAGTGCAATGATATCAGAGATTTTCTAAAGCAGATTGATATTACTCAGCTCAAATATTTCTATAGTGTAAAATGTGGTTTCACTCTCTGCTTCTCAACAAAACTAGATTTAGAT
This sequence comes from Crypturellus undulatus, assembly GCA_013389825.1. NCBI lineage: Eukaryota > Metazoa > Chordata > Aves > Tinamiformes > Tinamidae > Crypturellus > Crypturellus undulatus. Next base: position 235,707 of record VWPW01001876.1, read on the forward strand.
ATGAAGGAAACAAACCCCAAATCATGTTTATTAACAAAGGCCTTAGAGTATCTAGAAAAATGAGATGCATGTTTTATCCTCCTGTGTGAAACTGCACACAGGAAACAATTCTGGTTACCCATCATCGCACTGCAGCTCTATATAGGGTGCTTTTTCCTCTTTTTTTTTTTTTTTCCTTGTTTCATACTTATCGGGCAATGTCACTTCTGGGAGTGGCTCCCCTGACCTGTTCAGGGAGCAGCACTCTTACATATGTGCACGGACCGGGGTAGCATAGGGAGTTTTGCAATGGAAGGTATTTGTTAGAGAAGCTGTTCCTTTTTGTTGTTGTTTCATAGTATTTATTTTATATTAGCAAAGAATGTGCTTGCTTTTTAAAAGGTGTTAGTCAGCAGGAAAGAATTGTTTGCTGCCAACCACAAAGCAAACCTGGAGAGGACAAAGTGGGCTGAGCTTGTTTACAAATCGCTTTTATTACTGCTCAGTCTTGCTCTGTTTTCTCTGTTGTAGAGTCTGCTCTGATAGTATATGTTCTAATAAAATCTATCCTCATTTTAAGGAGAAAGGTGAGAGCAAATCTGTAAAAACCTCTGGTGTTGGCATAGCATCCCATCACAGAATTATTATAAACATTAAATTATTTGCTATATGTATTGCTATGTATATTTTGCTATATATATATTTGCTATATATATATTTTGAAGGTTTTTTTGAAAAAAAAAATATACATATATATATATATATATACACTGAAGTAGATTAAAATAAATTCCAGAACATAATGTCATTTGATTTGAGAAATGAAATGTCAAGTTTCCTGGAGAAAAGCGGAGGATTGTGAAGTGTAATGCTACATTTCTCAGATTTCTTCCCTTTGTGCTCTAGACACTTCCCCGGAGGCGTCGGGATCGCTTGGTGCCAGCGTCCCACAGCCTGTTGGGCAACTTCCCTGAAAGGGAACTATTGTCCGGAGCACCGGTGGCTGGATGTGCGCCATGAACACGTCCACTTATTTATTCAAAACCGGTTCCAAGAATAAAAATGCAAAGTCTTAAAAAAAAAAAAAAAAAAAAAAAAAGACACTGAAGTCAGCAGGATGTAACAATAACTGTGGTAAAATATCTGTATGTGTGGTGGGGGGAGCAATGTCCAGGACCAGCCTTGGTGCCCAGGGGCACAGCGGGCAGCTTGGCTGCATGAGCAGTGCCACTGCGACGGCAGCACAGCTGTGTCGAGATGAAAAAAGGCAGAAACTGTGTGTGGACTTTGGAAATTTTGGAATCTGTGTTAAGCAGATTCCCATGTTATGTTTTGGGGGGTTTTTGTTTGTTTGTTTGCTTTGTTTTTGTTTTTTAAGGCGGGGGGGAAAGGGGAAGTGTTTGTTTTGTTTCAAGTGCAAGAAGTCAGACTGGGCTACGTGGTGTCTCCGAGGGCCGAGCGGAGCCGCAGTGCCTCGGGGCGGGCTCCCTGCGGAGCTGCCGCGCTCCCTTCCAACTCACCTCACGGCACCGGCCTGTGCCCCGCGCGGCGGCGGCGCCCGCAGGCGGCGGCGGGGCGGGGCCGCCAACGGTCACGGCGCTGTGAGGCGGCGGCCGCGGCGGGCACGGGCACGGGCACAGCTCGGGAACAAGAGGGGTTCGTAGTTCCCTTGATGGAGAACTATGTGGAGATCGAGCTCGAGGCGCTTGGTTGTAGCGCCACGGTTCTGTTCTTTGGAAAAGGCGTGCTGTTCTCTTGTCTAGCCATTGCCTGAAAAGCTGTAATTTGTGCGCCTTCTTGCAGACTAATCACGGGCAAAATTTGGTCATGCTTAGAGTAAGAAGTTTTACAGGCCTGCTGGAGCAATTATGCTGCCTTTTTGGCTTGGCTGTAAGCCTGCGTGTGTTACAGTAAACTCAAACAGAGCAACTATTGCAGGAAAATCCTGTTGATCGGGACCCAGAGCAGCTTGGAGGCCGTGAGGCCACAGTGTCTGCTTGGTGCAAGGTGCTTTTCCACACAGCAATACTAAGAGCCAGGATCTCCATAAAGGGAATGTGGTTCCCTATCAGAGTGCCCAGTTAGCGCCACAGACAGAGGGTCCCTGTAGCCTTTGTAAGCATCAATAAGTGAGTGAATGGGATCAGTGAACCTGCTCACTCTCTGCTCCCAGCCGCGCGTGGCCATGGCCAAACAAACCTTTGAAAGGCATGTGCGCCCGGGTCTTCAGGAAGAGCCGCCGGCTCTTGGGGAGCCTCTCCTCGCGGATGTTGTAGCCCAGCGTGTTGCAGCGGTTCTTGCGGCAGCTCAGGCACATTCCCCGCTCGAAGGTGCTGATGTCGTTGCACCAGTAGGCCGTGCTTTGCTTGTCCTTGTGTAGCAGTGAGTCGATGAACAGGTGAACAGACCTCTCGTGGGCACATTTCACAGTTTGAGTGATGCCTAGAAAAAAAATGACAGCAGTTTTATATGCATTTGTTTCTGTTTTCTTTGCCAATTTGAAGATACATATACAGCCTGTATATGTTAATGTTCTTCTCCCACTTTAATTCTAAAATGTTATGATATTGTGTCATCAATCATACATGAAGCTTACTTCTCAAATTATCCAAACATTGCTGGCTGAACCACCATCTTAGTAAAATTAGATAGCCATGATTTGCTGCTTAGCATGGTATAACCTGCTGGGACAAGGCTGTATATTTGTACCTTGGTATTAGTGTCCTTGCTGCTCAGGACAATATGCAGTGCAATGCACTACTATATGCAGTCTTTTCAGACCACACCACATTAGAGACTAGTCTTATTCTGAATGTTGGAACATTGTTGACTTTTGGATGCTTATATACTAATGTTAAATTTTGTCCCTATCAGAGTGACAAACCCTCTTGTTCAATTTTGCCTGCAACTATTATAGAGAAAAGGGACTAAATATATTAAATATCTTATATATACATGAGAAATAAATCTGTCTTTCCTTTTTTTTTTTTTTTCCTATCAGTATCATTAAATTCTGATTACTGTATTCTGTGTAATTGGGATATATAGCAGTAGACTGATTCACATGTCTTAACTGACAACTTTCTAGCTCATGCTTGGCTTCACTTTTTCATGAATTTCTACTAACAAGTAAGGCCTACTTTTTGATAGTGATGTAGTTGAGAAAATTTTGGCAGTGCGACATGCTGGGTGAAAAATACTTATTGGGTTTTTGGTGAATCGTCACTGTGCATCAGTGGCTTATCTCTGCTGTATGTTGCATCAGTTTGTCTTTACATTTACTTTTAGACACATCAGAACTTCACTTCTATATATAAAACAACCTGGAACATTGGCAGTCAGGTCCCTGAGAGAGCATCATCTGCTGCAGAGCTGAAGGATGGGGAGAAAGGTGAATTAAGGAGGTGAGTAGTCCAACATTGTATTTTATTTGATTTGAAATAATTGCTTACTAGATGAATCTTACTTAATTAGAAAAAGTTTTATCATTTTCTCTACGCCCAGAACAAATACATTTGAACTTATTTCAAAGTGCTTGACAGCAGGATGTTCATGGCCTCATTTTCAGAACTGCTAATTAGCCAAATTTCTTACTGTAGTCAGTAGGAAGAGTGAGTTCAATATATCTGAAAATTAGGTAACCAATTTCCAGAAAAGAAACTACCTTGCATATAATGGGAGGTAATGCTCACATTAGATACTGTTTTAAGTCCATAGAGATATGAAAAGATTCCTGGAGATACCATCAGACCAGATGCAATACTACTTCCATTTTTATCTCATTGGTTCTTACCAGTGATTCCATACTGTGCAATGTGGTTATACATGTGCATGATGTGACAGCCAGGCTGAAAGGTACCTCCGTTGGGATAAAAGTCGAAGTGGGCCACAGGCTGTTTGATGCCAACGCTGAGCCCCATGTGCTGCTTAGTGAATGTATGAATTGCATCTACGAAGTTTGCATCATCTGGAGATAAACGGTCTGTTGGTGACATTCCTTCAAACAGGGGACCAGCAGGGTCAAGGCCTGCAATAAACGCAATAATCCCATTGTGATATAGTACAGATGTGCCCTTCTTTTACTGCTATGAAAAAAAGTCTGTTATAAATATTTAAAAACTGACAGCACTAGTAATGTACTGAAGTCATTTATAGAAACAATTCTAAGCACATGCTCTGCAGAGGATAGGTACATGATTACACCAAAAGGCAAACTAAACATAAACACTGTAACTGCTATATGCATAAGGACATTGGCCCAAAGAGATAGATGTGTTTGTCATAGACAAACCATGCTCATTACTGCTTTGTCTCTTGAGGAATATTTACCTAATTTTGCTCTTTCATACTCTAGAGGTCACACATTTCGGAGGCCCTTTTGAAGACAGCAGTCCTGCAACAAGGTTGACTTTTAGCCCACATTTAGGATCTGAAACTTTGGAAAGCTTCGCTTGTGGATTAAGAGTTCTGTGTCTGCTACATGTTATTTATAATATTTTTTCAACATTTAAGGATTTGAAGGCAATTTAGTATAGTATAGTGTTATAAAAATAATATTCCACTTGGCAAAGCCTATTAGTGTTAGTTTAGTAGATGCTCTTGTAAAGTAGTTTTGGTGGGGAAAATGGATTTAGGGAAAGGGATTCCCCCTACAGTTTAAAGCTGCCTTTTTTTTTTTTTTTTTTCTTAAATACTAGCTTCTGAATTTCATCATCTTCAGTCAATACTATGGATGAGTGAAATCAAATAGATGTAACTGAATAAGACTGAAAGTAAGGCAATGCAAGTAGGGATGTTATTCTGCATGCTTTTTTATTTGCCTTTTTTAATACTTTTAATTGGTGTGAACTCCTCTGAATATTTCTTTGCTAAAAAATACGTATAACTATTATAATAATGTGTTATAATGTTTTTATTTATCTATTGTGATGATTTGATGTGCTAATATGGTCTGAACAATGCTTTCTTTAGTAATTTAAACATTGTAGGTGATGCAGATAACCTCATATAAGATGCATGGCTTTTATTTTTTTCTTTTAAGCTGTCACTGGGCATTAGATTGGCATGGTATACAGTAGTATTTTCATTGCATGTTACATTCTCGTGTTACAGGAGATTCAAAATGCTGCTAGTCAACACAGTCAAGTGTTCTGATTGACTTTTATGTTTATTTAAGCATCTATTAGGAATACTCTATCTTGTAAAATATAATCCAGGACTATAATCTTGTCATAAGGAAATTGGCTTCAATTCACTGTAAGAGCAGTGTGCCACCATTGAAAACTCAAGCATAAGTAGGTGATTTCCTTAGCATAATTTTGTTTTTAAAAAAACTTGTTAATGATGAAGATATTGATGAATGGGGCCACTGAAGCTTAAGAGAATAGGTTTGGGGTCAGGATAGTTACTAAGATATCCAAAAATCCAAAATTGTTAGCTAACCTTTAGTTTAAGGCGTTTCATCTACTGGGTGTAGATGAAAGATAAATTCAAGCAGTAGGCAGCTTGAATCTTTGGTTTCTTAGTCCCTGTGTTGGTAAGTTCCATATGTTGTAGTTTGGATTGAGGTAGGAAAGATCATAACTAGAAATATTTTGAAAGGCTGCTTTGTTTTGAGAATTGTTTTCTGTAGATTTTTTGTCCTTATATCTACCATTAGGAGAAACTTTTAAACTGTGGCAGACTGCTACTCAACTGCTATGGGACTGTCAAGAAATGAAGACAAAACAAATCAAAAAAGGCAATACAGTTAAAAGGGGTTTTTGTTTGTTTTTTTAAATGTATAGTGTGACTTGATAAAGTATTTGGTCAGATTCTTTTCTGCGTGTATCACTGCTAACTGCATTTTTTTCTGAAATACCAGTAATCAATTGTTCAACTAGGGGAACACACCTGTGTGTTATATTTATCTTGAGACACCCCCATAATACTTATTAAAATATAGCCACACTTTACTTTCTCTTGATATAGGATTGTATTTACAATCCATAGAGATGTGAACACCCTTCCATTGAAGCACACTTACATAGTCTTACTGAATTTAAAGTATTACAGAAGTAGATTAAGTTGCCCATGCACGAGTATTTTACAGTTTGGAGTCGATGCTGTTGGAAAAGGAGGCTATATGCAGCAAGGATTTAGCTAGAGACATTAGTCTGAAAAGAAAATTAAATACAAACCTTAGCCACTGGCTATAATTAAAGATCCAGCATAAGCAATACTGTCAATGTGATTAATAAAAATAAGAATGAATAGTTTTTAGATATTTGACATATACTTTACATTAAAACTACATAACCTGAGCAAAGAAACTAGTTGATTGTTATTTTTTATTGAAATTATAAATATTTTTTTGTACCTGTAATTCTTCCAAGCTTGTTTGTACCGCTAATGTAACTGCCAGCAAAGCCTGAAACATGAGCTCCTAGGCTGTACCCAATTAGATGAACATTGCTTCTGGAAAATTGAATAGATTCCTGGAAGACAGCAGCAGCTTGATTTAGATACAGAAAATGTGAGAAGTAAACTAGTCAAACACTTATTACAAGCTAGGAATTCCATGAATTATAATACAAGAATTTTGTATGTTGATATTGGATGTCAAATGAGGTGTGTCAGTCACACACTAAGTTTCTGGCTGGCCGAATGTTCTGTTCCTCCTTTTCATGCCTCATTCATTTGGGAAAATACCATGCATTTATGCACTACTCCTTATGTGCTTTGTTTACTTAAATTTTAAATAAAGATGGCAAGATTCTTGTTGTTATTTTTTGCAAGTGATGAAAAGGTAGCATTGTCGTCTGCAACATTCCTGTGACTTTAGCCTATGTAGATATCCTAAATAACACACACACACGCGCGCGCGCGCGCAGACACACACACACACACCAAAAAAAAAAAAGTCCCAAAGTTTATAGAAGGTGTTAGAGATGCCATTTCTGCTTTTGTGCTTTCTTGGGGTGAATTAGAAGCCAGTGTCACAACATTCATTAGAGGTGCTTAAGTGTAAGACAATGGCATTTTTTGGACTGATTAATAGAAACTGGCTATCTGATCTGAAACAAGCCAGTTGATGCAGAACTGACCTCAGACCCTAATCCATCTAATGAATACTATAGGTTTTAAGCCTTTCATTTTTTTTTCTGACTTGTTGAGAAAAATATGGTGTGCTTTTATTCTTGCAGGCAAAGCACTATTTTAATTTCAATATAGATATTGCATATTCTGGTGGAATCCCTTTGCAGTCTCTGTATCTGTCTCTTGTGAAGGAGAAGTTGGTAATCTTTTTGAGGGAGGACAGCTCTTATAGCTTTATTGACAGGTGTTACTGAGCTAGAGATCATGCCCTGTTAACTCTTGGACTAAGAGTGCTTAGCTTTATTTTTTTTTCTCAATTAAAATGTTGCAAAGCACTACAGGTTTTGTCACCTCAGTTGAAAATGTTCTAAGTACTCTCCTGCATTAAAGCAGTGGGGGAAATACAGCAGAAGGACAAGCATAAGAGCTGGAAGAATTGGAATGAAGGTTTTTTACCATTAAATTCACTAGAGTGCTTTTCAACAGAAGGAATATTTACTGCTTGAACACACTCTCTTAAGTGAATTGAATGCTCTGAAAAGTGAAGGTCTGTTTAAATCCTGCTATGTGTCATGGGGCAGAAGAAGCTGTGTACAGTGCTGTAGATGTCATTTATTCAAGCTGACACCAGAGAAATCACTGACTGTCATTTTTGTTGACAGTGTGGTTGTGTCCTCCTGGGAACTGAACGAAGTCCACCGTCTGATTCATTCAATAATTAAACAGCTTCAAAATATGGCTTTAGGTGTTCAGCAGCTTAGATGACATTTGAACAAGAGCAAAGATTTCTTGTAATGCTTCAAAGGAAAATGTTGACAGTGGTGGTTCTGCCGCCCTCCTCATGTCTGCTGTCCTTAACTGAGCATCATATCTAATAACTTCTTTTACCCTTACAATTCCCGTTGAAAGCAGTTTCTTTTTTTTTTCGATTATATTTGCTACAGATACTTCAGCTTTGAAGCATTTTTCCCTACCTCATGTCTCACTACATATAAATTAGTGTATTCAAAAATTCTTTATGAGCTAAATGACTACATTTCAGGATGGAGAGACTGAATTAGTACTAGAGCTAGGTGGAATAGGAGTTGCATAGCATGAGTGATTTGTCTGAGTGATTCTCTTTCTAGTAGTTTGCTTCTGCCTTGTATTAAATAGTACTGGAGGTCAGAGATCCTTTGCAGACTCCTGTGTAGTACTTTCAAGTCTGGTACCTAGACAGGTAGAACATCTATACGACATGGCCACTGCTCTCTGCGTGGCAGTAGTTTTGATGAGTAGCCACTATTCTAGCATGTAGGCATTACTACCTCTGTGCCATCTCTTATGCAATGTGTGTCATCCTAAAAGGTTTTCCTTTTCCCTTGGGGTCTCCACGCTGTTATTTTAGAATAATCTGTGGGGAACTGAGGTAAAAGCTAGGCACAATGTCATGCCCGAATTCTTCTTTAAACTCAGAAATAAAATGGAGATCACAAATGCATTTCATTTTTTGCACTACTGTTTGCAAGTGGTGAATTCATTCACAGCGCAGGGCTCCTCCTCTGAGTTTCTCCTCTGAGTACTGAACTAGAAGTATCCTTGAATAATTTTATGATTCAGATGCTATGTCAGCTACCCGCACACATGCTAATGGAACATAGCAAATGACAACCTGAAATGACCTCCACTCTAAATATATATCAAAAGTATTTCAGTAAACAAGACTACTTGCTTCTGTCTTGTATGGTAATTTTTGTATGAAATCATCTGAAAGTTTATGGAAGAAAACTTTTCAGTGTATTGAAGTAATGTGATTGAAATGGATCACAGTGACCAACATAATATTTCAGAACTTTAGTAGTAGGAGTATACGATACACTTTTCCTAAATAAACACATTTTGATTTGGTAGTTCTTACCTCCAGCCATTCCAGAAACTCTGCTATCTCCTGTCCTATGGTGCGTGTGTTCTGTACAGCTATAGGGTAGTGCTGGTGAGCAAGAGTAAGCCAGTCTGCGATGATCACATTAGTTTGTTTGTGATAAGATTTCAGAGCTGCTGCCATTTTCCCAATCCAGTCTTCTAAAATCCCATCTACCTGTTTTGTTCAGTTAAAAAAAAAAAGGAATAAAAAATAATTAAGACAAAACAGTCCCTGTTGGATATTCCTTGTGAAAAGCTCAAGGAAACAGAAAACAGAATATAATCAAGGGAGGTTAGTACTGATTATTAGGAACCTCAGCATATTTCATTTCCAAGATTTTTGAGCATTTTTTGTTGAATTAAAAAAAAAAACACTAAGAATTAATGTAAGAACTGTACAATAGGTTAGATCTTGTGATGTGAGCTCTCCTAGTGAAATGATGTTGGTGTTACTGATTTAGCAGAATATCCTAATCTCTTCTGGGCTTTTAACAGAATTTGAGAATCTCAAAGCTGGATTTCTGTATATGTTCCTCTAAGAGCCCATCACTTCTCTGTGTGAAATTTGACTTGATGACGATAGCCATGGGTCCATAATTTGAATTTGTGGAGGTTTTGAACAAAATTTGAAACAATTTTTTAATGAGAAAGTTGACTAAAGTAGCCTATGGCAATATTCTGTCCATAGTCAACTGTGCTGTGGTTGCAGATGTACCACAAAGATGTCTTTTACCACCACCTCTAATGACATTGGTTCTAAAAGAATCAAGTTTCTGCTAAAATGACATGATTTCCTATTCTCTCTCTTATTTTCAGCTGAGAAGCTGATCAGAACTTCCTCTAGCATAGTATGTATTTGACTGAGGCTTTCTTGGTAGGTTGTGGGTTTTTTTTTAATGCCTTTAACATTTTAACTGAAAGAAGTTCAATGATAATTCCTTGATGTTGAGAGCTTTATTTTCAACTGAAAAGCCTATAGGGAAGTTCTTAAAGGTGTACCTGAGAGAGAGATATAGGGAGATTGTGTGCACTGCTTTTCAGTAAGTCTGTAAATACCTGGCAGTGAACATATCAGAGAAATGAAACTGGTATTCAGTCCTCCTGAGACACATAATTCAGCTACTTGTTTGAACTGTGCTGGCTTTAAACCAGGACTGAATATAATCCCTGGCATGAGACTCCCACATGAAAAATTGCTTGTTGAATGTTCCTTCAGAATCTCAATGGGGAATATCCACTTCATTATTTCTAGCCATGATTGCTGCAAAGGAAATCCACCATCTTTATAGTCCCAGCCTTTCTTCTGAAGTTGTTTTTGGCACTAGCATAATGAGAAGGAAAGTATATCAAATCAGATGTAGCTTGAATTAGAAAATGTATGTTCATACCGACCATCCATGGACTATCATCACCAGAGGAAGAGAGGCATTGAAACTGCATTGATCAAGAGTCTCCAACTGATTAAACAAAATCAAACAGCTTTCTTCAGTTTTGTCTGAATAAAGTCGAAATTTGGTTTTTAAGCTTTGCTCATCTTTCCTTGTTCTAGTGTGCTGAATCTGTGATTCCAGTGCCTCTGAAATAAAATTCATAAGAGTTCATAGTAAGATGAAATCTAAATTCTCATGAAGTTACTAGTGACACAGTCTACTACAGAGTGAACTAGTAAGACTGAAATTCAAGCTATATATAGTTGTTACATTATTGCAGTTGGTCCTAAGCTGCAAAGTTTCAGTCAAAGAATGGATCTTTTTCAAAGCTGAAACAACCTAGATGTGCACCTGAATCCATCTATTTGAGCAATAACAATTATATGGAAAACATTGGTCTTACTGGTACAGTCCTTTTTTGAAGTCATATTTTAAAAGCTAGGTACAGATGTTGTGGCTTAATACTGTTACTGCAGCCACATTCATAGGCTGTTAGCTCTGCAAGAGGGCGTATTTTACTAAAGTGCATCTGCTAATAATTGCTGAGCAAGCATCATTACACTAAAACAAGCATTCAGTCAGGGTAAAAACTGTTTAGAGATTTAGGTAACTGCTTAAACTATAAGGCCATATCATAACTTCCTTTTGGTCTAAAAGGCCAAGATGAAATATGTCTAAATAACTTATTTATTTATTTATTTATTTATTGAATAAACAACATTATATATAAGCATTAGCTTGGTAGATACAGGATAGCATTTCCAGAATGTATTAAGTACCTGGGGTAGGGGTAGTTCCATATGACTGGATATAACACCTATAGCAAAAATAACGTCTATGCTAAATAAAAGTGAACTAGCAAACCGAGGCTTGATGAGCATTATGAATTTAGAAAGAAAAACACAAATATATGGACACTATTGAAAGCTGGGATAAAGTAAAACAAACTTGCAAAAAGCACATGATGACAGAGAAGCTTGGTGATGTTTTCTGGTAAGATTTTTTTATTTGTCTGGAAATTATTTGTGTAATAAATCATTAGTTAAACTGCAGAAACTGCAGAGATTAGGAAAGGGAGGGAACTGTAAGGGGGTGATGAAATAGGTAAATGAGAGGCTACAATTCTTTGTGTTAAAGTGAAAACTTTTAGAGAGAAGAGATGATGCTGATGGAGTTTCCTGGGGACTGGCTTTGGGGCTAATCTTGTTTTACTGCTTTCATTAATAAGGTAGTCAGAATGGTTACAAGATTGATAGAAGTTGGGAAGCACTTTGCTAATACTGAGGAGACCAAAAAGTTAAACACTTAAGAGCCAGGTGACTTTGAGAATACAGCAACAGAAATGGGTAGCTACAAAGTGTAAGGTCATGCAGCTGGTAAGAACTTCTCTGTAAATGAGACTCATACTTTGGAAGCGACATGGAGGTAAAAAGACTTGGCTGTAGTAATCAATAATAAAACTCACTGAGTCGTTACTGATTTGGCTGTGAGAAAGGGAAATATAATTTTCCTGTCCAAAATGCATCAGGCAAGATGTTTTTCATAGGAAAAGAGAACAATAATGCTGATGCACAAGGCACTTATTACCCACTGGTAGAATAGTGTCATAGTTCTTGTTACTGCATTCCAGTGACACTCATGTAAACTGCAGCAGCTGCTCAGCAGCATTACTAAACTGGATAAGGAAAAGGCTTTTGTTTTTAGTAGACCTAAGAAATACATCATTAAATCTTCTTGGAGGGGAAAAGAGAGTGTTTTCTTTGCTAGGAAAGAACTTGAAATGAGGTCTGTGAGAACTGAACTTGCATTAGTTCAGTTTTGTTGTTGTGCTAAGGAACTCTTACCCATGTGAAATATAGTTACTAGCATTTAGAAGTATTGGATTATATTTTATCTTTGAAATTAGAACCCTTACCAAGGGTTGGTGGTGTTATACCTCGCAAATTTGGCCATGCTTTTGGAAAATGTCTTATACCATGGTGTATTCATTTCTGTATTACTTTGGTGAATGCATCCAAAGGTTCTGTGACATTGTTTTCTTGAAAAGATTTTCCCAGTTTGTAAGATACTTTTAATGTGTAAATGCGTCAGCTTTTATCCTTTGTGCATATTTAGTGATATGATTCTTCCAAGCTTATAAACTGACTCTAGTGAAATCTTATAGTACACAGCACAAAAAAATATAATGTGTAAGCATCCTGGTTTTCAGTCAGTCTATATTTTCATTGTATCTCAGTGAATCTTGTTGCTAACTTTATTCAGTATTGTATTTTCTTATAATTAAAAACATGAGATAAACAGCGTATTTAATTTGGATAAATCAATGCCAGTTTCCCATCTTGGCAATAAAACTCCCAAACTGCATTACAGTGGATGTGCAGTTTTCCTTCTGTCACTAATTATTGTTACTGTAGACAATGTTATGTTTCATAGCTAGCAAATGTTATGGTAGGCAAAAGCTGTTCAGCTATTTACAGGAGCCGGAATGTAAGAAACTTACAAGTTTTGGTGTCAAATGTCTTAGCTTCAGGAATGTGGTGCTTCACATTTTTCTTTAATGGGACTTTCGTGATAGCTAGTTTGGACTGAACCTGATGATTTCTCTGTTGCCATGTGTGCTCAGATGTTTCTGTGTTTCTGTTTGTGTGTGTTTCCACCTGGGAGAGGACTCTTCTGAATGCAGTAACATGCAGGAGAAGATAAAGATTTAGTTAAAGATTAGAAAATGGGAAAGAGAAGTTTAAAGACGTTGAGGCTTATAATAAGCTTCTTCATATTTTGGTGAGTAGTCTGTACAAAAAGATAACAATTGTATTCAGTTTTTACTACAGAAGAAAAACAAAATTATTTAACTTATACTTGTTCAATTCTACCCACCCTTTCTTTGTTTTATACTTTATTTTCATTTTCTTTTTCTTGGTGCATGCTACAATGCAAAAAGCACATTGTTGCTCCTCCTGCTATTTGTGGATAGCTTGGAAAACATCACTACTACATAGCTGTTTTCTTTTTACATCCACTGTGAAAGTACTTGTGGTGCTTTAATGGATGAGCTTTTGGCTTGCCCATAACTCTGAGAGAATTAAAAATCCAGTTTGAACTTATTCATGGCTGTCAAAAATGAAAGGTTCTAATAGAATCTGTTGTGTCATTAGACAAAGAGCTACTTCAGGCCATTAATCCATTTAATGGCTTGGAAAAAGAAATAGTTTCTGAGGATCTTGGTGCCCAGAAGAGTCTCTAACTGAAAATTTTATACTGATGACGCAGTGGCATGATCAAAGAAAACTGCAAGTTTCATAGGTCAGTTCACAAAAACTGCAGAATAAAACTGCTAAAAAACAGTTTCCCATGCTAGTTACACCTGGGAGTACTAAGAACTTCTGAAACATAGACCATATACACGTTAGAGCTTCTGTCTGGAAAAATAACTTTTACTCAAGTGAGCGAGTTGCTGAATTAACTGCCTCATTCTCTGAAGAGGCGTATTCTAACCTGAATGCTTTCAGGGAAGGCAATGCAACAGGGCCATCCATAAAGCAATCTCATGCATAGCAACATGCTAATGACAAGCAGTAAGATGACTTTTTGATGCTCTGGAGGAGATTTTTTTTTTTATTTTAAGCTTTCCTTTCTGTGTGTTAATTACGTCAGGGAGTTGTAGCAGGAGTGCAACTTTGTAGCTAGGACTGAAGTACAGCAAAGTTTTTCATAAAATATTTTGGCTGATGAACCAAAACATTTTTTATATTTGTCCTGAGACAATAGTGTTTTCTTGCTAAAAAGTAAAATCAAAAGAATGGTTCCAAGTTGAACGAAATAAAACATTTCTATCAACTGGGATGCAAACAAAGGACTTGCATTTCTGATAGTAGCTTCAGTAGCTAACTGAATGCCAAGTAGAATTGGTCTGTGGGAGATATAATTTCAGCTACTCCCTACTATTAGCGTTTAATTCTTATTTCTGTAAGTAGTGTTTACTGCTTTAATTCATAGATGTCCTGGTTCTAATAAAGCTAACATCAAAATAAAATGAACAGAGCGCATGAAGAAGGATGAAAAAGCTAGTAAAGAAATAATTCATTCTGTGGAAAAGTATAATTTAAAAAAAAAAAAAAAAAAGTAATAACAGTTCCATATGGGAAAAACATATATGTTTTCTGTTTATCATTAGAAACAGGTTAATCCAGGAGATTGATTTATTCTGGATATTGGATTTAATAAGCTCAAAATATGAGAAGACAAATGATTTTCCAAGCTATGGATTTCTTGGTGACTCTTCTGGAATTACAGATGTGATAGCAATATTTTAAGGTTTTTGAATGAGAACTGTACTGGAAAGTAAACCAAGATCTGGAGACGCGTTGGCAAGGGTTCAAATGATCTGATGTACGCTGCCAATATGACAAGAATACTTTTTTAAAGCAAGTATATATGTAGTGCATATATAAACACACCTCACTACACAGAAATTGTGTATTTCTTAAGTCTCCTTCCAAGCTTACTGTAGCTTCCTTTCATGTTCATGGGTGGATTCTTTTGCACATTGGTAAATCTCCAGTCACCTTCTGGATGGCTTACTGCTCTTAACATGAATGAAAATGTTTTTAAAGGGTAGTTACATATTATCACGTTATTTTAGTGACTGTTTTTCAACATGTTTGAAAAATATGTGACAATTGCTGAGGTCCCTAAAATACCTAATCCCGTTGTAAAAATGAGCGCAGACAGTGATGCAGTAAGACGTTTTGTCCATAGGAAGTGGAATATATCACAGAACTGCTCATATCCAATTGGCATTGTTTTCTGTCAAAGAAGAGGTCATGATCTGGAAGTATTTGGGTCCTTCATTTTGACTAATGCAAGAAGACCCTTTAAGGCTGCTCTTGCTAGAAGCATAGTTGTCTACATTCCTGTTGTATATGTAAAATCCTCTTTGCTAATACATTCACCTCATTTAGAAGCACCTGTTTCCAAACTTTGTACTTTCTAGGCAAACTAGAAAAAGTGCCACTAAGAAACAGTAGAAGACTTGAGGCAGCTTTATAGAGGATCCTAGATCTGAAATCATACAAAATTTAAGCAGAAGGTGTTACAGGATATTACAAATGTTAGATTTTGGTCAGCAGATGTTTACCTAGGTATTTTATGTACCTTTGGGCAAGATTCTTTTATCACAGATAACCCATATACTAAGTTAAAATTATCATAGATTCTGAACAAGGGGCCTGGACTTCTGCCAAGTGAAAATGTATCCAACCAAAACGATGACAGGAATGGACTGGAAATATTAGGCCAGTATTTATTTGCATTTTATTATTTTCCAGCAGTATTGTAAAGCAGACTGTTTACTCTTTCTTATCTTTACTGGTAGTTTCATCTAATCTGATTTTTGTTGTTTGTTCTAGATTTTTGGGTGCTGATGACTAACCATTGAGTTTCATCTCTCGTATTTCTCAGATGAGAATTCTAAAACATGGAGTGTATTGTGGGGGAGATTTAGGGTTTTTTATATATGTTATCATTGTGCTTTAATGTTTTTCATGTTTTCATCTAGTTTTTTTTATATTTTTACTCTCCAAAATTTGTTCACCTTACCAAATGAAAGATTGGTATCACTTCCAAAATAGTTAAGAGGTCTATTTAGAAAGAGTTTTGTTGGAAAAGGCTTCCCTTTCTGTTTAAGTTTAAATGAATAATAAGCAAGTGATACACACTTTTCAAAAGACAGAATGAAAGTATTTTGTGGATTTTGAGAAATGTGTATTTCAAATACAGATAGTGCTACTATTGGGTGGTATTAGTGACTTTTGAGACATACTCAATGTTGAATTCAGAAAGAGCGTAATAAAAGAAGTCATTGGAGCTGCCACCCATATTTTCATTACTGAAGTGATGACACCAGCAGTGGAAAATGTTACATATATATGAGTGGCTGGTCCAAAATTTACTGTTTAGTTATGAGGGATAAATCCATTGTGACATTTCTTTTACATTTTTGTTTGTTTGTTTTTACTCTTGAAGCCTGGGAAAATTAGACCTATCCAATGTCTATCAAATGCAAAGCTTCTCATTCTTTACTAAAATATCTTAAGATTGGGAAGTCTCCTTTTTCTAGCTATGACTGATCTTTCCTGAGCTTATTTTTCTGCATAGTTATTATCAAACACTGCTAACATACTTTGAAGTGCTGTGGAAGACAGCGATCTGAGTTCAACAATACAAGCAGTTTAACAAGGGAAAGGTGGCTCTGTTCTGCACTCCCTGCACCTCCTAAGTCTGTGCTGTTTGCAGAAGGGTGAGGCACCAAGAAACATGTCTGTGTATTAGTGTTTAGTAGTAACCAAGGCATCAGAGCTCTCAGCAGGGATCCATATCCCTATCCTCGTCTAGGTACTTCTATACAGGCTTAACTTCTGTTATGCAGGATATGGAGTAAGGCAGAAAATACAGTAATTGATTCTCTAATAGCAGAACCATGATTTTAAAAGTTATTGACATGTTAGTAAGAAATTTATACCTCTCTTCCCCCTCCACTTTCTCCCATTGTTGTCTTTTTTCCTAATTAGAACGCTTACCAAAGCCATTTGAAAAAAATACTCAATGTTGAATTCACTGGTGATATTTCTTCATTAAATCATATTCAGAGTATTCAGCCTTGATCTTTAGTTAGTATAATTGGTTTGCTTGATGGTCTAGAACAAAAGGGAATGCAAGTTATCCGCAATAATTGCTTATATCAAGAAAAATTGATGACATACCCATGTCATTTCATTTTATGTTTTCTACTTATGTACCTGCTGTTGCTATTTATTTGAAATAGGTTTTGTTTTGAAAGCATTTGGACTAATGTTAGAGATAGATACTAACAGTTTCCATTTTTCAGGGTGTGTAAAATTGCAGTATTTCAGGATATGGAGAATAAAGTGAGAGCATCAAAGCAAAAATCTTACTAAAATATCTTGAAAGTGATGATTAAACACAGATTAAATATTCTCATATTTTGGTTTCCTCTTGCTGCAGTGTGTCTTGAGTATTCAGACATCTCTTACATGAGTCACAAAACAAATAATGCTTTTATACTAAATGCTCTCAAAAGAAAGAGAAAGTAAATATTTAAAAAGATCATACCTTCCTAAATGCTCTGTTTATCATTCCCATTTCTTAGAGCAGGCTGTCTTTTTCCTTTTGCTAAATTCACATTTCTCTTATTGATGATTAACACTGGGTTGCCTCAAAACTTGTTTGTGCTTTACCTCTTTCAATCTTTTTCTCTGTAAAACTCCTCTTTACTATGTGAAACTTCAAAACTTATCTTCCACATTTTTTTTCAAACTAGAATTAAGCATTGCAGTGATGGTTAGAACAGAAAGCAGACAATGAAGCAAATCCAAGCACCAAAACATTTTGTTCCTTTCATTATTTTATATCTGGTAAAAACTTCACGGAAGAATGTTGATTCTCAAAAACTTGAAATCTCTTTTTAAGTTCAGATAGGATAGGTTATTTACCTATCTTATTGACATTCTTATCTATTCTTCATTGTCACTTGAGACAATTGTTATTGTGCAGAGCAGGAAGATGAGGGCACTGAATGCCCTAGCTGCACCTCTGTGCTTTAATCTCAGCTCTTGGGTTATAAAATGTTGCCCTGCACAGAGGACTACATTGAAATCTCTTTGTAGAAAGGTACAGAAGGATGCACCAACCATGCAGCTATTAAACAGTTTGCATTATTCATGATATAACAAATATACCATCCTCCTAATCTCCTCTTCTGAAGTAAGACATAATTCTAAACATGAGAGTTTAAGTACTACTCATGCAATGCATAATTGCTAGATGGAAATAAGTACCCCAAAGGTTTCATCTGGTGTGATCTGAATATTATGAACAAAGATTTGGGGAAGTCATTAAAATATTGATCTTTCTAGGAACACTTTGGACTAGCACATAACATAGGTCTGAAATTGCTACTACTACTAATGTTAACAATTTAATAATTCTTACCCTCGTCTCATACCTAGCAGAAACTTTCATAGAATGCTCCACCCCTGCATCACATACATACATACACAAACTTTGAAAGCAAGTAAGATTTAAAGTAGTTAAATACTTAAAAAAAAAAAAAATTGCAATTGTTTTCCATTATAAACTTCATATTTACTTTGAAAATGACCCTCTTTATCTTCTGCAGACTTTAATTCCAGTACTATGTTTTTCTCCCTTAATGGACATGCCTGTTTGCAAATCTAAATATGACAATTTTATGGCCAGTGTTTCTACCAAATTATTCAGCTGCCTGATTTGGAGCTGGCATTTTTTTTTTTTTCTTCATTTTAGAAGCAAAAAGAAGAAAAAATCCCAAGCTGCCTGGATGAAATATATTTCTTTGTACGATGTTAATCAGAGAGGAGGGGTTAAATAAAGACGAATGTGAAGCTAAGTAGATTGGGATTTTTTAGCCAGGAAAAGAAGCAAATGGAAGATCAATATAATATAAGGCTGAAGAAAATCTTGAAGTGTGGAGAAGATAGAGAGGGATCAGTTGTTATGTCTCTTCCAGTACAAGATGCATGGGACACCAGATGAAGTCAGCAAAAGAAGATGGAGTGATTCTTCACACAACACGTGGGTCATCTGTGCAGTTCTTTGGCAGATGTGATGCAAGTATACATCCCCTCTTGCGTTTGAATTGCCTGGCATTACCTTTGACTTAGATTTTGCCCATTCTTTGAAACAGAAAACAGTAGTCTTAAAAATCTCACATTGAAACTTTCATTCCCTCTTTACATCCAAATTTCAGTGTTTGTATTTGCTATTGTTAGAAATGATTGTCTGGAAATGTTCATTTTTGGCAATTAAAAATTAAACACATTAAAAAATTAAACCAAAATTGATTAATAGACTCTTTTGGCTAGTTTACTTTGAAGTGTTTGGATCTTTGATTTGCAGTTTTGTTGCTGGTGAGATTTTAGCTTTTCACCCCATTTAGACTGTAAAATATTCCTGGGATATAAAAATGTTTTCCTGTTCAGCTCAAATAAAAAGTGCTCAGCTCTAAACTGGAAAAGGTGGACAAGAACTAAATAGGAAATATAGACCAAAGGTCTATATCTTGCTTTATTATTACAAACTTTATCTTGCTATATTATCTTGCTGTAATTTTGCAATTTAGAATATTAATTTTCTTCAATTTCCAAGAAGACTGGAGGAAATATCTCTTGCTTATATGCGTACCTCTTGGAATTGTTTTACTTAAATTGATACTATCATGACAGGGGAAGTTGATAAAAATGACAGGTTTGCAGAAGATAAGACATTTCTAAATTTAGGAAATTCTAGTATTTTAGGAGAGCTTGCCTCTTCAGCTATGTGATCCTGCAGTGAAGGCACTTATCTGGTGCCAACTTGCCATGGAAATAGCTAAGATAACCAGAAATTCAGTATGACTTCTGCATCACATCATTGAATAGAAGCAGAAATGAAATATCTACAGCATGCATGAACATGTAACTGAAACTTAGAAAACAATTCTAAGGAAGAGTAGATGGAAATATTGATGTCACTGAACTATTAACAAAGATATTGTGGAATGACCTCCCCCGTTGGGTGCTGCCTGCAGCCCAGTCACTGCTTCCCATGCAAGCTGCAAGGTGTCAGGCTGCGGGGTGCAGCTCCCTGCAGAGCAGAGCTGGCACGTGGTGGGTGCAACTTGTCTGCACAGGAAAATTAGTGAGCTAGAAAGAAAGGGTGGGAAAATGTTTTAAGAATATGTTCTTGGGAGCCATACTTTGCTTTAATTCTGCTCTCCTCTTTTTTTTTTTTTGGTTTCCTCTTGTCTTGCCTCTTAGATACGACCCTGTTTTTTCCTTTTTTTTTTTTTTTTCCATTGTACCCTTTTTATTTTTATAGGGTTGTTTTGTCTGTATTGTTTTTGTCTGAAAGCCGTAGTAAAGGTAAAATAACTGAGGGGAAATCCTGTGTTTCCCACACAAAGGAACTATTTGAGAATCGCTAGGTGTGTTCATCTAAACAACTTTTTGATGTTGTCAAAAGACTTGGATCATTTAAAGTGTATCCTGAATTTTTCAAACTCATCTTTTATGGTGAATGTGAAATAGTTATTTATTCTACAACATCTGCAGTGCATACTGCTAGCAAAACTATTTTCGTGATATTATATTTGGAAATAAGTCTTATCAAACACTGACTCAAAAAACAATCCTGGACCCTTTAGGATCAAGGAAGAAGTTCCTCCTAACTATTTACTTGACCCATTTCTACGCCCTTGTTGGCGTTTTCAGCATATAAATGAATTGATTTGGAATATAATTATTTCTAGCACTTTTGCAGTATATGTATATAATCATTTTACTAGAAGTGATCGCATAGTGCTGGAGAGTGAAAAAAAGTACAGGGATGCTTATGTTGGCCAGAATGCCTTTGGTCTGTGAACAGAGGGTTTCAGTGTTCCAGTAAATCAGTCAGGTACTTTCTGTGAACAACATTCCTGGTAATGAACAATATACTTTGAGGGAGAAAAAAAATGCCAGTTTCGTCTCTATTACAATGTTTTCCTGTTCAGGATGGGATTTTATTTTATAACTGATTCTATGCTGGGAGTTCAGACTGTCTGAATTCATCAGCTGGTGTTGCACTTTCTCTCTAGCCTCCTTCAAGCTTCAGAAAGGTACAAATGTAAGACAAGCAATGATTCCCCTGAAGTTCTTCGGTCTTTGTTTATGATATTTTGTTGGGAAGAAATTTATCATAAATTAACTCAACCATGGATAAGCTGTTGAAAGTCTTTGCATGTTACCAGATTTGCTGATGGGATGGTCAATGAAACTAAGCTCTGCTACCACGTGCTGTTCAGCTGCATCCAGCAGGGCAGCACAGGGAAAGTGATTGAAGCCAAGTTGCTTTGCAAAGAAAACTGGTTCTGTTTTAGTGTAGGAAATGCAACAAATGGTGCAATATTAAATTTTACTAGGCACATCAATTTTGTGGGGTTTTTTTAAACTTGAAGTATAAAATCTTTCTGGAAGGAGTACATCCATTTTGCTAAGTGAGATCTCAGCTTCAAAGAGTGCAAATGGGGTATTTTGCTTGTGATATTTGCTGGGATAAGAATAGGAAAATCTTCCATAATCTTAAAGGTGAGGATGAAATTCAAGAGTGTAGTTGCCAGAAAGAAAGCTTTCACCTCAAGAGTTTTTCTGTCTTAATAGTGCCAAGTGCACTGGAAGTCAAGTCTACTTACAGCTTTCTTGCTGACATAGATTCTGACATATTGTTGCTAGACTTTAGATTCTAGATTTAGATTTTAGACCCAAAAGGTGAGTGTAAACTGTGTGGTACACATGCATGGGATATTGCTGAATTACAACTGCTTTGATGAAGACATGAGGATCACATGGATAATTAGTGGAGCTGAGAACATGGATGATTTCCCATAGGATTCACATGGAAAGTTCATAATATGATTATCCTTATATCATAAAAGTTGAAAGTGATCATGAAAATGAAGCCCTCTAATAAAAAAGGCCCAAAAGCCTAGAAAGCCCAGGGGAAAAAGGAGGGAAAAAAAAAAGAAAAAAAGGCATGAGATTTAGGTATTTCTATAAGCAGTGTATGCAGATGAGTTCTGAAGCTGGGTGCTTGGCATTTCAGTAATAATATTTGTTGGGATTGGCCATAGTGGTATGTGCTCTGAATAAGGCAGTAGCTCATCAGTGAATTGCTTCATTTCCCTGTCCCAGATGTGCAGGGTAGTAAGTGAAAATTAGCTTCTGTGTAGCTTCTGCCTTGCCTTCTCCTACTTCCTTGTTGCAAACCAGTCACCCTTTGGGATTGCTCATATAACATGAAGATAAGGTTCGCATTTAGGGCCTTTTTTTTAATGTATATTATAAAAATGCTAATAATGGTTGTAGCTACTTATTGAATTAAATAGATACAGTGGCATTGAATAAATCTAATAGAAAATGATGTAGGCTTATAGTTTTTGGCCTTAAAAATGAGGGTTTTGTGAAGAGTTTATTGTAAGAGAACAAAAAGTTGTCTGGATTGTTTATATCCTACAGTCTCCAGTATTCCTGAGCATTTCCACCAGTGTGTTTTGTTTTGTTTTGTTTTATTTTTTGTTTTGTTTTGTTTTTTTGTCATAGAAATAGTCACCTACTTACCAAAAGGCAGCATAAGTTAGTTAGCTGACAAAGAGCCGAAGTTGTATCACTGATGAGATCATTGATAGCTTTGTACAACTGTTCAGAGTGGTTTAGGAAGAGAGGAATATGGAAAGAGATCATTTTGATTTAAAATATTGCAATCAGTGTAAAACAAACTGATGTGTTTATGCTGTGTTGTTCTTTCTAGTGTGATTAGACCAAGAGCATCTATATTCTAGTTGCATTTTAAACTGTTCATTTAACAAGCCTTTTGCACTTCTGTATAAATAATACATGTAATGTATCCGTGCAGCAAAGAAACCTCCTCGAATATAATAATTCTGATTTGCATTCTAGTCAAACTCAGAGGCCTTTTCAGAATATGAGCCCCATAGTGGTAAATATTACCAAGCATCCAAGAAGATTGAGGGATCAAGTTTTGTCTCCCAGAGAGCCATATTAATTCAGTAGAATTTTACATGAGCTTGTGTCTTTATGATTTATTTTTGGGGTCTTTCAATATGTGTCCTTGTTTGTCTGTGAAGATAACTTTGCACGTTCAGTTGTCAGACTGGAGCCTAGCTTAAAAAAGATGCAAGAACAGTTGTACCAAAAAGCAGAGGAGAAGGATACCAGTGGTGCCACCATGGGCACCACTGTGGCTCGTGCAGTAGGGGAATTAAACTTGGGGGTTTTACTGAAGCTTCTGCAATTCTGAAGGAGTTGGAACACCCTGCTCCCAAGGTAAAGCCTGGTCCTGATCATGGGAATTACACAGCCCTGGAGATAACAGAGGGTAACTCAGAACACATAGGAATGTCTTGTGCACACAAGATGCCAGAGCTGTTGCTCTCAAAAGGGAGGTCCCATTACCCCAACTCTGACACTTGCTCTTGCACTCGTCTGGTTCATCAATCAGATTCACCTTACTTAGGTGACAGGTGAACATTCCCTTTCCTTTCTGCAGAGTTAGTTTGCTGTTGATTTAACAAACCAAACTGACTCATGCAGAAATTAGACAAGCCAGAGTCAGTATAATGTATTAAAAAAAAAAAAAAGGAATAGAATCACGTAACTGATCAGGTAGCTGCTCTCAGAAACTCCAAATGTGAAAATTCAGCCAGAGGCAGGATGGTATCTAAAAACCTGAGCAAAAACTTTGCTTCCTGAGAGCAATAACTGTAGAAAAAAATACATTGTAATTTATTCTCAAGACTATTCTGTGAAAAAAATAACATGGCTCAAATCTTCCCCTATTTTTTTCTATTAGCATAAGGAAAAATATCTTGGAAAGTGCCCGAAAAGCTAATTTTATAATCTCTGTGTGCAGTTGACTAGCACAAAGTATATAAGCTCAGAATTTAAAAATTCTGCAAATAATTACAAACCAATTGTATTTGGGCAATAACATGAAACTTTACAGAAGTGGTTGGGAAAACCTAATGAGAGTCTCAGAGAACAGCTGAGAAGATTCCCCTTTAATATTTGGAAGGGTACAGCAGGGCATGCAATCTGGAAGAAATGAATGTTTGTTATCCATCCAGAAATTGCTATCTTCTGCACTCACAAGCCCAGAAGAATGGTCGGTGGCTCAGCGGAAGAGACAGGTAGCCATTTTTGCTGCTTGATGAACAGCTGCTCTTCCTGAACACTGCAAGCTTACAAAAAGGACTAGAATAATGCCAGAACAACTCATCTTTCCTGCCTTTTTGTGCAAAAATGTAGTTGTGGCAAATGAAGATGTCAAGGATGTATAATCAGAAAGATAGAATCATTCATTGAGAACAGTGATGTGAATAAAATCCTGATGGCCAGTCTTTGCACCCTCAAGCCTGAGCAGCTGAATAGTGGAGAGGGAGACTGAGACCTGGGCTTGAGATACTCCGGGCAGGAGCAGGGGCACTGTGTGGTTAAGGCAACAAGTGTAGGTAGCTGCAGGTTAGGACGTTGTAAGTATCATTGTAAGTATGGCTCTGTGCAAAAGTAAGACAGCATCTGGAAGAAAAGGCATGTGAGTGTGCAAATATAGATGTCACATTTATGTGCAGCATTAAATTTTTGCCTAGGAATTCATCTTAACTACTCCAGTTCGTCAGTTTTGCATAGGAGGTGCATATAACCCTGCAACGCATGCTCTTGCTTTTGGCATGTTTTATATGGAATCTGTTAAAGCTTGCAATGCAAAGGAAATGGGACTGCTGTTCACATGTGAAGACTTGGAATGGCAGGAAGCCTTGCATAAATCAACACTTAAAAATCCTTCCAGAAGGGCTTTTTCTTTCTACTATATTTAAATTCACTTTTAAGTTAAAACGCTTTTTTTCCCTGTAACAATAAAACCGAAGCTATTTGCGTGCAGTTTCCCCCGTATCTGAGAACCTGAGCATGCATGGAAGTGTATAACTGTGTTCTGGAAAGTGAGTGCTTTAGCATTGCAAAGATGCAGATTATGACAGCAGACAGGCGTCCTCTCCAGCACCCATCTGTGCTAGCGAAGAGGTTACCACCTCCAGCTTCTTATCACCTCCCACTAGCCACCCTTACTGTTCTGTTGCCAACACTTCTATTTTGGAGCATTGCCTCCTTGCTGCAAACGAAATAAGCCAGGCTAGCTCAGATCAGATTTAAACTGTTCAAAATAACCTAGTTTATATTGCCTGAAACAAATAAGGGTGCTCTTACATGAACTCATCTGCTGCATGAGTTGGATAAAAACAGTGGCTTCTACGAAATCATGAATATCTGAGGGAGCGTTACAAGCCATTATCCTGGATTTGGAAGAGATGCATGCACACAGTGGTTCAGTAGCTTCCTGAAAACCACTTCACTGATCACCTGAAGTCCTTAGGATTTGGAAAAGTATTTTGGCTTGTGTGATGCCCCCTCAGTCATACTGTAAATGTTACAGTCTTTTAATTGTAGTATAAAGATATGGAAATTAGCCACAAATGGGCAGAATAAGATATGTTGTCATTTTATTAAGCAGCAAGAAATAATATCAAATTGATCCTTTTTATTAAACCACAGAAGGTTCTGTAGCAATCTGAGAAATGTGCTGTCCTGCCTCTGTGAGCCACCAATTGGCTCATCTCTAGTGAGCCAGCTGATAGCAGAAGGTTATAGAGATAGCAGAATTATTTTCTTCAAACAGTCATGCCTGGAACATCAAGTACATAGATTTATCCCCTTTGGCATTTACCATTGCATCTGAAATCAACCTAGAACCTAGACCTAAAGTTCTACATAAAAGACTGTTATAACGATATATCCTAGCTTATATGGATAAGCCATGGAAGATGATGGGATGCTGTGAACTTAATGGATTCTGTTTTCAGCATCTCCTCTGTCTGATTCAGTGCATAACTTTCTTCTCCCACTTATTTAGAGCTATGGTAATATCCAGCAAATATTCACGTCATTTTTCTCATTATATAAAAAAAAAGTTGAATGTTTACTTTATGAAATATCTGTAGCCTGTTTTGTATGGACTTGGCGAATCCAGATGCCCAAATCCACCCTGTCCTATAGCAAAACAGCCGAGCATTAACACAGTGCCATCTATTTTATCAAAAAATACGCTATGCATAAAGCTGCTTGTGGGAAATTCATCCTGGCCCTGAGGTGAGTTCTAGTTATGGGGTTTCTCCAGTCTCTCTGAATGTCCACGTGTTGGCACTCAGAAGAAAAATGCCTCTGCTAAGTTGGTCGTTATGGGTAAGGAACCATGTAAAGGAGGCCCCAGAGTGGGGCCTGCTTTCTAGGCTGGATGAAATGCTGTCTGCTGCACCTTGATATGGAGCACAGACAAAATATGTTGATATCAAACCCCAGTGAAGCATACAGCACTGTCAGGACTGCCCCTGTTCACTGCATAGTCATCTGCCATTTTTTTCCTCATTTATGCCTGCATCTTGGCTGAAAAATGGCATTTCTGGTACTTTTAAAAAAAAGCAAGCTGAGCATTACTAGCATGTTATGCAGCCCAAAATAGCTCACAACTGGGGGCCAGTCACTGCTGCTGAGTGTTCACTGGGCAGCCCGTTCGCACTGTGGGCAAAGTGCCCAGTTTTTATCAGGTTCTCCCTATCACTGAAGACCTCCAGTGAAAAACAGAAAAACGAATAGGAATAATCTATGCTGTCCTAATCGCATGACAGTTGTCTTGGCATTGTCAAAGGTTTATAAATTCAACAAAACCATTATGGGCACTTGAACTGTCTCCACTGTCACTTGATCATTAGTTAAGGAAATGAGTAGAGACTATAGTCTGCCCTTCCCTGTCAGGGAATGATGATAGCAGAATTATTCCGTTAAAATCATTCACTCTTCAAGTGATCTTTGTATTTTCATGAAAAGAATAGGTCTAAAGTGTGTTCATACCAATCTCTGAGACAGTTTGAGAATTAATGTTATACTAGTGCTCTTTATATTTTTTTATAGTATATTTATATAATTATATGTTGTACATAGTGGTCTTTTTTTGCCTTTTACACGATACATTGGGTATCTCAATTGTGATAACCATTTTATTTTCTCTGATGACAGAAGAAATGAATAGAAGATGATTTTTATTCAGGGAGTTAGGGATTTGTTTTCATTTCTTTAAAAGCAAATGTAGTAGGTTTGAGTTTTGAAGCTTCAGAATGTAAAGTGCTATTTTTTTAGAAACTGAGGAGAAAATATCTTTTAGCAATAACTTCCACAGTGTGTGCCCAGACAGATGAACAATTTATTCTTTTCTCCTTATAGAGTCTGCAAAACAAAGGTAGGTTTGAAACTAATTAATCATAGCAATAGTTCTCACTAGATTAAAACTATTGGACGATACATCTGGAGGATTCTAGGGGGAAATTTTGGTTATTGAGACGTTTTGTACTAAATGAACAGGCGAGTTCTGCTGTGGCTCACAGCAAAATGAAACCTAGCTTTTAAATATTGCTGCTGTTTTTCCTGTTTCCAGTTAACAACTTTCCTGTTCTGTCCAGATTTAACTAAATGCATTTTTATAAAAATTCTCAGTGATGGTGATTTACAAGTAAAAATTTTGTAGTATCTAATTTTGGCATTTTTAGAAGCTGACCTTTGTGTTAATAGTATTCTGATAGTTACAGCTGTAGTAAATTAGCATCAGCTGAGTGTTTTGTATACTCATAACTATACTGATTCTGATGGATTAAGTATGTAAAGAAAGCATTATGAAAGAATTATGTAGTTAGGCACCTAGATAATACCTATCACTGCTGCTGCTGACATTTGCTAATGAGAGTTCTTAATCAAACTGGATATAGAGAGCACACCAGCTGTTATGTTTGACAGCAATAGGCAGTCACTTCTCTTCCCTATTTTATAGCTATTTCCCATTGATCCATTCTTAGCATAAATTCTGCTATTGCAAGTTTTATATTGTTGCAATAGCATTTAATAGCTAAAATAAAATTTCAGGCTTTTTTTAATTATATGTCTGAAATAGATATTCTACTTAGAAGTGTATTGAGTGTAGATATCGCTAGCTCTTGGGCTCTGTAACTATCAACTGGAGATATATCACACATTTTATATGAGGGGTGGGTCAGTTGTTAGAAATTAAAGTGAAGTTATTTGTCCTTTTTTGTTTCATTTGCAGCAATGTCTTGGATTTTGTTCAGATTTATGGGAGACTGCCTAGACTAAACAGCTCGCATTGCAAGCAGGAAAAGTCACTCTGCTCAATTCATTTTGAATTAGATCCATCTATTGCTGCTATAAAATAAGTTTATTAACTCCCATGGTTTTCTCTGCGGATTCTCATAAAGGGCATGCTATGTTTTTAAAAAGAGAAATACATTCTCTTGTGCTTGGACCTGACAAATCCATTAGCAAAACCTTCCATTAGCTGGAGGAAGGTTTCCTTTATTTTGAACAAGTTCTTTCCTAACCTTTCAGGTAATTAACTGGAATTATCCTGCTCTGTAATTACAAGTATTGTGCATTCTAACTTTAAAATTGTGCAGCTGTTATTTTTATTCTTTCAGTTCTTTCCATAGTGCACTGCCATCTTCAAGTTAGTCCTCTGTGTTGTGCCCACCCTTTGGGGCATGTTTGCTGAAGTGTAGTGAGATTATTCCATAACATGAATGTTCATTTTGTCCTAAACATATTTTCTTCACCATCTTTCAGCTCTGTTGCTCTTTTTCATTAGGCAGTTTGATGTTTACTTATTCCTGTTAAGCCAAACCCTCACTTAGTGTGGGGATGGGTGTTTTTTAGTTTGTTTTTGTTAACTCGTGAAATTCTCTTATGTCAGTACAGGTATAGACCTTTTTTTCTGGAGACAGGTTCTGCTCCACGTGTATTTTATAGGTGCCACCTTAGTTGGATGTACTCTTTTGTAATTAAAGATTTGCAGCAGGTAAAACATTCTTGCAATATTGCCAAATACCATCCCGGGAGTGTTTCTGCTCACCCATTTTCACCCACTGAACTTTCGCAATCTGCCACACTGAACTCATCTGGAAATTTCACACCACCATATTTCAGTGTGTATTTCCCAGAGTATCATGCTGGGACTGTTGGAACACACTGGGCGCTTCCCAGACATCAGGCAAGAGCTATCACGAGGGCTGCATTTCTTCTCTTGTTATTTCAATATGTTTGCAGTTCTAGCCAGCATCAAGTAAAATGAAAAATCATCAACACAATTGTCCAAAAATTCATAGGATTTCAGTTAATATTATTGTGACTTGTTTTTTTTTGTTGTTGTTGTTGTTGTTTTCTCCTCTCTCTCCCTGTTAGAGATTCGTCACAGTCATCTGTAAGTTCATAGTGGAAATGATGCATTTGTTTGTTTTGAGTGTGCTGAAGAATACATTTCAGAGTACTTTTCCGAGCTCAGCTGATGCTTGTGGAAGGCAATATAGGTAATGAAAGGTTATTCATCTGAAATAAATGCCTGAAATATTTGTAGGAGAGAAAAAATATTGTTTGATTATTTACTTCAAACTCTATCTGTCTTGGATGAGGCCAGAAGTTCTTAGATGTGGTCTGCCAATCTAGCTGTGTTTCTACCATACTGAAGTCCATAATCCTCCTTTAAAGGGATGTTATGACCTGCTGCAATGTAGAGTAGTGCCCAAGCCTGTCTGCATTGATGAAAGGGTAAATGCAAAATGGGAAAGGGAGTGGAGAAACCTTTACAGATCTCCCATTCTATTTCTCCAATGGCTTGTTAATAAAGCATAAAATCTGTCAGTGTAAACAGTAATCTTTCTATGATCAGACTTTTTTGAACAGTGCATTTCTTTGGACAAGAACCATGTCAAGGACAGTGTCTGCAGTACTAAAGCCTCCGATGAGATGCTGCCTGCCGAGCGCTGTATGCTGGGCAGGCACACACAGTGAGCAGTGGCTCCAGCCCACAGAGCTTCTGCTAATTCCATTTCTTTGCTTCTTCAATCAAATAACTGCTAGGTTCTGTTGAAGACAGATTGGCAGCAAACCATACAATTTAGATAAATTTACTGTAGCATTTCATTGTAGGATGCAGAGCTGTTCGTTGGCACTGAAGTCTCCAAAACCTCCAATACAACAGATTACGGCTGAGTCAGATTCCCCAATCTTGTCCTTGGCTCTGCAAGGCGTGAATGTGTAAACAGAAGTGTGCTGCTGTACAGAAAACATGCCTGGCCTAGCGCGGTTACATACGTGATAAGTATCCTGTGGTGTAAGTATTAAAGATAAGTTAAAGGTAAGTATTTGCATCCATTGTAGGAGCAGTTCTGGGCCACCTCCTCTCCTCCCCTGCCAGCCAGGCTGGTGTTTTAACTGGCATTGTGGGTTTTTTTCAAGCTCTTTGCCATTGTGGCAGATAACTTTATCTGCAGGGTAAAATTAAAAGCAAATGTAGTCTTGAAATATGCTTAAGATCTTTTATTAGCTTAAATCCTATTGTTGCTGTGTTAATTCTGGCCCGGACGTGCCTAAGGCGCGTTCCAAAATATCATTCACTTGCGCAAAATGCTACAGGGAGTAGGCAGGTGGCACTAGAAGTGGGCAGCTAGGGAGGTTGTTGCTGACTCGTAGGCCTGTCTGCTAAGAGGAGGACACAAGAGCTGACCTGTCTGTCAGCTTGAATACATTAACTTTCACTAGGACAGCATATAAGGAATATGTTTCCTGAAAAGGAAGGCAGGGTATCTTGTGGAGAAAGAAAGATGAAGCTTTAGAGTCTGGAATCATGGACAAACTTCAGGCTGCTTAGGGGTTATCTGGTAAAACCATTGCTCAACAAATTGAGAGAAAGCCTTTCAGGAGAGCTCCCTATAAATATTCTTCTGCTTGAGATTTACTCTAATTTTAAATTCTACATTTGTATGTGAGGCAACTTGACATAGCTCATAGGAAGTTAACTGCTGTTAGTCATCTCTAGATACCTTGAAGAAAAGAGGCCGTGATGACAGGACTAACAGAACTGGAATGTAAATTGATGATAGAACAGTAATAAGAGACTGTGCGGATCTTCAAATGCCAAACTTGATGAAAGATGTCTGGTGTTTGCCTAGACAGTTGCACCATTCTTTCTCTTGAGGAGGGCTCTCTAGATCCATTAGCACAGGCAGATCTCTAGTTACCTTTCTCCTTATTGCTATGGAGACAAGTCGCCTTCTTCATAACAGCTTCTGATGTTCTAGGCAATCAATGATTATGACAGGATAAAATATTTCTCTGTATTTAAGTATCGTGTTTTTAATTTGAATTCATCAGGATACTAACTGAGCAGAGTCTGTGAAATTGTCAGGAAAAGGAATCTTCTAAAAATAAAATGTTTTTAGCAAAATGTTCATTATACATAAAGTGGAGGAATTGTGATTTATAAATAGATTTAGAAAGAATTTAACTCATAAAATGAGTTAGGAATGGATGTTTAGGGTGGATGGAGAATTAATTAAGAATGGATTTGTAGGCCTTATTTCAAAGCCATAGCATGTTTTAAATGAGCCTGTATCCTCACTACTGAGACTTTGTCTTATTCTTCCAAGAGTCCCAGGTGTTTTTTGCAGCCTCTCAGTGAAAGGAAATTGCAGGAGAAAGCAAGCAAAGAACAGTGAGCTGGCAGGATTCAAATGGCCTCATTTATCCTATGTTAACATGCAAATTTTATCTTCCTCTTTTTAGTCAGAGTGTTAAATACGGCTTCCCTGGAAAGAAAAGCGAGTGTTTGTGGGCTGCGTCACAGGGATCAGATACCAAGGACAGGTTATGACCAGTGCTCGGAAGCGCTGGTCAGGGCAGGCAGAGCTTGCACAGCACGTGCTGGAGAGATACCAAATGGAGCCAGTGTAAAACCACTCAGTTTGGAGAAAGGTGATTTTCAAATGTATGGGAAATTTTCTCAAACAGAAATTTAACTTCTGGGAGGTAGGGAAGAGTCTGTGCAAACAGTTTTCTAGCCCCTTCATAAATGGAAGAAAAAAGAGGTAAAAATGCACAAGGATGTTGTTACTAGAAGAAAGGCTTTTCTGACAATACTGATTTCTCAAACAAATTACACTTAATCTCAGTGCTAATACATTATATTTTTGCCACTTGTTTTAAGTTTTTTAGTCACTAGTGTGTAAAATTTGTTGAGCATAAGCATCATTTAATAAAGGAACAATATACTGTAGATCTGCTATAGCATAGTTTAAAAAATGAAAAGTGCTGCTCAGACTAACAGTTAACCATTCATTTTAGTTACATTTTAGTTCTCTTTTAGTGCATTTTTGAATGATAACATATCTGGAAATAAAAAGATTACCTGAATTTCTATTATACCATTTCAGTTTCAGATTCAAGATCCATTAGTTACAAAATAAACCTTGTTCTTCATCAATCTATAAAAAAATGTTTTGTTAAATAGAATCCAGTTTCAACAAAAACTGTGTGACAGTAGGTGTTTGATATTCCTTTTATTTTTAAAGTTTTGTAAGGTTTTGGTAATGAAAAGTAATCTCCTCATGCTTCAGAGTAGTATTAGGAAAATGATTTGCAGTCATATGCCAAAATTGGCTACTATTTGGCATCAGATGTTTGTAGGACCCAATACACACCAATAAAAAATAGTCATTTTATGTGGGTCAACAGGGGAGAGGTTGGAATCACTTGATCTTGAATTTTCCCAAATTCTGGAAGTATGAATATAATGGAAACTGCCTTGAAACCAAGCCTATTGGTTGCTGAAACCCAAGCCTTGGGGTAGTTCCCACAAGCTACTGCTATTGAATCTGAATGAAGAATGAATTTACTTTTATAAAATAAAACTTCAGGGTCATATTGTCAAATTGTTTAGGCTTAGTTCCTAGCAGTGATCTTGGTGTGGACTATAGGGGGAAAAAAAGAACTGGCTTTGATGTGTTCAGTATTTCTCTGATACTAACGCTTCCTCTTCTAATTTTCTATATGCTGTAGTGGAAATATGTTGTAGTGTGCTAAATTCAGAAAGATAAATGCTTTGGGTAAAATAGCCTTTTTGTTGAAGGCAAGAAGAGTGCTGCCATGATGATTATTTTCTTGGTATAATCAAGAGGTTTCATGTTCTAAGAATAGCTTGTTCAGGGTAAATCACCACATGAAAATGATAAATGGGAAATGGTGTTTAGACATAAATTGACCTGTGAAGTAGAAGTAAATTGGCAGTGAGAAGATCCTCATCAGCAGTAGAGCTGTTTCAAACTTCTGAGATGTTTGCTCCAGAATAGAATATATTTTAGCTTAAGAACCACCACAGTTATCATTTCCCAGGTTAACTGTTTAGGATGGTAAAAAGCTAGATATTGGTAAAGCTATAATTAAATGAGGAGGAAAAAATGGAGAGTTTTAGGACATACTTGTGTACTTTTAAAATGGAGACACTATATTCAAGAAAATAGCAATGGCAAATTAGGATTCCTCTAAAACGTATTTTTTCCCAGACTAATTTACATTTTAGGAGGGAGTGCTTGGGCACATTTTAACTATGATGTGAAAGGACAACTGAAACCTTTTGTTTAAATCACATTACAAGTAGGATTCACCTACATAAATGTTGTTCAGGAGTGACTTTGTATTTATCAGGGATCAATTTTTAAGTAGATCAGGTTTGTGTTGTGGAGTGATATGAGAGAACACAGAGCAGAGTCTTTTCAGATTAAACTGCACCGAATTCCTGCCCTCCAGGAGCTCACTAACATGCTCCAGCTTCTAATATTTTGCTGTGCAAATCTGCTTTTATGGCACTCCAGCATTTGCTAATGTGTGCATAGTCTGCATCTGTTGGAGAGTGCAGCATGAAACTCTTTGTACAATATGGAGGAGCTGCTACTGGAGAAGCAATAATAGAGGGAAAATAAAGATAAGAAGGAGTAATATACTAAATCAAGTGTTGGCTTTTTCTCTCATCACCATATAAATGGGTTTATAATTTCATGTCCTTACGGAAGCTGAGACCATGGATTAAGCATGAAATTCCTTATTTTCTTTTCATTACCTGTCACAATACTACATTGGAGTATGTGCCTAAAACTAAAAGCAAAGCAGAAGTAAAAAGTGTCTTTTATTATTAACTGAATCTTGGGTCCTTTTTCATGCTTATTGTATTTCACAGAATCACAGAATGGTTGAGGTTGGAAGGGACCCCTAGGGATAAACTAGTCCAACGCTCCTGCTCAAGAAGGGACAACTAAAGCATGTGGCACAGGTTCACATCTAGGTGGGTTTCAAAGGTACTTTTATTCAGTATCAAATGATATATTTTAAAACCAACAAAGAATAAACCAGAGCAAAACCCCAAAGAGGTATACATCTCTTTCATTGCTTTCAAAATCCTTTACTGGCAAGCTGCTTTAAATGAATTCAGATTTTGCCACCATATTGTTAGTGGCACTGAGAGCTAGTCTTCACCATAGTAAAGGAGAAGTATTTTTATTAGAAGTTCTATTTAAGGACATTGCATACATTTTTTATTTAGCTGCTTCCCAATACAAGAAACTATTCAGAGGGCTGCATCATTTATGTTACTTAACTTGTCTGAGATAGCAGCGCTTGTCAACAGTGTAGCCCTTTAGGAAGTGTTGTCTTTAGGAAGTAATACAATCAGTAATTGCTTTTCTCTTTTCTGACTTTGTTTAGAACTGGGAAACATCTATAATTTCATGAAAATTACATAGATGATAAAGACAATGATATGGTCAGACAACTTGACATTAGGGGATCTAGCGTGAATGAAGGTCTAAAATGCTAAAAGTTGTTTATTCTCTATACACTTAACAATTTCCAAGATTTTCTTCCTTTGGTTAATGTGCTGACTCTGCAGGTTGACCAAGAGCTGGCTGACTGGAAATGCTGGTTAAATAACAGAGCACAGCCAAAGCAAAGTCTTGGTTATATTCATTTTAAAGTTGTTTTGTGAAGAGAGTAGTACACATGATTTCTAGTCTCAAGATATCAGTATCATGGTTTCTCATTATGGCATTAACAAAAAAAGATATATCAAAAGGAAAACATAGTTTTGGTTTTCATCTTCCAATTTTGTTGAAATCTTTTTGTTAAAACAGAAGCCACATGTACTGTCTCCTAAAATAAGTACCATCTTCATTCTTTCAATCCATCTAGCCCTTCTTTATCTAGTAAATGGAAGCTCTAACTGCACATCCCAGGCATCCTATTGTATTCTCAGTGTCTGGCAACCTCTTCTTGACTTCGTAACTTCTTGAATGAATTGTCAATGATCCCATTGTGTTACAATCATCACAGTCACTTCAAAAATATTTCTTTCTGAAAGTGGATTATAAGTTCACACTACCTGTTCCTGTGGAAGATTCTGTCATACTGCATTCCTGTGGTAAGTGTTTTGATAAATTTGACATTAATTTCTATCATAGCATTTAGAATCCATGATTTTAGTTTGATGTCTAGGGAATTACTTCCACACTTCCCATTATATTAGTTAGTTTAGCAAAATTACACAACACTCAGTGAACTTGCAGGCAGTTATTTCATCCTTCAGTGGGTGGCACGAGACTAGAAATAAAAGATGTCGTGGTTTTTACTTTCCCAGCAATGCAGCTACTTTTTGTACCTGTGCTCTGGTGTCAGGAAACACTACAGCTGTAGGTTGTTGGAGATTACAGAGAATGACTAAGACTTCATTGGCATCTGGTTGTATATCTCAGTTTGTGACATTTCATTTTCAAAAAGTGAATATCACTAATGGAAAAAGTAACCTTGATTTGTCTTCCTAATAATGGTATTACTGAGGAAACAAAGCTTAATATTTTGGTGTTACTTATATATTGGTTTCCAAAGATATATTTTGCTGCCTGTAGCCTAGCAGGAAATGGCTATGTAGCGGCTTCAGGAATGAATCCAGGAGGCTAAACATGGATTTCTCTTCTGGCACTGAATCCTGTCTGATAATAGCTAGAAGCTTGAATTTTGGGTGTTTCAGTTCAGGTTGGAGTAATAATAACCATCACACTAAAATTGTGACTTTGATTATTATTAGTGTTTGAAATTGTGGGTTGGGAAATTATTTAAATTTTGGGGTGTCAAAAGCATTGACCACTGCAGCCACACAGCATGGCATGAAGTGTTTCACCACCCTCATGGAAGCACTATTAACATGTGCCCTTGCATCTGTATTTGCAGCTCTACAATTTGACATTTGGCTGTATGACAAGTGACTCGGGTGTCCCCTAATCAGGATATTGGTCGCTGTTAGCTACTTCCTGCCTGCCAGTTGCAGCAGCAGCTAAGAAGAGCTGCCACTTGCCTTGTAATATGTGCTGGACCTAGGCTCTTCTGCAAACAGGGGCAGTATTTTTTCTGTTTCTCACTCTACTTTGCACTTTTACAAGGAAATAATAATTGGAGACATATTGTCTTATCTGCAGTTTTTCAGCCTTTCCATTGTTTCCTTTTTGTTGTCTGCAAGGATAGTGGCTTGTGTTTAGAAATGAATCCTTTAGGTGCCAGGTTCTATATATTCGATTTTGCAGTAAACATTTCACTATTTTTACTATTCATAATATATTGCTCTCCAACTCCTGTTATAATAGGACTTAGGAAGCTTATCTTTTAGATTAAAGATTTTGCTGTGGCTTATCTTGTAGACCTAATAAAATAGTTGGCTTTAACATAAGTTTTTCCCCCTTACCTTCAGCTGTTCTTTCTGTAAAGTAGCATTGCCTTTTGCTAATGAGAGCTACTGCTAGGCTTCCTTGCTATGGCACTTTGTTAGAAATGTGTCTAACGTACAAAAGTGATGCCTTGCTGGGCTTTAATCAGTTCTTAGCCAGTTTCACAATCAGGAATCAGTATTTTATCTGCTGCTCCCTGATTCAGTTCAGATCTCTCTAATTTCCACAGGGGACTGTCCATAAAAAAGAATTCAGTTTTCATGTAGGCTTGTCTTCAAATTGCTACATAAAGTAATAACTTAAAAGAACTGTGTTGCTACTGAGAAAGGGGGCTGAATTATTTGTGTGTGACCTACTAGAACATATAAAATATAGCACCACTAAAATTAGTAAGGCCAACTGTCTTTCTTTTCACATTAAGATTCTGGGTAGGCATTTGTAGAGTTCCTTGGTTTGAAACAGTTTCATCTGATTTCTGCTTTAATATATCATTTGCCACATGGATCAGATGCCATTTTACCAAAAGCTGATGCACAGGCAATAGACTGTGGTTTCTAAAGGGGGGTATTTTGCAGATTCTTTCAAAGCTGCACCAGATTGAGTGCCCTGTGGCTGCAGGTAAAGAATTGGACAGCTTGTGGGAGTGCTAATTAGAGCTAATAATATCTTCAGTGACCTGCCTTGGCTTCAAAATGCCCAACAAATTGCTCTGTCCTTGAGGGACAAAGGTTCTGTTTCTGTGCACGCCTGATGAGGGAATGAAGGATGGTCGTCACTTCACCCTTCTGCTTTTAGTGATCGCACACAAAGAGCAAAATGTGCTTGTTGTGAGTGCAAGAGGAGTGGTGTTGAGCAGGCAAGAGAGCAAAAAGGCAAAGAGTGCTCAAAAACATCACAGCAGAACTCCAGCATTACTGTGATTTACACTGTTAGCTATTTAGCTTTGTTAAAACTAGAAATACTAGGAAAGCAATTAGAGCAGGAATTGGATTATTTATAGTTAAAACTTTTCTCTCTAATATTTGTACTTTTGATCATGGTTAGTTTGCTAAAATACATAGAAAAAGTGTGAGGGAAACCTAGGCTTTAATTTGAGCAAGTGCCCAGGGAATTTGAGTAAGTGTCCAGTGTTTGTTTTTTGGCAAAGAGATTGCTGATAGAACATAAAATAACTATATTTTCAAGGAGATTGTACTAAATCTTTTTAGTGCTAATATAAATAATATGAACCAGGAAAAATAAAAACAAGCAAACAAACAAAGAAAACTTTACAATTTTTCACAAGCTCTTATTGGAATGACAAATTTGGGGGGGGAGGTCTTTCTTTTTTTTGTTTTGCTGATTTGGAAAACAATAAACTAAATTAGAGGGGGGAAACAATGCCCTTTAAAATTCTAGTAGACCCCGGGGGTTACAAGTGAAATCACTACAGTTATGGAAATAAAAGTATAGGTTAAATTCTATTTTCTACTGCACATAAATCAGTGGAGAAAAAATCACAGAAACTGCTAAGATTGCAGATACATTTTAATGGCATCAGAATCTGGTCACTATAATCCTGAGAGGTTTAGGAGATTTAAAAAAAAAGTTCAAGGTTTCTACTTGGGCTGAATGTGGGAAGCACCTTCTGCAGTTTACAATTTGTTTATTTTAATAATGCTGTTGCTACCAGATACTCTCTGCTAAGCTCTGTAAAGCTTTGAATATTTTTTAAGCCATATTATTGCTAAAAAGGATGATGGGAAGCCTGATATTGTAGGCTGCATAAATATATATTTTTAAATAAGGTTAAAAATTATTTAAAAAAGAGAGAGAGAGACTCTCACAATCAGGCTCTTAAGTTCCTAAGTAACCCTGATTAGACAGTTTACACAGTTGACTTTTAATAATGTTCACATTTGGCTTTGGTGCTGCCTGAACCACCATAAGCAGATCCCTTCCCCTTCCTGTTGCCACCTACTTGTTCGTGACCTTGTATAGTCCCTGTCCTTATCCAGGTGCAGCTGCTCGGTTAGTCACACAGTGAACAAAGTCAGGGAAAAATGTGGGATCTCCAGGAAAAAATATGATTATTTTTCAGCTAGATCACTTTCCTCATCTGCTTTGCTCCACTGCTTTGTTTTGCCTGTACAAGCAGCTGTACTGGCACAACAGAGAGGATTATGATAATAATTTCAATCATCATTAATTTTACTTAAAAGAAAATTAAAGGATATTTTTTTGAAGTAAAAGGATCTCTGAACCACAATATTTTCTGTATGGAAAGTTTGGGAATCCGTGATTATTTTGAAAAAGAAAAATAAGGTAACCAGGACCTGAACTGTATTACTTAGAGCAGATTACTGAGGAACCATAAAAGAAATCTTCAATCACTTTTTAGAGACCTGAGACTCATTTGTTCAGATTAGTCTGGACTTGGTCCAGAGCGGCTGAAGAGATCTGAAGCAGTGACAGGTAGTGGGGCTGCAGAGCACCGAGTGCTCAGCTAACGCGTGCGCTCGGGGCACACTGCTGACACGGTGCTACTGCCCGTGTCTGACAATTTAGTTCTTTCTAGTTCAGATCAAAACAGTCACATTCAGAATATGAGAAAGCCAGAAGCAATTTTTGTTTTTCTTCAGTTTAACCATCTTAAGAGTTTATTGATTCTTCATACATGGATAGTAATTAATAGCTTAAATATTTCAGGTAGGCCTATAAATATCATCTTGAAGTAACATTGCATTTAAAAGAGTGAATTGCAAATGAAGAGTATTATTGCAAACTAGAGTCTAGTATTTTTCATTTAAAAATACAATTTTGTACAAATACAAATTTCTACAACTGTGAAGCAACCACATTGTATTGGAAGCATTTCGGTACCAGAACAAGCTTTTGTAAGGCAGTCATAATGTGAGGCTATGGGCTGTTGCAGTTTTGTGCAGTTAATGTTTCCTGGGAATATTAGAAATGGGAGCAATTTTTAAAAAAGTAAAAAGGAAGTTACAAGAAAGAGATCCTAGTAATATAAAATTAAGAAATCAGTAAGTTTTTTGTAGGAAGAATGCTACAAAGTGTGAATGTGGTAATTATTTTTCACTTGGAGCACAGATATTTAAAAAATTTTTTGAAGCAATCATGCTTCACTTTGGCCTATTGCCAAAGCAGGGAACTTTATCACCCAGTCTTGGCAGTGCAGATAAAAGCCCCTTCTGTCTCTTTTGCCAATTATTGCTTATGTTGCCAGGAAATCTTAATTGTGCTGCTTGGAAGTGGCTGCTGGCCCTTCCACGTACTGCCAAGCTACTCCACTGGCTAAGGAGTCTGACTTAGCTTCAGCAAACAGTGTCTCAGCTCGAGCTAATATATAGGAAGAAAGGTCACTGTGCTAAGGCCACTTCAGAGG
This sequence comes from Crypturellus undulatus, assembly GCA_013389825.1. Lineage (NCBI taxonomy): Eukaryota > Metazoa > Chordata > Aves > Tinamiformes > Tinamidae > Crypturellus > Crypturellus undulatus. The sequence goes on from VWPW01001876.1 coordinate 275,782, forward strand.
ACCATATGCTACTGCAAACTCCGTTATCAGTATTGTTCTGCTGTTGATGCAACCCCACTTTTAAAGCTGAAGCTACAAGTGGATTGGGTGTAACTATGTTTTCCAGAATCATATGCACACTATCAACTTAGAGTGAACAACAAAATAAGCAGAAAAGAAAAAAATGTACTTTTTAAATACTGAATGTTTTTAATGACCTATATGATTGTGGAATAAAGAAATCATAACAACTGTTAAAGGTTCTGTAATGGTATAGTGTTATTACTCTAATACCTTCAATACGGCAGCAGAATTGCATCACAAATAAGATACCGCATTCGCTTTTGGCCACAAAATCCAGCTCAACTGCCAGATGAGACTCAAGTTAAAAAGTGCTAGCTTAACAACACATTTTCTTTTTGTCAACTAGTGAATCTTTCTGCTTTACAAAGTGAACTAGAAAAATAGAATCCCTTTCCCACCTAGTGACTTAACTTCATGTTTTCAGAAAAGTCAAAATAAACAAGGCTTGTGTTAAACTATTTTTGTATACTTTTAGAAAGAATCTTCTTAGCTCAAATTTGGCAATCATATTTTTAGCTGTGTATTTGTATATTTATTGCATGTTACATTTAGATAACTGACCTTTGCCAAAAAAATGCCAGTTATTTTTCACTGTGTAAATATACAAGAAAACCATGGTACTTCAGAACTCCTCTGTGGCTTTTTAATAACAACATCTTTGTACGTTTTAAATGAGATGTTACATCTGCTTAGTAATGCAGTTTATTTTATTCTATGTAATTAAGTGTAAAATAAGAACCCATAATATTATTTATAAACGTAACTTAATTTGAAAAAAAAAAAAGGTGTTTATATATATCTGTCTGGAATAATTTAGCTTCCGCAGTCTAATTCATATAAAATTCACTTTTATAATGTAATTTCTAGTACTTAGTCTGAGGTTAGAATGTTACAAAAAAATGTAACAAAGCTTATTTGCTAGGCACAAATAAGTGAGCGAGTAGAGAAAGGACTTTCCAGCACTGGTTGCTCTTCTGGAGGATGGTTTGCTTAGAGGCGCTAAATTGCACTACAGTTACATGCCGGGCATACACAGCTTCGAGGCTTTGCACCTCCTCACAGTTACATTGCTCCTTGTGGCAGTTCCAAAACCAAATGAGAGTGTCCCAAGCTGGAGCGGGATTCAGGTGCTCTGCATACCGCGCTCCCCCAGGGCAATCCCTGCACCGTGCTAGGAGGGCTAAAAACCTATGCCTTTCATTAATTACTGCTTTTTTTCTGATTGTGTAAGCTATTGTTACAAACAGTTCTGCCTTACTCAGAAGCAGTGAAATGAGGGAAAGATTCTTTGAAGAAAAGTATCTACACTGAGCATGGGAACTGCTTGGGGTGGGATCCCTAGCTGCCAGAGCAGCAGAGCAACACTTTGCAGTCAATCAGTAACAGGAAGAAAGCAGCAAAGTGTGGAGCAGAGCAGGGAGTGACATTTTCTTACGGGCAAAGCTGGTGTGGCTGCGGTTGCGTTGGGGAGGGCAATAATGGAGTTAAGGAGCAGAACTGAACATTAATGCACATCGATAGCTGGGAGCAGAGCTGCATTAGTTTCAAACTGTTGTGAGGCAAGAGTCTGAGTTCAGGATAACATACTGCTATGGCCTTTAACCTTGCAACTACTCACTTGCAAATCTAGTTTGTTTGTGAGTAGTCTCTTTGTGGAAGAAAAAAAAGAAGATATTCTTAAATGCATCTGGTCTGCTTCTTAAATCAGTTTCTTGCCTCAATATACAGTGAACTGGATGTATCTGCTGGCGCTAGGATGATAAGTGACCTGTCTTTTGTGGCCTATGAGCAAGGTTTTAAGCTGCAGAAGCGATGAGTAAACAAGTGAAGTCCGTTGACATAAGAGTACTAGGTCATGAGGTGGAAAGAGCAAAGATACCGACCTTGTTATAAAAGGTGCCAGAGATAGCGTGGGTGGGAGGATGGCCCAGGACAAGCCTGGTAGTGCAGAGGAACTGGGGGCAGTGACCCCCTGTCTCTGGATCTGTTTGTTTCTCAGAAGAACTGAACTATTCAGCACGCAGTAGAGTCCAGGTAGAGCGGGGCAAAGCACATGGGAGAAGTCGCAAACTACAGCTAATGCTCTGATTTTTTTGATCTGTTAAATTACAGAGTTCGATGCAGGCTTATAAATCATCTGCTAAGATTCAGCAATCTTGTAAGAATGGGCAGCCTTGCTACCTGGTGTGCTAGGCCAAATTATGGCATTAAATTAAATTAATAGTATTAATTACTATTACTTCAAGATTTTACACTGTTCAAAATGAAACTCAAGGTGAAGTTTAATGTGCAGAATCAAAGAAAGACAAGTCTGTCTCATGTGGATTGAAATCACTGTGCCAGTTACATAAAAAGAATTTTTATAGGAAATGGCTTGTAAAACTATTCATATGAATTAACCTAAATGCAAAATACAGCTACTGAAAGATACCATCTTTCTGCAAATGTATATATCTTGATTCACTTCCACCTGAAGGAAGTTACATTATCCTTTCCATACTTAGCGTATTAGAAACAGTTTAGATAAAGAAGAAAACTAATGTTTGCTACATACAGGTTATACACGAAGACGGAAATGAAAGCAACTTTGTCAGTCACGTTAGAGGGATCTAAAGAATGTTATTGTGTGATGTGCTGTCCTACTCCAAAAATCAGACCCTGGCATAACATGGAATGCTGAGATTGCATGGAACCGGTTTGTATGGCCACATCAATGATGAAGATCCTCCACAGAGCTTTTCTCATAAAACATATTGCAGACATATCCCTTTCACTCAGAGTTATTTGTGACATTTGAGGTGCAAGGTAGCCTACATTAGGCAGCTCAGAAAATAAAAGTTTAAATACTGTCAAAAAGATAAATAGAGATTTTACTCATTCATATTTATTCATAGGAGACTATTTTCTGGAAAACTCTACTCCACAAAAATATTTTTAGCAGATTATAATATGCTAACAAAAATGTATTAACAGATTGTAACTGCTATTAGTTCAGTGAATATTTTCAAAGTTACACGTTTTTAATTTAGCTGTCACCAGATGTTTTGCTAAAGGTCAGATCACCTTAGATGTATAGTCTTGCAGAATGCTTTCCACTGAGAAATATTTGTCCTTGTTATAAACCACATTTCTCAATAAACAAAAATAGTTACAAATGTCATATTTTTTGGTCATAGGGAAGGGATTAAGGGAACAAAACATTTAACTTCACCCAACCTATTGATGACCAGATAGTCCGTACTTAATTTTTAGATCATAAACATTTCAAATTTATGTTTGCTGTTTGATATTACCTTTTTTCTTTCCTCCATGCGCGTTTGCTGAGGTGATGATACAGGGAAGCAACAAAAATGAAAGAAGTAGGCAACTTTTCATTTCTTCTTTCTCTGCCCAAGAATTGGGGAATTCACTGCTAATTTCTGCCAAAGGATGTGAAAAGGTCAGGATTAGCAGGGCTCTGTGAGAAATTCTTTGCTTATTAATCATTAACCTTGAAATCTCCTGTCCACTGCGCAACCATCTTTCCTTTTATGGAAATGATAACTGAATTTGCTTATTTCCAGTCTCTTCATTTTTATTTTAAGCCACATGGCAGAAATAATTTGGAACTGAATCTCCTACCTTTCTCAACATACTTGGCTGTGAGCAGAGCAGACTTAAGGGTGTTTGTATGCTGAAATACAGCTGGAGGACATGGGGAGCTATCTTGAATTTGGTGGGTGAACAGCTCAGTCTGAATGTGTTGCAAAATAACCACAAAAATGAAGAATAATCTAAACATTTCTCAAACCAATTAATACTAGTAAAGGAAATGTCAAAATTGTGTATAAAATAAATCCTTATTTCATTGATAGAGTTGGTATTAGGTTTGGGGATTTGGATAATAGGAAAATGTTTACTTTCAAGTTACACAAACAGATGTGAGTAATTCATAAATTCAGCACTTTTAAGAAAGAAAAAGTGAAGAATGTAAATCTCTGCCACTAAACTATCTGATCCAGGGCACTTCTGTAGGTGTGTCTTGAAATTGTTTTGATGGGACTCTGTATTAATCTTTTATTAAGAAGATGTCCTATTACAGACAGCAATAGGTCATTCAATTTGTGCTTTCTTGGTGTCCTAGAGGTTTTAAATATGTTATTTTCTAAATAAGGCGCTTGCCTTTAAAGTAAGTTCTTGCCATCTGGAAAGTAGAAGTGCAGCTGTTTATTTGGCACTACCTTCCTGAAGCTGTCATGCAAACTGAGGGTTACAGCTGAGTCGTGTGTTAGAGGTGAGGGCTGCCCAGCCCGCAGGGCTTTTCTTTTGGGAAACTTGTATGTTTTTCCTGCAGGCCTTTCCGAACATCCCGAGATCAGCAGAGCTAGGGAGGGTGTGTTGCAGAGCTATTTTAGTAGTGATAAATGGAATGAACACAAGAATTTGCTTGCCCTTCAAGGGACAAACAAAGTTTGGATACAGACTTTCAACTAAAGCAATTATTTGCCATTACTCTTGGACCAAAACTCCTTTCATATGTGATTTGGGAAGAGAAGTGATGTTCTGGATGCTGTCAAGTAAGTTTATAGAGAAGTGACTAGAGCCTCAACTGCTGTGCGGACTCACTCCTACATCTCTCCGTTCTCTCCCTGTCTTACGTCCTCTGCATGCACATTTTGCAAAGCACTGTTGTTTCCTTCTGGCCGTTTTTCACTGCCAATTGGTGCTGCATCCCATCTAAAGGTGTCTCCTTCTTTTCGAATACAGTAAGTTCCATAGGACCTTTTCTCCCAAAGCAGAAATCCAAGCAGATATGTTACATGGCAGGAAATGAACCCTTGGAAACTCTACCGTTGTATTTGGCAACGTTTGGCATCCAGAAACACTCTTCCTGGTGAGTGACCTATTGTGCCCTTTCTGATTCATTGCTTATGTGGAAATAGTAAAACACTGGTATTTTGTATTCCATGGAGGCTAGTGATTTATCTACTTTACAGGAAGTAGAACTTAAACACAGAGCTCCAAAAATAAATATTAAGCTTATGGTGCAGTGTTCATGAGCAATGCTCATCTGCATTTCTGTAAGAGGACTTGATAGCCCTCTCTCCTGCTAGAAATGTTGCTTGTACAATATATACCCAGGAGGTATGTCCCAGCTGCTACTTGGCTGATGCGTGAGTTATAGTTAAGCCGCTTGCACGTTCACATCTACAACAAAATGGATGGCTTCACTACTGAAAAGCAGCATGTGATTAATTGTGCATTGTACTGTGAGCTTTTGTTTAAATATATCTTCTTAATCAAGTTAAATATAGGAATGCAGAATAGAAATTTGTCAGACATAGTCCTTTTTTTTTTCTTTTTGAGAGTACACTGTTCATCAGAGTGGTTTTCATTCACCTGAAGACCAAGCACGCTGTATTACAAGATGTTCTTTCAGGTTTAGAAAAAAATCTATGGGCTAGAACTTCAGCTGGCATAATTTGGCTTCCGTGTAGCTATAATGATATTCACCAGCTGAGGATCCACCCTGTGTTCCTATAATTACCCACTGGCATCTGAAAAAAGATTCATGTGGTGGTTATATTAATATGATGGAGGTAATAGAGCAAGTAGATTTTCATGCGGTTAAATTTTTAACACATTTTTTAAATTAAAATTTATTCTGCCTGTTTCATCATTCCTACCATCTTGGCCAAATCAAATGACTAGGATAAGACATTTTTAGATGGACTTTGGGAATGTAGATTCGTGTCAAACATATAATAGCTGCACCAGAGTCCAAAACATCCTTTACAGCAATAGCCATTTAGCAATCAGACTCTTCAGTATTACATTCTCAAATATCTGTTCAGAAAACCTTGTTTTCTGACATGAAAGAGAACCACTCATTTGCATACATACAATCTTGTGAAACATTAATTTCTTCTGCAAGCTCCATTTCATAGTCTGAAGTCTCTGTTAACGTAGTCTTCTCCAGGACTTTGCACTTAGGGTATTATCTGACTTTTCCTTGAATGCATAGCTGGGATTAAAGACTATATTCTTAAAAATTTAGGAGGAAGTTTAACACGTTCTATCTAAATGTGTCATTTAATAGTTTTTTAAACTTCAATGAGTAACTTGTGTTATAAACAGCTGTAGAAAGACAACCCCAAATACCAAGAACAGAGAACCCAATGCCAAGCTAAAACAGAATTGTTCAGTAAGTGGGTCATCTGCTCCTACTTCCAATTAAAAACAAATTGTGGAGGTTTGTTTCTCACAGTGTTAGTTTCATGCCTTTCGTAACAATGCATCATTTGTTTAGTTGCCTTACAGAAATGCTGTTTCTTGGCTATGTGTTTGCCTTTCTTCCTCATGGGTACACTCTGTTCACTAGGAGTATGCCTTTGAAAGCTTCGCAAATCAGAAAAGCAGAGATTAGATAACGAAGTAAAAGAGGAGAACACATCCCAGTCACTTTGGGCTCCCTATGTTGCACCATGTGTAGAATTTTCTGTTCTGTGCCTGCCTATTGCTCCTGTCTTAAAATAGGTGAAGAGATGGATTGCTCCCTGCAATTCTACAGGCATAGTGGGCTAAATTCCTGCAGTTATACAGGAATGGAATGAGTGGTAGGGGCATTTTGCTAACCTTTTTTCCACCCGCTTTACCTTATTTTGAATTTTCATTGCTGTCAGTGTCGGATATCAGCGAAGATGGGATAGCCTGTGAAGTTTTGTTTTGAATTTATCAAAGAACTGTCATGTAAAGGCAGGTTTTTCATAGAGCTATGATGTGTAACAGAAAAGGTTCTGTGATTCAGCGCAGGGTCACTTCTGCAAGGCACAGCTGTGTGCTGGGAACGTGGCATTGCTGTGGATGCTCTTGCTTCTGTTTGTGGGAGAGTCCTGTCCGTCTGTGCTTACAAGCATGTAAACCAGACATTTCCCTTCCTTGTACTGCCTGTGAAATTGTCAGCTCAAACATGGGCAACAGATCTCATTGGAAGACTGCAGCCCAATCCAACCTCCTGTTTCTCCTTTTTTTTTCTATTCCTGGGGATTGAGCTTTATAGTTTTAAGCAAAAACAACATAAGTGCGAAGCCTTTTCAAGCTGCCTTGCTTGTTCACCTCCGTTGCATCAAACAGAAGCACATCTAAGAGATGACTACATAGTGAAAACAACAGTGTGCTCTCTCCCTTCCCCTTCCAGCTATGTGCTTAGAAGGAGGGAGACTTTTTGATAACAGATAGAAAGCAGACGTTTTTCAAAAATTGATTAATAGTTCCTATGAATAAAGATGACAGCCAGAACAAGACAGCTAGGGCTTATTCTAGGCAACATATCTGAAGAAGATACACTTGAAAGCACTTAAAATAAAAGGCAGAGAACCATGCCAAAGTAAAGAAACTTGAAATACATTAAATATTCAGGTGCTGACTGATGATGACTTTTAGAGTTAACACACGGGTGAGAGCAAAACCTGAATCTCTGGGGAGCAGCTGTCACTGAAATTGAGCCTTTATAACAAGGGTACAACAGACAATAAAGGTGGAAGAAGAAGAATTGAAATAAAATACACAGAGTAGATATGAACAAATTCTTCTAAACAATGAAACAAAAACCTCTGACTATAAAGAATAACAATGAGAAATAAAAACTTGATGTTGGGAATAGATACAAATGTTCCTACTCCGTAGCATAGCCAGACTAAACAGCAGCAAGGAATATTTCCAGACAATCACTAATTCTGTACCTGCTCACTGCATAATTTTATGCACTTGTTTCTGCAACAAGTGGTCCTGGTCACCAGAACCTCCAGGAGGCAGTACTGAAAGTCCAGGAAAAACAAAACCAAACCTAATCTGTCCTTTAAAGTGCTGCTATTTAAGCAGTGTTCTTGATATTTCTCTTCTAGAAACATCCTTCATGCCTCCCCTCACTCCCTGCACAGTCTTGTCTGCTCTGCCCTATGCAACTAGCACCACTTTGTCTTTTGGTGTTGAGATATTTAGTAATATATTAGTAATATTTAATAATATATCAGGAAGGATGGGGAAGAGACAAGGACAAGCAGGCTGTTTGAGGTGTTCTTTATGGACCTCGAAGTTTTGTTTTGCCCCAGGAACTGAAACTGCTCCTGCCAGTCTTCAGGGAAGCGAGGTACTGGATTTGCTAGCCCCTTAAGGTGTGCCGTGTTGTGCCAGTTCCTACATTTCTACAAGATTATAGAAGATTACAGGATAGAAAATTGGCTTACTGTAGGGATGAAGAAGTCTTAAATGCTTTGAATATAGGCTAGGATAAACATGCAGATATTTAAAGGCTTCTCCAGACTTTCTGGAAACATCTGAAGATGTTTCAGGTATTTTTGCTTCCCAGAATGTCTGAAAAAATATCTGAAAAAAAAGGTGCAGTAAAACAAGTATTTCACTCTTTTGAAAGTTAACATGAAGTTTAGGTTCATGCTGGGCTTGGCATATAGTTTTGGATTTGTTTTGCCAATCTTAATTGATTTGTGAGAAGCAATGTGATCTTTTTAATAGGATTTATATCATTAGATTTGGTAGTCAGATGCCTTTTTCAGCTTGGTAAATTTGTAGGTAACACAATGGCCCGTGAAAGTTCAGTGTCACTGCTCAGTTTACTGCTGTGGTGATATTGAGAGAAATGGTCTTTGGGGTTGGGTTTTGTAAGGATTTCTGTTTATAAGCTTATCAAAAGCAGCAGTCTTTCATGCTGAGGTGATATCAGGGAGCAAAAAGCTTTGTGCAACTTGAGCAGAAGATTGTGCAAAATTTGCATATGCATAGACATCAGGACTGCTTCTGAAAAAGGCAAATTTATGCTTATTTCCTTTGCTTGGAGGAACATACCTAAATATTTCTGCTGTCCTGTTTTTGAAGGTAGAGCAATAAGAAGGCTTTTCAATGTTTTGAATAAGTTGAATAAGTTCTTTTTTTTTTTTTTTGATTTACTTTAATCCCAACTGCTGCACTTACTGCCCAGAAATTTTGCAGATCAACACCATAAAGAGTATAACTGTCAGACTGTGGTTTGTAATAGGCAAGCAGAGCAACATGTCCAGGTTGTATTTTAGGCCTCTGAGGTGATTGTGTAGGAAAAACAGACTTAAAGTGAAGGGGACCAAAATAATTTTTTAATTTCATTTTTGTGTGGCCATGTTTGATATAATCAAAAAAACAAGCTGTAGGAGGATGGCCTGGCAAGATCTTTCCACACGTGTTCTGTTCAGTTCAAAAGAAAACAGCCAAAAAAGCAGAGAAGTCCTTAGACAAAGCCTTTGGCAAAACTCTGGACAGCGCAAAACACAAGCTGTCTCCAGGCAGCCTGTAGCAAGCTGAGGCAGCCAGGCTCCCCGCCGGCATTCCCATTCCATCCCTGGCTGCTGGTGCAGGACGCGGCCCTGTTCCTTCCAGCCCCACAGTGGTTTTAGGCTTGATTGAGCCCAGGCCTCACCCTGGGCCAATGTACAGAAAACGTGTGCCTCATCTGTCATTTGCGCAAGGTGGGAGGAGGTAGGACAGGAGGATTTGGAGATGTATCATACATATTTTAGTGAGTTCACATCAAAAGGAATCTTCCTAGAGACAGCTGTTCCTCTATGCGGATTTCTCACTGTATTTGATGCTCTATAAACTCTGGTGCTCAATGATCCATTATTTTTCAGTGACAACTGTGTATTGGAATTAGCTTACTCTGGAGATGCATTCCAGTGATGAGGAAGTTTAGCTTTGGTAGTAGAGAATGTCTAAAGAATTGTTGACTTGTGTTCATATAAACAAAAATGAATGTAGCCTACTGGAAATGCTTGAAATACTTATTTCTTTGTCACTTCTGAAGCCACAAGTCTTTAACTTCTAGAGTGATTGTAGGTAACTGAGTTGTTGCAGTGTCCATGGTTGTTGAAATGACCTACAGCAACAGATCCTTGTTACACCAGAGGTGACTGTGACTATGAATTCAAACAATTTTTGATAATGTTCTGTAGATACTGATATTCCACAACCGAAATGAGGTATGGGAAGAGCTGCTAAACACTGAATTTAGCACAGATGTTTCCTGTTATAACAGATTGGTAAAATTTCGGTATTCAATGGGCCTTAAACACCCACCCACATCTGTGCTATTCATTGTTGGCATTTTGCAATAGGCCAAAAGAGCAGGCTTATAGGAATAATAAAATCCTACCAGAGTGTTTCTTTTAGCTAAGCTTTTTTTTCCCCTTCCCACTAGCTGTATTCGTTCATTTGTATGTAGAACGTTTTATGGTGGGCAACTGGGATAACACAAAGCTAGTTCTCCATCTGGGAGTCGCACTTACTGCAGCCAAGTGCACTGCAAACAAGCCCTTGAGCATATGCCTCATGCATAAGCAGAAATGTGCTGAGAAAGCCTGATGAAGCCAGTTGTGTAATTTTCTTTGCCAAATGACCAGTTTGTGCTTTTTGCTTTTAAGTAGTTTTAGTTCAACAAAGCCCTTCGGAAGTATCTCTGCCTGGAAGAGGAAGCTCCGCAAAGGGCAGACAGCGAGTTGTGCGGAGTGATCACTGAGAGCTGTGGAAGTAAACCAGCTCAGGAACCAGGTGCGGATGGTGGCCACAGGTCTGCTCAGTTAACATGGTGGCAAAACTCACCTAGCAGTAACTTGGGTGGGAGATAAGAGAGGGGGACAGAGCAAGCATTAACAATGGCTCTGCACATTACATGAATTGCAAACACATACACAAATTACTGTGTAAATAAGCTCCTGAGGTGTCTTTCATGCATTTTTAGGGTTGAATGTCAGCCTTCATTACTGGCATTGGATATATGACAGACACATTTGATTTGGAGGTTTCAGGTTTACTCTTATTCTTATTTTTGTTCTGTTTTCCTACATACTTCAGTGTGAGTTAACACCAGAAAAGTAAGTGCTGTTTGCACAAGTCCGTAATGCCTTCTGAGAGAGAACAGCAATCTCTGGTGTAAGAGAAGATGATGGAACAAAGTCTGAGGAAAATGACTTGCCATCTCAGAAATGTTCTTTACAGTAAAAGAGATTTTAGAAATAGATTTCTGATGCAAAGAGTGCACTCCTTTACAGTAGGGGAATTAACTGTTGGAATATCAGGATCCTGCCATCTGCTGCATAACAGATTTAGCTCTGGGGACACCTGCCTTGACCGAAGCACCGGGGAGTCAGCCGAGGTTGCAGAACATTCCTCTCACTTAAAGCAATTCAACCATCTTCTGAAGACAGAGCAGGGTGGAAATGCAGAATGTCTCTCTCGTGCAAACCTTAGCTCAGAGATAATCCCCTTCTTAGTGTTCAGATCACATAAGTGCAATATATTTTCTATACCTGAAGGCTAAGACTTACTTAAAAGCTCTAGAATGTGATTTAATTGGAAAGGCAAGGCATCAACATTTCATTTTGATTTTGAACTTTCTACTGTTCTACTAGCATGATATTTTGGATGGTTCTTTTTGAAACATTAACTCTGTGACACATCACAGAGTGCAGTCATGGCCATATCATTGTGGCTGATATTGGAGAAATGAGGAGGATGAAGACATCTACTTTTTAATCTTTTGGATCTTTGGGGATTTGATTCATTCAGATATTTTAATTATGCAATGATTTGTATGAAGTTCATACGAATGATACAAATAACACAATTCTATTATGTCTTAAAAGGAGGCACATGTTTAAGCTTCACTGGTTTAGGTAATTTGTAAGTAAAATATATGAGTGTGAGAGAGAGACACTACTGTGTGTGGTATAATCCAAAGTTGTTTTACCCAGGTAGATGTGGTTTTATTTGCAATGCTGATAGCAGAATTTGTCCCTTTATTTTGGTCTAGTGCTGAGATGATTTCCTTCATCCCGTTCTGTCTGGCTGCTTTGCACAAAGCTGTACTGAGGCCACTGCAGGTAGCTATGGAAGAATCTCTGTGATATGGAATGATTCTTCACTGCTTCAAAATCACTGGTGGAAGCTGCTCAAAGCTTCTGCTATCACATGTAGATTCACCTCCTGCTACAGCAGATTGTCACGGACAATAGCTAGACCTCATTTTTTTTAAGCATTTATTAAGGATCAAATACAATATCGTGACAGTGAACAGTGTCATCTCCAGCTGTTTTGTCTATACTTTTCTTTGGGCTCCAGTGCTCCCTGCTACTGAGAACTACCACTGCCTTTCTCTGTACATCTGTACCTAGTGTCAGTTGTCTCTTTCCATGCTTCCTCTCTGGTCCTCGTACGTCTTGGTTCAAGCGCTCCTGAGTAGCAACTTGTCAAAGAATCTGTGGATCTGACTCCTTCTGACTACAGCCTTGTTTACAAGTGAAAAGGACTTCATGTGAAAGAGCTATGTATGGTTTTCTGTGCAGTTCACACAAAGTTAGTATAAAAATACCCCCAAGGCATGTGTGCTTAATAACATCATTACTATTGTTTACAAATTGGAAAGAAAAAAAAGCAAGAGAAAGTAGCCTTTTGGTTTAGTTTCTCAGTCTTTTTTTTTTTTGTAAGCAGTTTTGTTGTCTGCTAAAAAAAATTTATGAAAACAGCACCACAACATTCAGCTTAATAACAATAAGTGGTAACATCATAGCTAGGTTTAAAATATGACATTAGAAACCAGCTGGTTCTCTCTCATCTGGTTCTTTCTGTGTCTCTAATTTCCTGTTAGCTCAGTGGTGACTCCCACGACTTTCCTTTGCTCAAATGTCCCATTTGCGAAAGGATGGTGGGGGGTGGAATAGTACATATTTTTCTGGAGTGTACTGACACTGAATGGGTCCTCTCTGAATGACATAGCACCTTTCCTCCAGGAAGTACAATATAAATTAAATCAGTAGCTCTTTACCTCATTGAATACTTCAGTCTAAGAGATGGAAGCAAAGGTTAAGAAAAAATGTTCAATATTTTTTCCTTTGCATATTTCTGTTGTTTTTATATCACAGAATTTGCTTTGGAAAGCAAATTGCTTGGCCTGTTAAACTACATAAGTGTTCATAGCATATCTTTTCCCACATGCAGTAATATGCTCTCACGTCAAAAACTTTAACTTTAAAGCTATTGTTTTTAGACTACATACATTACCAGTGCAGATGTTAAAGGCAAGGAAGCAAACAGCCACTCCATGTGCAGCTGCACCACAACCTTGCTCTCCTGCAGCGAGGACCCTGCAGCCTCCCACCCCTGACCCACGCCTGGGTTGTGCTCCTGCATGTTCTTCAGGTCAGGCATTTGATTTTTAGTGAGAATGATGTCCCAAAAATGAAGTGATGCTCTTTATGACCTGGAGGGCTTATCGTTTTCATTGGTCTTTGAGGAACTATTGACTCTTGGGTGTGCAGGCGAAGGACTGCTACTTTTGCCTTGGCTCCTGCCTCTGCTCTAGTCCTGATGTTCAGCTTCAATCTGTGCTTCTTTACCTAGGACGTCTAACCAGGGTGCGTGGCAGCTTCCCAAAGCTGCAAGAGCTGCAAGAGGTGAAAAGCTCATGGGCATGCACAGGGATCATCCTGTGAATTGTCAGGCTGAGTAGTGGGCTTATGCCAGTCAGAGAAGGGGTAATCAGGCTGAAATCTCTGTACGTCGGAGCAAAAGAGGAGGCCTGTGGCCCAGGCTTCATCCATGAGATACCAGTCTTTCTAAACCCATGTTGCTGTGGCAGCTCCTCACAATGGGGCCCGACGTGCTGAGCAGCGGCGGCTAACAGACTGTGTGCCCTGCGGCTGCTTTCAGGAACGTCACAGAGCCCGGGCTGCAGCTCCTGAGATTTCATTAGGTTAGTTCAAGCAGGACTCGGCTCCCTTCTGTGTTTTCCTCTCTTTTCCGTGTTCTATTTTTAACATCAAAATTATTATTTTTTTATTTCCAAATTCTGATTGGCATCAGGTACCAGTATTTCCTGCAGAGAAAGATCTCAGACTATTGGCTACAAACCTTTCATGTCACATTCCCTCACAGATGGTCCCATCTGCTTTGCAGGGTATGCCTGACAGCTAGTTAATCTGGCAGTACAGGAACACACGTTTTAAACTGCAGGTTTAGCATGAGTCTCAGGTAAACACCTCAACTGAATGCTGCAGGTATACACACAAACCACAAAGGAGCGATCCTGCTACCACCACGTACATGTGTTTTTGGAGAGAAATCCATGTTTGTTACATATTCAAGAACATAAGTGTAATGGAAAAAAAACCTACAGAAAATACATCACTGGGTAATTCAGTATTAAATAATAGTGAAATACATGTTTTTTTTTTCTTATATTTTCTAAGGAAAACAGGAATGCTAGCATCAGTGTGATGCATATTTTATATCTCTGCTACTTTGCAAGTGGTAGATGCTTTTTCCTCTAATCAATGGATTGACAACAGTTTTGGAAAAGAGGTATAGTATATATTTCTGTTCTATTGTCCTTGAAATAGGATCCTCCTTTATGTATTTTCTTAGCGCTACAGCATCTGCTGGTGCCAGGAAGCCTGCTGTTTCTCTTGGAAAGGAAAAACAAAGTTTTGGAAAGGAAAAACACCACCTTTGCTGAGCACAATAGCTCTGCTCTAGATCAGTGGTCAGGAGGACAATTCTGTTTTATTCCCTCATAAGCATTTTTTAAAGAGAGCTTGGAAGGTTTGTAATTTTGGAGTAAACATAACATTCTTGGCTGTTGAAGATATTCTGTATCCCATGTTCTGCTGCAGTGGCCTATAATTCTTCATTATCCATTAATCATTTTTAGAGGCTAATAAATAATTCATATGAATTTGAAGACTTAAAATGGAACCTGAGTGAAGGAGAATATATGTGTAAATTTGCAGATTACAAGCACTGAGTGCTCAGTAGAAACTTTTATTGAGACTTGAAGATTGATTTAATTTGCCTTGAGGTGTCTTAGATTACACTTTGTAAACCTCCTTTGCTCACTGGCTTCTACTTTAGGATTTTTGTTTAGACAGATCTTGTTACCGTGACTTTCAGAGCACCAGAGTTTTGTCTGAATCCGTCGGTCACTGACATAAGGATGCAAGGACTGAAGAAAGCTGAAGGTTTCCAACACGGATCTGAGCTGCTATGGGGCAGCTCTCAGCAGCGGTACTGGCACATTTGGTTCCAACAAGTAATTACGGGCCTGCTGCCTGCCAGAGGCCAAGGCTGCTCCGGGGCACGTGGGCACCTGAGGAGCGGGAAGTGCTGCTTCCCCCCGGGAAACCGCTCCCACGCTGGCTTGTCCTGCAGTGCGGTGGGAAGCGGGGCCGGTGCCACTATCAGCCAAGGGGGCAGTGGACGCCTGGCCTGCCTGCGGCATGGGGTGCCCTGCAGACTTGGCCCCGCTGGCACCTGCGCAGTGGAAGCACAGCGGGCTCCGCGGGGATGAGCCCTGCACATGAGAGGGCTTGAGGCACAGCCTGGGTGCTGAGCGTGTGGCGCTGCTCCAGGGGACTCAGCTGGGCGCTGCCTCAGTCACCCCCGTCAGTGCCCAGGACAGGAGCACGGGGCAGCATAAAGGTCAGACAGAGCACGTCCCGCTGCGCGTGCAGCCTGAAGAGAGAGGCCCTGCGCACTGGAAAGGGGCGCACGGAGCTGGGCCACGTTTCTCCGTGCTCTGCAGTCCCTGCCAGCGGTGTCCTCGTGGCTAGTGCAGGAAGGCAGCTGCCCTGGAGGCCCCCGCGCTGGCTGGCTGTGTCAGAGCCCATGCCCTGATTGGATCAGGCCTGAGAAACTGAAAAGGTGACTAAGTGTTTTATATCCTGAGCTGCCCTTTTGCCCTGTGCCTACAGTCACAGTGAAAAAGTTACCTGTAGACTGCTTGTAACTAAAAACACTTTGGACAAAAGCTGTGTTTTCACAGCATGCTTGTGTAATGCCTGGTGTGATGGATCACACCCTCCAGGAAACACCAGTACCTGAGTTAATTGGCAGTGTCGATTCCCCTGTTATTTTGCATGAAACAGGTTGGATAAACCAGCAGGATTTCATTTTTTTTTATCAGTTCTCTCAGCCAAGGACCATTCTTGTTTTCCTCTTTCTTGCTTGTTTAATTTATATTCTGAGGTCTGGGAACCAGGGAAGGATTCAGCCCATGTCCTTCTCAGAAAAGTTGAGGATTGTTTTGCAGATGGAATGCATGTTTCAGAAGAGGTCCCTGAAATCTAGATGTAACCTACTCATAAATATGTATGTAAAGCTAGAAATGTTTGTTTCGCTGAAGTACACTAACACAGTGTCTTGCCATCATCGCAGGAGCTTTGAACGATTTACTAAAAGATTGCAAAAGATGACTAAGGAAAGCAAAGCTATCCATGGGCTTTCACGTCCTCTAGAAAAGGAGAAAGGGGAATGGAAACCAAAATACGGAAAAGACATTACACTAAACACAATGCTTTCAAAACCTGTCAGTGCACTGGATAAAAGCTTTTTGTTATACATTTGTTGGGTAAGACATGGTGCTTCATTTGGCTAGTTTTTTGGGAAAGTATTTTATTTGGATGTATTATATCCAAAACATCATGAAAAGTGTTACATGAATGCAAAATATGTTTTGTTTTTGAAGTGAGTTGTACATTATACAATTGCATACTTTATTATAATTACACTAATTACATGGTAAATTGCTTTTAAAAATGGAGGTCCTCCAGTCTATCTGTTCCAGATTAGTAATATTACAATGTGAAATCTTTCAAAAGTTATTACACTTCAAAAAATCAGTTTTTACTAGTGCAAAAAAAAGTAAAAAGAAAATTCCATTTGCTCTGAAATGCCCATCTCCAAATGATAGAAAAAAAAATCCTCAAAATGCTACCTCTATTTTTGCCTATTCATTTTGTATAATATTTATAAAGAGATAAACTAACACAAGATTCAAATGAGCCACAATTATTAAAAATGAGGCTTTCAGGCTGAGCATTGAGCAGAACATTTAATGTCATATTTTCGCCACCTTTGTATTGCTGATATAAGAAACTGAAATCAAGAAAACAGGACTTCATTATATTTTTCTGGATCACATATCAATGTACATTTTGAGAGGGGGGCATAAATTTTCCATAATTCTTTTTATTTAAAAAAATAAACTCTTTGTAAAAGCCGTTGCAAGTGCCCCTAGGGATTCAGGGGAGATGGTGATAGTTTTTTCTGAACTAATGTTAGAAAATCTCACAGTAGCAAACATCCTGAACGGTTAAATAGGTATTAGAACTTTAAGAATAACTCTTAAATATTCAGACCAGCATACCCACAGGTCTGACTTTCAAAGGTGTGGATTTCCAATTTTAATTAGTTAAAATTAATTAAAAGTATTCCCAATTTTAATTGAGTTCTAGTTCATTTTTTTCAAAATCAACTAATTTCAGACTAAGAGGTGGTTAGGCAATGGGGTAATTTTCAGAAAAACTGCTGCCTTAAAGAGCATTCAGCATAAGGTCATGTAAGGTTTTTAAGGGCATTTAAGGTTTAAGCATATGCCTTTACGTTTCATTCTGGTTTTCTGTTCAAAGTTGAGCAGAGCTCGCCCACCTCAGAAGTGGGGAAGCTTTCAGATTCTTTTTGATTTTAGCTACAGTTTCTTGATATCTTTTGTCCAGTTTCAACGCTTTGATTTGCACATTCTAATACTTACTCCATTGGATAGAAAAAAAATGCCTAATGAAAATATGTCCTTGGAATGGCAGGATACATGTACATAGCATTTTAGATTTGATACCAAAGAATTTCTAGACTACTGCCAGCAGGTCAGTAGAGCTGCAGCATTTAGAGAGTCATTAGAGCTGATATGGAGCATGTCCCATGTAGCCAGGTATGTATTTGCCAGCCTCCGCAGAAATTTCAACTAGGTACCTTGGACATACCATGTTTTGCTCACACTGGCTTACATTTGAACAATGTATCCCTGTATTTTCCCAGTAAATTCTCTGGATTCTAGGAGACAGTTAAAAAACAAAACAAAGAAATAAAAAGCAGATGAGATTCCAGGAGAGGCTGATCCCATGACTTAGAAGAAAAAATTATCTAGTGTTAAATTAGTCACTTATCAGAGCAGATACAAAAATATGAAAAGAACTTGAACTATAACTTGAAAATAAGGATTTAGAAAGTATTTTCTCATTGATTCAAAGCGTGTTATTTGCTGAGTAAAAGCTGCATAGAAAATATTATATTAAAGTCTTTCCTTAACACTTGCCTTCCTAGTGATAGCTACTAGAAATGATTTATGTGGCCCAATTACTACGGACGTGATAATAGCTGACTTGGTACTTTCAAGAAGCAGAAACTTTATACAAAATAAGTAAATTTTTTCTTTTAGAAATGATAATATACTGGGACATTTTACAAGAAAGTGCTTGATCTTAAGAAGCCCTGTTTATTCACCCGTGCATAGGAATGGTGTTTTGCTGTCAAGAAAGTTGCTTGTAGACTTTTGCTCGGGCCAAGAGGATGCATACAGGATGCAGAGGAGAAACGCACTGAATATCTGACTTTTAATGGCTTGACCTCATATCCCATGAAGCAGCCACAGGCAGCCAGGGGCAAGATCCAGCCAGGCCCCAGGCCGCTCCTCGCAGCGCCGCCGCTCCAGACCTTCCGGCTCCATCATGAGATGAAGCTCCGAGCACTTCCTTTTCAAGCAGCAACAAAAACCATTTTGATCCTTTTTCTGGAGCAAAGCGATTCAAGAGAAAAATAATTTTCAATCCCAGAGGAAAGTGAATAACATTCCTTAAAGTTATAAACTGCAGAAGATAGTCTAATATCTTTTGGGAAATAAGTTTCATTTTTCCATTTCTTTCAAGATTTGTTGTATTGTTTTGAGTGATAGAAACTCAGATCTATAGAAAATTGCACGATTTCAAAAGTAAGTTTATTCTTCTCTCTGGGCAGGCACTGTGGTGACTTGAAGGAATGCCGACCTTTTTCCTTTTGTGTTAGCAGGTCAAATGACCATTTAAAAATATCCCAGATAGATAGAATTCTTTATTGCTAAGTATTAGAGAGCTTTTATGTTCAGCTTTCTGGATTATAATTGCATAACAATATTAAGTATAGACAACATAAACATTGCATCTTTTAACTTCAAGCACTAGCTTTAAACCAAAAAAAGCACCCTTTGACAGTTCTTGGACTTGTTTCAGTCAGCCTTTGAAGAAACAGAATGTGCTTTCTGTATAAATCAGGACCAGGCTTAAACACATGGGGCAATTTGCATGCTGAATTTGAAGTTAAGATTAAACACACAAAGGAAATTACAAGAAACTATAGTGAGGTTTAAAAAAAGTCAGTACAAAGCTGAAGTTTATTGCCAGTACTGTTCTCGCAGATCAAAGCTATGTTAATGTGGTCTAGGGTTACTTTAATATTTTGCAGCCTCTCACTCCCTTGGTGCGTGTTTTAAGCATGCGTATCACTCACTCTATTATAAAGTAACTTGAAAAAGCCTCCTGCTTTGTATTGGCCTCCTGAGGTAGAAAGTCACAGAGAAGTTAAGTCTCAGATTGCTTGCTCCAGCTTCATTATGTTTGATGAAAGAAATATCTTGGCCGTATCTCATAACATGCAGTACTTCCTCAATAACTGGATTGCTGTAAGGAGGGACATTTTTTACCTAGATAATGAAATTGTATCCCTGTTATTTCCCTGGTCTTCTGTGTCTGATTCATATAGGACGTACGCTACATTATTAATAAGTACTGCACAGCATAGTGGAAAGCTTTGAAAAGGGATTTTGTCTTTAGGGAAGGATGTGTCAAATCTTTATAGTCTTCCTGAAAGATGTTCTGCAGGGGTTTTTACCCTCTGTGCAGGAAGAGGTGTGTGTATATTCTAAATAAAATTATGGGCTAGGGAGTAAATGTTATACTCGGTGAACACTGGGTCCAAGACTAGACCTATCAATTATGTCAGTGGGAGGTTACTGCCAAGATCAAACATAGATTACAGGCCCTGGGTAAGTCTGCAGTCAGGCAGCCTTGCTGGTGCAGCAGTCTTGATGTGCCAGCCTAGCAAAGAGCACGTCACTAATGTGCGTGCAGCACGGGCCAGTTTGCTCTGAGTGCAAGATCACACACACACACAAAAGCCTCCGCACTAATACCTCAAGACTCAAGACCTCAAGACTGTGTCTTTACCACATCATTTCTTATTGTGAGGTAGATTTTGCCATTCTGAACTAACTTGTTTGGGTTCATTAGTGTCTTTAAATTGCTATAAGGTACCTGTGACTTTTTGAGATCTGTGCTACAGAATGCTACCAAGAGGGCAAAACATTTGCTTCTCCCATGAAAGTTCCTGCTTAATTTGTACAGACAGAAGTGACCTAGTGTCTCTCAATGGCATAAGCTCCTAACTGACTTTATTGCACATCTGTGGGTTGGTGGGTGAACACCTCCTTCTGGTGGTTGTAAAGCCAAGATAGTACATTCCTGTATGATCCTTTTACTTTGCTTCTATTGGCTTTTAGTTGACTTCTCTGTAAGACTCTCCAGCCCATGTGGGGCAGGGATAGAAACAGTGACTCACCTGGGATAAAGCCAGCTCAGTGATCATGTTGAAACCGCAAAAGACACTTTTCTTTCTGGTCTTTGTTTTGGTAGGAAGGGAGAAAATATATATTAAAAAAACCTCCTAGCAGAAGTGTAATTTCTTGCAAAGCAAGGACATTAATTTCAGAAAAATTAAGTCTTTTCAGGATATACAGTACAATAAAGCTACTCTAGTTTCTTCACTTTGAAGCACTACAGCATAGGTGCTTTGTTTTTTACAGGCATTACAAGCATTTTCACATTCAATGCAAGGCAAATTGCAAGGCATTGAATGTGAAAGAATTGAGAGATACTGAGTGCAGAATCTTTGTTAGACAAAGAAGTAAAAAGTATTGATCAAAAAAGGCTCTGAGTCAAACCAATTAGAGACCCACTGACAGCAAAATGATCCGCTCATCCATCTTTCAAATGAAATATAAAACTTAGGTGCACGTCCTTTGCGGCCATTTTAAATATATGAACATCTTTTTTCTAAATTCAAGAAGTTGTTAATTTGGGTCTCCTGGCCAAATTCTGAAATAGATGATCACACTCTGCCTGCTCCTTTCCTTAAGGAGCAGTTTCATTGGGAAGAAATGCATCCATAGTTTGCTGACCTTTTATTGTTATGCACTAATAACTATTGCTGCATTTCAGCCCATGGGTGGCTGCATTTCTATAGAGGGGATGACGTCTGGACAAGCATCTATATCTTTGCTTTGTTTGAAGTGCTTTGGGAGCAAAGAGACTGTTTATATGAATTCTGTCATAAAGTCACTGGAGCCTCAGAATGTACAGGAGCACGTTCAGGAGTTGAAGAGTCACTGAGCAGGGGAAGCTGTGGGCATGCACTGATGCAGGTGGATGAAGGGAAGAAACTGCTTGGGAACAGAAGTGCTTAGGACTTTGGAAGGTGGTGACAACTGATTATCATTAAAAGGTATTTTCATCAAGAATCATTGTAGAATTAAAAAGAAAACTGGGATGGGGGCAGATTTATGGAAACAAGATGCTCAGTACTTTGTGGATATCTGTTTCTGTAACATGAGACTAGCTAGCAGGGTGCTGTGGATTTTATTTGCTTTTAGAAGTAAAGAAAAAAGTAATAGCAAGAAGTTTGATAAGCTATTCCAGAAATTCAGTACATGGCTTCTTAATATTCTGTATGTTGGACTAAATTATGTCAAAGAGATTTGGACTTTGCCTGATAGGTGATGCCAGGCTGATTCAGCATAACAGATGGATAAGAGGCTTTTACAGGTGGTGTGTTCTTCTTGCTGTACTTGCTGTAAAGCATCATGCTTGGTTTCCCATGCTCTGCGCATCGTGGAACAGCACCTGACCTTCTGGCCTGGTGTGGTTTTATCTTTAGATTCTCAACTGCAGAGCTGTTCTAAAAAAGAGGTCAGTCTAAAGACAAACAGTGAAAGGAATAAGTGATTTTTGTGAAGCTCTTCTCATTGTGGCATGGCCACATGGCAAAAGAGCGCTCTGCCTGATCCACAGGATGGTTATGCTGGCACTGAGAAACAGTTTTCCAGCCAAAGGCCTCCATTTTCATTAACCTTCATCTATGCTGAGAGTAGAAGCACTGCCTGATTTTATCATATAGCCTGAAAGCAGAGACTTTGCTGCCGAGCTTCAGAGTTTCGTTTTTTGTAGATAAATTTAGCAAGTTCAAAGCAGGGCTGCGCTCCCGTTTTGCAGAGTGTAAATGCCTCCTACTACCCTTGCTGGGCAGCCACATGAAGGTCAGGAAAAATCAGGAAACTATTTCCAGCACCAGAGTCATTGCTGCAGTGTTTTAAACTGCCCAGACGCCAGTCGGGTACTTGGCGAAACGGAGCTGAGCTGCGCCCGTCTGCCGAGGGGGCGAGGTCTCGTCCCCTTGACGCCACCAGGGGGTGGCAGAGACGCCCCCGGGGCCTGTGCGGCTCCCGTTGCCTGCGGGCGGGCACCTGCCCTTAGCGCTGCCGCTGGGTTTGCTTCTTTACGCAACTGGTTCTTTACCAATAGGAAAACGTACTGAAAACATCCAAGTTTGTCATCAAGGCAAAGAACCCAAAATCTGAATCAGGCACCTTACTGGTCAAAGGTACTGCTAATCATGGTGGATACGTGGCTGGTCTCCTAGCCCCTACCAGACCAAAAGAACACATTTGGAGAAATTAAAGTCAGCCCTGAACACTGTATTATGGGTAAAATGGTTTCATTTTCCAACAGATTTTGTTTGCTATGAATAATTTGACTAACTTTAGTTAATTGGCAGCCAAAACATTAACCAATCATATCACATTTCCCACAGGCTCTGAATCATGTTAGCGCCCTTTTGCACTGTTAAATGCTTAATAGTTTTCTCATTTTAACATCTGCTTTAGTCAATCTTGCCAAGTATCCCTCCATTGATATTAGAACATATCGTTAAATATTTAAAATTACAAAGCTGCCTCAGTATGGTGACTTAGTAGCATTTAATTCTCTTTCATTTTTGGACTTTTTAGTTTGTATATCATGGAAAGAACTTTGAAAGAAAACACAGAAACCTATTAAAATAAGGAAAATGTAAAAACTGTGAATGCATTATTAAAAAAGAAAAAGAGGCAATGAAATTGCAAATTCCCAATTGAATTCCAGTGGAATATAGCCATCTAAATCAGTCGGAAAATCAGCATTTTTTTACCCATCCAGAAATAAAGCACACCTTTTTCTTATTTTTAATAATAGTCCAATTCATTGATTGTAAGTGATATTAGAAATCCGATTAAAACACGTATAAGATTTACATGGCAATAAGTCTCATTCTGAGGTGATAGATAAGGGGAACAAAACCCTTTAATATTAGGGTCTAAAGATATATTTTCAAGTCTTTGACATGAAGAAGTAGTTCTGGAAATTGAGAATAAGAGCAGATTTCTAAATCTCTCATATGAATGAAGAGTGTTTTTCATTTTTTCTCATTCCTAAGAGATAAGGGATCTCATGCCAAATTTTAAGGCCTCATACTAATCTCTCTGCAACAAAGAAGCTCAGTTTGGTCTGACCAGAATTTTGACTGTTGCTTATTTTTTATTATGTGTATACAAAATCTGCAACCTTTTGTATTTATACAAAATTTG
This sequence comes from Crypturellus undulatus, assembly GCA_013389825.1. Taxonomy (NCBI): domain Eukaryota; kingdom Metazoa; phylum Chordata; class Aves; order Tinamiformes; family Tinamidae; genus Crypturellus; species Crypturellus undulatus. The sequence continues at coordinate 299,462 of VWPW01001876.1, forward strand.
CATCTGCAAATGATATGTTCAGACTTGAGAAACCCCTTTTATTTTTTTTTATAAAAATTAACCTTGAAAGTAAGTATTAGTGAAAATTCACTCCTTAGAAATAGTGAATAGATATCACAAGCTAACATTTCTCAATTTTATGTCCTTTTTATAGAAGAGGACAGAAGGCACAACTGCATTTCACATTTGAATGATTAGATTTGCAAAACTGGCACATTCTTCAAAAACATTGCTAAATAAGATCATTGTGTAATACATTCAGGTGCCAAAATACACATCTACTGTATAAATGACACATAGATGCACTCCAGCATCCAGGACTGGATGTCAGAATTGGCTTTTTTAACTGTATAAACAGGGACCTCCATTATAGGAGCTAAATGCCATTCTTTCTGTGAGACAACCATAACATTTATCTATCCAAATCAAGCAGAGCTGGTTCTCTCAAATTATAACAAACAATCAGACACAGCAGAGAAAGGAAGATTTAGGACCAAATCCTGACCATTTTAAAGTCAATGGCTGATCTGTCATTCTCTTAAAAGAGACCAGCATTTAGCCTATAATGAACAGTTATTTTGGAGCTGGCTTTATAGCAGGGTGAAAGAATATAGAGTTGTGTATGAGAGAGATCAGATTCATTGTTATAACCAAGGATACATTAGCTGCTGTGTGGAAAAGAAATACTTACAAGCTTTGTCTTACACAAACTGGAGGAGGAAGACAGGTCCCTGTAACAAAATTTAAATTTTGAAGGAAATGGAAATATGTTCTAATGTGGATTTTCCCCCATACCTGATCAATTAAATCCTAAAACCACTGTTCAGGGAAAGGTTTGTGTGATATAGAGAAGCAGTTAGAGTGGGCTGCTTATGTTAACATCAGGTGTAACTGGGAATATCCTGTCTGTTTTGCAGGATTTCATATAGGAGTACCCTGAAAAGCATAATTTTGTGGAAATAAGTCAACCTAGGCTTAAGACAGAAAGGTTGTATATCATTAATTTTCTTGTTTTCTTCAAGGTACAGTGTCACAGCTGTGACTGGCATAGAAGATGGGGGGCATGTAACACAGTGCATGTTTAAACAGCAGAAGAATATTCTGTGCTTTACTGAGAACTGCAGTTGGAGAGAAAGCATATAATGGATAAAAATCTGTCTTTGAACAGGATCCTGAGTGTGATCATTCAAAAATGGTATGCTACTTCCAGAATCTGTGAGACCTCTTTTGTTTATCATTGTGTTTAATGGTATGTGATGGCACTATCAATTTTTAAATAATCAATTGCTTATGAAAGCAAAATCGAAGATAAAGAAATTGCAGTATAGCACAGCAATCTCCTGGGAGATTTATCTATTGAAGATGACAGTGGAGCTAAATGATCAATGAAGTTCATTGTATACAAACTTAAATTAATACTCTGGAGTTTGTATAAATATAGATTGCAAGTACTAAGAACATGTTTGCAGTAAAAAGGAACTACTGGATTTAAAGGGTGCTAGCTGCTTCCATCTTGAAAAAATACTTCCATGTCCTAGCAGTCCTAGGGAATTAAGGTAATTAACTCTGCTGAAGGTTTGAGGGAAAAAGGGCTTAGCTGAGGGTTAGCAAAGAGTAAGTCTTCCAGTCCAGTGAGATACTGTGAATATGGTGCTTGCCTAAGAGATGCATGACTGCTCATGTTTGCTTTTGCAGGGGAATTTGCCTTTTGGTTTATGCGAGGGAATCCATGGGCTTTTAACTGCAGTCTGGAGTTTCTGCTCTAGCACCAAACATATAGCCCTCCAGATTGCAGGCCTGACCTAAGGCTTTCCCTGCCTCTAGCAGCGACCCTCATACTGAGAATCCAGTCCTCCTATGTCTGCAAAGTACGCTGAAGCCTCAGTCACTGAAGCACTTCAGAATTACAGCTCTCTGGCAGAGTCACAGTCACAGCAGGTGAGAAGGAAGTAAAATGTGAGGAAGAAAAGACAGAGGAAAAGTAAAGGAGGCTGAAGCATTACTCTTTCATCTCTGGTTTGTGGGATAAAGGCAGACCATGTACTAGAAGACAGAGCTCTACCTCTTCAGACTTCAGGGAGAAGCAGGAAACTGATTTATATTTTAATTCATATCCCGGGATTTTACTCTCCCCCTGCACTGCCCCCATGTGGTCCTAGTTCCAGATTAGAAGCATAAAAAAGACGTAAGGTTTTAGAGGAGCCTGATACCGATTGCATCAGATTTTTGACTGACGCAGTTGGAATCAGATGCTTAATTCAGGACATTTTCAGCAATTCTACTATTTTGAGCTAAAATCTCACATTGAAGATTAGAATCTGGTGTTGTCTGATCAGAACAGTAATTCTTAATAACAGTAATTCACCTCAGCCCCTTGGGCTCTGAGAGCAGGTTTTACCACCATCCAGTATCTGCTTCTTGCCCTCCCATGGCAAAGGGGGCTGCGTCTCCTGGTTCTTGCTGTGTGGCTTGTCTGAAATGAGTTGGTGGTTCCAGTCCTGTACATGGGAGATGGGTGTTTATATCACCAAAACCAGTATTTCCAAGCAAGTAGCATGATGAGCATAACCAGGTCTCTGTGAAGCAGAAAGCAGAAAGGTGACAACTTCGTGGGTGTTTGTGGTATTGTAACTGCACCACTTTTTCTCCAATGTGACTCCTACATCTGAGTCATCGCGATGAAACTAAAAAACCCCTGACTCCAGACAGCACTGAATATGTTTCACTGGCATAGGGAGGCATTTTGATTCCTAACACGCGACTCCTCTCACAGCTCTAAACTTACTCAGAGTGTAATGAAAATTCTGTGAGAATGGCAGGAGCTGACTGTTTATTTTAGCATTTCCTGTTAGTCACTATAGGGTGTTTTTGGCTTTGTTTCCCCCCCACCCAAACTATGCTTTTAAACAAGGCCTTACTAGAACTAGTTGGAACCAACTGTATAGCTGTGTGCAGTGTACAGGCTATTTTCCTCTTTTTAAGCAGACCGGATTACCTCTGTCCCGCAGCCCTCGTTTCCTCTTGCCTTGTGCTCCTTCCCGTGCCGCAGTGGGTGAGTACAGAGGGGAGCACCGGCCTTCGCCCCCTGGGGAGGCGGCCAGGGCCCGGCGCGTAGCTCCAGGAATGCTGCAACTCTAGTGCGTTGCCATTGGCTTGTCCTGTTTTGCCCTATAAATGTTTCTGCATCACTGATCTTGCACTTCACCTGCTGCATTAACTAATAGTAAAATGCAGCATGACAAAGGCGCTTGGCCAGAACGCTGGGTACTCTCGCAGCCTCGTCACGGTCACGCTCTGTGTGTTTTGCAGTCTGCCACGTGGGAATAGTCACACTGACGGTCCCTTGGGAAGTGCTTATACAGCCACAGTGCGTTACATAAGAATTAACTGTTATTGTAGAATTTGGAAGCTGACTTTTAACCTTTCCCTGCGCTTATATGTCAGCAAATCACCATAAACCTATCTGGAAAAATGATTTAACCAGTTGCCTCTGGCAGACTGCAAAAAAACTTGCCACAGCACAGATCTAGGCCTGTTCTTTCACCAGCAAAACCTGACAGGAGGGAGCAGACCTAGGCAGCAGCAGGGCTTAGCAACCACTTTGCTGGAGCCCTTGCAGCAGAGGTGACCTCGTGGAAGTTCATTCCTGTGTGATCTGAAGAAAAGCCTCAAGAGAAACAATGGATAAAAGAAGCAAGTGTTGTGAGAAACTGAAATGTGATGAGGCCTCTTGGGCTGCGTGACCTTGCCTGGCTCCATGAATCCTATGCCCCTTCCCTGCAGCTAGGCACTTCTGTTTGGGCAAACACAAACAGCAGCTACGTACTTCTAGTCTGAGGGGGACAACAAAGAAAGCAGGAAGAACAAGTGTAGCTTTTCCAGAGGAACCACAGTCTGATCCTTAACAGGCTGTAGCAAGAGCTACAGCTGAGAACAAAATGGCCAGTGCCTCTGCTAGCAGGCAGGCCTCTTGCAGCTTTCCTGGAGGGCGCAGGATGAGTTTGTGGCACCATGCACCACAGGATAACTTCCTGGTTATTTTTAAGAAAAGTCGAGAGCTGCTGGTAGAATACATCAGAATAAGAGCCACAAAAATTAGTAAGAGATTGTGAAAAAATAACTCCCTTTGAGCTGTGAGTCATGGTTGTTCAACAGTACATACATTACAGAATAAAATGCTACTCAGCATACCCTCCCTGTCAGTATGTAGGGCCTAATTAATCGGTGAGGAAATGTTTTAACAGTCATAAAATGAAGCTACAATTATTTGAAGATGATCTGATAACAACTGGTTTGTGGAAAGAGAGTTGGATTTTGGCAACTCTCTCCCAGGAGAATTCGAACCTGAACAGAATATGATTTGCAGATAGCAATAACCTGCACTTTCTAAATATGTCAGAAAAGAAGGCATCTGTAATACATGGCTATAAAGGTTTTCTTCAGCTGTCTGATTTTCCAGTTTTCCTTCTATTTGTTCTCTTCAATTTTCAGCAAATTTTCTATATCTTGTGCTCAAAACAGTGCTCCCATTGATGGCTCCTCTTATACTTGTGCCTTCCTATGCTCCTTATTGTCTGCTTCTTTGTTAAATTGCATTGATTGCCTTAGGTGGTTCTGACATCCTTGATCACAGTGATTATCAGCAAACATGAAAGGAGATTAGCAAAGGTTAACAATTAACTGGACACAGAAACGTATGGAGAAAGCTGGTCGCCGGGTACCTGTCCTGTCAGCCAAAGGAGGTATCACGAGATTCCCCAGGGCAAACTATGCGGTGAATAAGAAAATGTCATGGTAGATGGTACAATTCACTTACCACGTGTGTACAATAGATTCTTCCATACATTTTGTTATTATCTAGAATAGACATTTGTGGATTTTTTTAAAACTGTAGTTTCTTAGGGTGTAAGTGTATATGTGGGTAAATGTGTAGGTACCTTCATTCCTTATAGATGGCCTTTGGTTTTGCTCCTTTCCTCTCCGCACAAACCATCATCAATTAAAATGATGAGTTCAAATGAAAGAAATCAGTATCAAATACCTATTTTAGTTGACTTTAGCTGACATAGTGACAAGTTAGATTCCAGTAGACTCACTGTGCCTGTTAAAACTGTGCTTAAGCCCAGTTTCAATGTATCTTGTTTTGTGCTATAAGAACGTTGCCAGCAAAATTTTTGATTAAACCCACAGCAATCCAGCTCTGCTTAACTCTCAGCTGTCAGATCTCCATTATCCAGGACTGTTCCTTTGGGTGGTGTCTGGAAGTGTTATCATAATCATGTGAGCCTAATTAAGGCACTGGTGTGGAAGTGAGAGTTCTACATGGAGAGAAGAGCAAAGAAAGATTATTATTTTGATGTATAACAGAAGGCATTTAACTGTGTACTCAGAGAGGAGAGGGAGCAATTTTAAACCTAGCCTCTCAAGATAACAGTTTTCAATGTTATTTTAAATGTGGATCAACCTCAGTGTTTTCTAAGGCAGTCTGTCCCCTGGTTCTAGGTGAATGGAAAGTTGCTGGGTCACATTCTGGTTGTGCAGCAGGGAAGCTCTTCTAATTCTCTGCCCCAGTCCTGTGGAGATTAGCAAACCAAGGGATGATCTGACTTTCAGCTTATGGCTTGTTGCAGTTCCTTTTCCTCTCCCCCAAAGCCGATTCTGTTGTAGCATGGGAGATAAGCGTCTTACCAACCCCCTCTGCTCCAGCTAACTGATCGATTCACAGGATAGAAAATTCCCAAAGCATTTTACCTTTTTGACTATGGGCCAGATTTTGCTAGATTTCCCTGCTGGGAGCCAGAAATGGCTCAGTTACAACAGCACAAATTGGATATGCCCTATTGGTCTCAATGGTGTGCCTGAATTTGGCCCATTGCTTTAGATCTGTATTATTAAAACAGTCAGTCTTTTGGCTACAAGGAGTAGTATAAAAATTATAATTCACGTATGTTGGGATGCACTCTGAATGGTGTTGTAACAGGATAGAGTATGAGGCTTAATCTTGTTTCGTGCTACAGTGCTGGTGATGTTTGTATGACAGTACTGGGGAAAAAGCAGTTTCCTCCTCATTCTCAGTGTATTTTGCAACACATTGAAACATCTGGGCAGGCAGACTGTCAGAGCCATTGCAGGGCTGAAAACTTTGCCTGAAATGAGGTGTAAGATGAATAAAGGGTAAGTTCCATGTTTTAGCTTGAAGAAGTGTTTTTTTTTTCCAAAAAGCAAGAAGATAAATTAGAAAGATTTGCATTTAAAGTGAACACTTCCATGTATCTGCAGTTAACAGACAAAAATACTTCAAAATTTATGATGAATGATGTGTTTGCTTGGTCCTATTCTCATTATCCATATATCTGAAGTGGAACCAATGCCATTTATGAATAATTTAATTAAAATAATGGCAAGTATTTTTGTAGCATACAAAAGTGTAAACATTAATTTAATAAGGCTGAGAATCATGAAATGCAATCTTAATTACTAGAAACCAGAATAATCAGCTGAACTGAGGCAGACAAGACAATTAAGTCTTTAGAAATAAGCTTACAGCTGCTGGCTGGAACTAACGCACTCAGAGAGGGTAGTCATTACTTTGAAGTGTACAGTGTTTTGGAAGAGACCTTAAAAGCAACCTAGGTTCTCTTTGCTCTGCATGTCTTTCAAATATTCTGTAGCCCTAGGAATTTGCCCCAGGGTTTTTGTCTCTGTCCCCTACCAGCCCTGAGGCGCAGCAGTGATCCCAGTCGGAGCCAGCTCTCCCTGCTGGTGGTGGCCGAGCTGTGACAGGCTGCAGGAGGTCCTGGGTGCGTGTGCCCCCCTCCCAGCCCAATGATGGAGGACTGCCCTCTAACAAGGTGGATTTCTTGCTTCTTACCCTCCCCTGGGAGGCTGATGCAGAGCTTCAATGGTGCTTAGAAACCTCCATATTTCTTGCTATTTCTAGCTATACGGGGAGACTTCCTACCTTTCTATGTGCTCAGCCTTTTACCTCTCTTCCCACTGTATCTGAAGCAACCATGTATTACCTCTGCATAGCCAGGAGAGCAAGGAAGTTGCTGGAGCCTCCTCTGCTAAGGTGGACTTCTGCTGATCACTAGTTGCAATTTGACTTCAGGTTTCTTGGTACTCAAAATGTGCAAAGCTCTCTGCTTGGCTGTGAAGGAGAATCATTTTCAAATCGGGTCACATTCAGTCACATTCAGCAAGGGTAAACTTTAAGTCAAAAGTATCAGAAAGCTGAGAATTATCAGCTCGTGAATAAAATATCTGGATCTTTTAAACTGTAACTGCAGCGCCTAGCAGCGCCTTTGTTACTTTGAAGTAGGCCAAAATGGCACAGCCAGCTCTGCCAGTGCTACTGCCTTTCTCACAGTGCCTTCGTGTCTGCTCTTCACGCTCTGGTGCCTCATTTCTGGCTCATCATGAGCTGCACAAAAGAAGAAGAACTGGTAGCTTCACGTTTTCCTTTCAGGGTCACCCCATGTTCCTGTGCATTCACAGCACAAGCCAAGGGCCCCATCTCCCCCAGGTGTGTCACTTCAGAACCGCATAACAGAATTAAAATACAAGCAAAAATATGATTTGGTGAGGCTCCAGCTCAGATGTCCAATGGCAAATGCAGTAGCCAAATTTACATAACATTTACACTCTCTGAGTGTAGAGTGTGGTTTAACTTTTGTTTTTTTCCTCAATTTGCCATCGTGTTTTGAGAACTCACATGCTGGAATATGGAACCATCATCATTATTAAATTCAATATAAGATTCATCAGCACCCACCAATTCAATTTAAAATTTGCATGAAATTAAGGGGTCACCACCTGTTGTGGGCTAATAAAACCCAGAGTCTAGAAAAATAACCTTAATAATGCGACCCCTAGTGGCTCCAGCACGGCAGGAGCGAGCGTGAGATCAGCTTGCCTGAGAGCACAAGACTGGACTGCCTTGAAAGCAACAATATATTCAGAGAGGGAGTATCCACAAGATACAATAAAGAGAAGCTGATCTTTTGTGTTCTGCTCTCCTGATTGCTTTGGATGAGCTTTCCAATAAATGATTGATTAACCTCATACAATGAGCTTTAGGCTAGACTTCTTGCTGCACAGATTTACTGCGGCACTAAAACACAGGTGCTTCTTGCTCTCCTCCTTCTCATGACAGTGATTTGTTATATGAACATTCAAGTAGCCAGAATAACTGTGGGGCAAACTGTGGTGATTTGTGTGTTCACTCACACTACAGCTGAGTGTACAGATGAGATACGGTTGCACATAACTCTTTTTAAACAGACTCTGTACAATCTTTAGCATTTTGTGCTCTGCTTTTGTCTTGGCTCTGCGCTCTGCTTTGGTCCTGGATCTTCTTGCCCCAGCTGGGTAGATATCTACTAGAAATAAAGACTTTGACCATAACATTTGTTCTTTGCCTCTAAGCCAGCCTGGAGTGAGGAGCTGGAGCACTGTTACTGTGCCGCGTTACTGGGTACCAGCGTGTCGGTAGAGTTTATAGAAAAGACCGGGTCACTGGATCTTGTGATATTTATGTCATTATTATTTGTCACTTCAAGCCAAGAGAGATACAAGAGAAAAGCAAATGCTACGTATTTACTGAGGGAATAAAAAAATAACCTGTCTTTTTACAATCTTTGCCATTAACTGGTACTTGTCTCTTAGGGAACAGTATGTCCCTGGAACATGGGGCAGATCATGTTTTAACACAAGAGGTGGATCCCTTTGGCAGTCCGTGAAATATTAAAATTGACTTAATCGGGCAAAAAATTCTGCCCCTAAATTTTATACCCAAGTTCAAGGCTGACCAACAATGTGAATCTAATTTCTTTTGGCAGGAGTTTCTCTACCAGCACACTAGGGGCAACACGGGGCAGATTTTATTTTGGCATGTCTTTTCAGTGGCTTATTAGATCAATTAAAAAAAAAAAACAAAACCTTTGTCATCTTTAGATGCAAATGCTATAAAGAGCTTGATATTGTCATGCTTTTTTAAAAAAGCTCTTCTATTGTCAGATAAATGAATTGTCTGTGGATAGGAGATAGAGAAGCTTGTGTGCTGCTCAGATTAAAGGGCCAGAAAATAAAAACAGGTATTGTCAGAGCAGAGTTTAATTTCTTCTTTCTCTCTTGGAAGTGGTGCGCTCGAAAACTTCGGAGAGGAGACTCCTGATCTCAGCAAATTCTATGTGCACTGATATTTATTGGCCAACATGTTTCACTCTTAAAACCTGCCATACTTGTACTGAGCAGCCTTTTTCCCAAACCAGCATAGGCAGAGAGGGCTGCCTTGCCGTAACTTCAGGAAGACCCTCTTTGCTGGGAATGGCAGCAGGCAGCGGCGAGAGCCTTCAACGTGCGTGCGGGGTGGGAGGCCCCAGCGAGACACGTTGCGCAGCCATCCTGCGGAGCCGCCGGGAAGGCCGGGATCACGGAGCGCTTCCGTCGCGGCCATGGGACGAATGTGCTGCCCGCGCCGGCTCTGCTGGCCGGCCGCGGGGAATCCTTTCCCCTACGTGTATTGAAAATGAACAGATAGTCTTCTATTCTTAACTGCTGGCATCAGTTTTGCTGCTCCTGTCATTTCCTGTGTGTATAAGTTTCCTTTACTTTTTTATGTTTTAGATTTCATCAAAAACTAAAATTTCAAATTGAGGGACTATAAATGAGAGTAGACTTTGGGTGGTAAGAAGTGATGAATAGTATGTCTTTCAACAGTATCAGTAATATCTGTCGCTGCTTAGTTTGGATGTATAGTATCTGCACTGGAATTTATTTCACTCTGTGTGCATCCATCAGGCCTGGGTCTCTTAAACAACGGCAACCGAATATTAACAAGTCACGTTTGCCAAGAGCACTGAACTTCATGTGCTGCCAAAAGCAGTTTTATAGAGAAGATGGATATTCCAAGGCGCTTAAATATAATCATCTAGAAATATGACTATAACTTACTGAATTTGCTGTTCATGTGTAATAGAATCATGCTTGTCTGTGGAAATTTTTGGAGATAGTTTCTATAAGAAAACAAATGTATTTTTTCATAGAAAGCACCATATTATTAAACAGGCTGAGGACTGGATCAAGATTTCTAATAGCTTACATGGTACCATTTTGAAAAATCAGTATTTCTGTAATAATCTATAAGCTTTGATACTAATCAGTAAGCTTCAAATATCAGTAGGTTTTTATGTTAGAAAATAGAATTACATTTTTATATGGACAGGCAACCAATTTCCTAATGTATCTGATAACAGTTCAGTACTGATAGAGGAGGCTGTGTTTATGCAAAATTAATCTGTGCTGAACTGTGTTATTAAATTCAGACTTTGATCTTATGCTGAAGTGTTTTGCACAGCTGTGAATCAATGTGGGTTTAGAGAGGAGACTGTAGGAATCAAGAAGTACCGGTGAATGGCAGGAAAAGGCCACTTCACAGCGATGGGAACTGAGGCTGCTTTGAGTTTTGTATTCAGTTGGGAGTCCAAAACATACACTGCTTTTCATCCCACCCGTCTGCCCCAGCTCCTCCTCTCCCTTCATCCAGGATCAGATTATAAGGCTTCATGTTGGGCCTATGCAGATGCACCAGTTTCGGTTCCTCAAGAAGTTTCAGCCAGAATTATATTATTGCTTGGTACCTTGGAGTGACAAATGTGTCATTTGCTTTTAACTGATGTTACTAAAAATAGGACAGGGGAAGCAGGTTGTACAAATTACCTACAGATTGTGCTATAAAGGTGGCCTGAGAATAGCATAAAGCTCGAAAATACAAAGATAAATAAGTGCCTGGGTTATTACAAGTGCTTTAAAACAGGTGCTTTAAATATTTTTATAAGCCAGAGAGCCAAGGGGCAGCATTTTAAGCAGTCCAAGCAGAGCTGCAAATTGCCAGCTCTGGGAAGCAGAGGCTTCCTGGGCCTTCACAAGCAGATGTGCTGCATGCGGTCGTTAGACAGATAGGCAGGTCCCAGCCAGAACTGCACTGAGAGCTTTACTGGAGCTTGTAAACATCAGTCTGCACTTGCCGTATGCTGTTTCAAGCTGTTTCCATTAGAAACATATGTGGCTTTGATATCAAAGCCACATATTTAATTGGTTAAAAACTTTTTCATTTACCAAAAATTGTAGACAAAACACTGTTCTGAACACAGTAGGCAGATTCCTTGTTTGTGTTTCTAAACCTGCTTTTCCAAACAGCACGCTGCTGTGTGAAGTTTTCTCTAAGGATGTTGGAACAAATGATTCTTTTACTCTCTTCCTAATTTTCGGGTTATCTTTAGTTGCATCTCACTCATTAGGGCAAGCAGAGTCATTTTTCAGGCATATCAGGCTTGTGAACCCAACCCCTTAAAAGGCCAGTTCATTTCTGTGGTCTTCTGGGACACTGACTTTTATGGGTGGTCTGTATTTTGCATGAGATACTAGTTGTTGGTACTAATTATGAATCAGAAGTAGAGCATAATTTCTGCTGCTTGCATAATTAATACAAGTTGGAAAGTTGCTATAAACAGAAAAATATGCCCTTTTTTTTCTTCCCTTCAGGAAGTATCCATCCAATGGTTAAAAAACACACCTTGCTAATGATCACAGTGGCTTCACTGCTTGGTTGAAAAGTGCATTTTAGAAACTTTTAAAATATGAATCCAAGTTATTTGAGTTTTTGTGACTTTATAACCAGTGGTGGCTCAGGTGCGTTTCAGCAAGGCCTTTTTTTTTGGCTTATGCTTTTGTTCTCTGAACTGCAGATCAGAGCCCAGCTTGTAAAGTGGAATATATGAAGGCCACCCTACCTGCTATGTTCTTGTCCAAACCCTTTTCTCTGAAGTGTTCTTTGACCACTTAGTTGTTTCATCTTTGCGGCGTACGTGCTACACCATTCCTTTGGAACGGCAGGCGAGTGTTTCCCAGGCTGGGCAACACTCTGGCGTCTCTTGCAGACCCCGTGACGAGGGACCCTGTGAGCTTCTCACAGCATTTGAGAAAATCATAAGCATGATTATCCCTCTGGCACCAGGTTTTTGTGTTTTGGTTTATATTTTAAAAGAATACCTGCTGCTCAATATTATCTAGGTTCTACATAAGGTGATTTTTGCTAATTAATAATGGACTGTGAGGGTGCCTAGCTAGTTGTTATGAAACACATTCATCAGCAGTAAAATGGTTACATAATTATCTTACAGTATAAGAACAGCAGAATGCATTTCAGTAAGCAGAATTTCAAATAATTCTTTAAAGTAAAAAGACAGGCAAGCAGGAGGGTATAGTCATTCCTTTCTATCACCATTCGGCTGATTGCTACTGCGTGGGAGGAAGCGTTTTATTTAGCACGGTGTGGATGAAGGCTGCACTTGCTCGGCCTGGGCATGTGCGTCTCACAGCGAAGCGAGCAGAAAGCAGCGCAGGGAGCAGGCGCCCCGAGAAGCGTGGCTGGCCGTATTGCCCAAGGCCTGCGGAAAACCCTCTGTCTTCCCTCCTCTGTGTGCACTGCAGAACAAACAGGGAGAGCAAACACAAAGTACCTTTGGCTCTCCAAACAGAGTCAGGACTTGTTTGCCATAGGAGATGGCCGGCTCCAAGTCACTAGGCAGCAAGAGGTGGCACCCAGGCTTTGCCACCGCAGCACTGATTGCCTGTAAAAGGCCACACTGTAGCAGACTTTCTTACTCCATCTGTGTAATTTGAACAAAAAACAAAGACTGGGCAAGAAAAGATGTGAAGAACCTAAATACAGATGATTGAGGGTACAAAGTGAATAAATAAACTAATGTGGTATGTGCATGTGCTCATATGCGTGGATGGGGGGAAGTTCTCTTAAGTTTTAATTCTACACTGGGAAATCTATTTTAGGAATAGTAAGCAGGTCCGTGTTAGGGACATTGCTGTCCACCTGAAGTATCAAGGAAGGCTCACCTATCTTTGCGCTGTTTTCTTTTTTTTCCTCATGTCGCTTCCTGTGATGTACTTGGTAATTAATATGGATGTTTCCTTGGATTTCAGTGGTCTTTAAGTAGGAGCTTGTTGTGTGATCAGACAGGGAGTGAGGATGTTAAGGGTTAATTACAGTGTTCTGGGGTATAAAAAGAAGTCTGAATTATATGAAAAAACAATCAAGTGGGCTGTTACATAGGACTATTTTATGATTTTGATTCTGACTGGGGAAGGGAGAAGAGCCTGGAAAGGAAATGTTTCCGGCGGTGTTCCCACAAGTGTGTTCATACACCAGAAATGCTGTTTTGACTATGTTTCATTTTATCAACTCCATGGACATCAGAAAATACCAAGATGCGTGTTTGTGAAAATTCATTCTGTTGTGAGATTAGAGGTTAATCAAGTTAATATGAAATCAGAGGATTTAAAAAATTAAATATCGCAGATAATTCACATATATATCAGTTGCACACTTAAAGTTTTCTCAATATGTATTCTGAAGAGAAAAATACCCGATGCACAAGTAGAAATATTGCCTCAATAGTGCGTTGACTTCCACCACTTTTACATTGGTACAGCATTGATGCCTTCATTATGATTTACACTGGTTTACCACATTGTAAATAAGAACAGAATCAGGTCTATACGCTTTTACAGACTTTCACTGTAGGTCTGTGTTTTAGTTGGAGAGTCATAATTTCAGAAAAGTATTAATGAAATGATTGCTGTCAAAAGCCCTTCAACTTTTTAAGACATTTTTCAAAAATTATTTGGCGCCTAGGCTGATTTGTGCACAATATTTCAGTCTGCTATAGACTAATTGAGCTGGTCTATAAAGGGCTGAAAATGAAATTTTATTAGAAATAGAATTGTATTTATTGAAGGCAGTTTTCTTACCTAACTCTGTAAATGCATCAAGAACGTGGTGATAGTAAACCTTAGCTGTGCCATGGTTTTCCAGATGGCTGTCAGCATATGCTAAATTGCAGGGATTTTTTTGTCTGGTCTTTTTATCCCTGAGCACCTGAAACTGGGATTAGTGTCAGTATTTACGGACACTAATCATATTTACTTAAACTGATTTAAGTACCTTCTCAAACTTGCTCCAAGAATATGGTATTGAAATTATTACAGCAAGTATTTCTAAAGTATTAGTATTTTATTTATATTACATTTTTGTTTTATGTTCTTTTATGTATGACATACCCTGAAGGGAAGCTGCAAATGCAGATTATAGTGGTGTTGAAGGCAGTAACTTACAGTTACTTTAGAATTTTTGCAAAGCTTGAGAAGAAAGACTCCTTTGTAAGAATGTCTATGGTGTCACACCCCAGTGGTGTTCAGGGGTGGCAGTAGCTGTAGCTTTGATAGCTTACAGGATCTGTGATGGCATGAAGCTGGCAGGTATCCTGTTCAGGAGGATTTCGTGCATAATGTGTCTCAAGCAACCTGGCCGAGGGGCAGCAAGCTTGTGGAGTCTGTCTTTCTGCCCCACCACGTGCGTTGCAGGAGCATTTGCAGTATATTTCCTAGCAAGGGGCAATGAATAACTCTGTTCTCAGTAAGAGGAGTCTCTCTCTACCTTACTTGATTTTGGAGTGTGGAAAATCCAACCATCAGCAGCCAACATAGAGCATTGAAAATGATACGTGTGAGTGTTTCAGCAGCTTGTACAGCAGCTGGCAAACCGTGTGTAGGAAGGTTTGTTCTCTTCTCTGTGTATTTGCTAAATACTTAACTGGTCCTCACCTTTAAAATATGAAATATTGAAATAATGAAATTTAAAGTAGTCAAAGCTGTTAGGAAAAGTGTGCTTTTATGTAATGCATGTCTCATTTCATTATGCAATGGATACATCTAAAATGCTGAGACAGGATTTCACATTTAATCCTCACTCCCGCATTAGACAGTAACTTGGACTGTGTGTGAATCCGAGTACTTTCATTGAAACTAATCACCAAGTATATTTTGAAAAACATTGACTGGGCAGCTGTTTATAATTAGCAAAGGAAAATGCAGCAGTAGTAATGAAAAACCTAAAAAAAGGTTTGTACAAATCACCTTTAAAACCTCTGCAAGTCTACAAAAAATTATAAGAATTCTGTACTTGGAACTTTCAGCAATTATTTCCTACCACATGCTCTAACCTGCAGTGATGAAAACCAGTTGCAGTGTAGGGTTTACAGTTTTAGGGCCAGTGAGATATGTTGGTAATGTCTTAAAAAGAAAGTGAAATCAGAGAAACCACACCTATAAATTAAGTTAATGATTAATTCATTTGGTATGGGAATAACTTCTCACATGTTTCCAGAGGGGAGAGGAAACAATTTATTTTAATCCCATCATTAAATATATCCTTTAAAGGATCATAAATAGATAAAACAGTTGTTTTCATTTCAGTATCTCTCTTGTTAAAAAAATCTGTAGAAATTTATCGTTCGTTTAGGAAAGCAGAGATTTTAGTTAGGATTATTTTATGAGACATGTGGTTTAGAAATTATTCAGTGAAGGTGCTTTCTCATGCTAGAAATCCCAGGTGCTGTCCTGGCCCCGAGTGCTGCCCGCGGGGGCAGCACACACCCTGCGTGAGGCCCGGGGTTCGCCCTGTGGCTGCCAGCAGAAAGCCAAGTCCCAGGCAGCAGCAGGTGGGTTTCTAGAAAGCACTGGGAGAATTCCTGGAAAGCATCAGGGAAACCGGTGGAAAGCAGGAGTCTAATATCTAAAAAGCAGCAGTGGATTCCTTGAAAGCACTGGGAGAAATCCTTGAAAGCTTTGTGAGAATTCCTGAAGAGCTCCTGAAAATTTCCTAGAAATTTTTCAGAGCTTGGAATTCCCAGTAAACTGGCAAACAAAAATAATACAGACTTTTGGCAGGCCCAGTGAATTTGTTTACCATGATCAGTCTGTGCTTCTTTATGACTAACATGGATCTGTTACAAATATACTGTCCCCTTTTCAGGGTGTAATATCCTGATGTTCTTCACAAAATACTCGAGTAGCCTGACTTGAAATGACTTAAAAGGGTGCCAAAATAGGAATCACATATAAACACATGTTAAGGAAAGAAGAATCTTAAAGATAGTGTCTGCCTACACTAAACTATTTGTACTTGTTTATCCAAAAACGCTGCAAGGTCTCTGCCCTCCACAGCCTTGCTGACGGAAATATTTTTCCCTCTGTCTCATGTGACAGCCTGATCCAACTGAGTGGGTGCTTGACAGCATTCCTGCCGGGCTCCACTCTTGCTTTTGCTTTTTTGAGTGGGAATTTTAGCAACTACGTTTCCTTCTGTGTTTGCTTTCCCGTTTACTTGGAGCTCACCACCACTGTGGAGCACTGTGAGATGTGCCAGTGAAAAGCACCACTTAAATACTGCATGGTTGACTAAGTAGGAGACCTTATTCAGGAAGAACTCTGTTCACTCCCAGAGATTTCATGCCTGAACAGGCCCTGTAGGGCATGGTAATGTGAATGTTTAATAAATACACGTTCCTTAGGGAGCCTAATAACCAGATTTTCACACTGATGACTGATGAATGTACCATAGGGCTTGACCTGGCTAAGGGCATTTAAAATATTGGCAGTGTTGAATTGTTACAGGCCAACATATGAATCTCTTGGGGCATATTCCTTCTACCTAGGAAGTTCTCCATTGTAAAATATTTCCCTGCTTTAGGCACCATACTTTTAATTCAGTCTTTATTGCAAATGCATCTGGTTAGTGTTAAATTAGAACACCCCAGGAAATCTGTACTTCTCAATGTATTTGTTATTTATATAAATCTTTGGAAAGAATCCATTGCTTCAAAATAAAGTTAATTAGAAGCCTGGAGCACTCTATCGGGATTGTGTGTACGCCTTTTGACTGAGGTCAAGATATATTTCAAGCCTGATACTGAACTGTAAATCTTTACTATTTTTCTAAGACCTTCTCCAGAGTTATGTGAAATCATCAGCTAACAGGTGAGAGCACAATCTTTTTTGCTTTTGACTTTTTCTAAAGACTGTTCCTACTGAGCAGCAAAAAATAATTCCTGTTATTTGAGGTAGGTAACAGAGTGATGTAGAGGTGTGTCTGGCTTGGGGCTTTTGCCTTTTTCTGACCTCTCATCTCGGACCTGTAGGATGTGGCGCTCTGAGTGAATTCACTGTACAGACCTGCTGCTTCTCTGTGAGATTTCTATAGCATTGACACAAGTCTTTGGAGACTGCTCCCAGGTTATAGGACAAGTTATAGGACAGCTCTCTTGCATAGTAAATTTTTCACCACTGCAGATTTGTGTATTTCTGAGAAAGCGTATCTCTGCTTTGCTGACTGTGAGCACTGGCTTTGCATGGCTGATCTCTGTTGAGACTATGGTAGTTACCATGAGTGTCTGATCAAATGAAATTCAGACAGAAGCACAAGCTGCTGCAAGCATCTGGGCATGAGCTGCCCATGTGTAATGTGCCATTCAACTAGCAGAACTGCTCACGGATCACAAGATTCCCTCAGACACCCAACACCATGGCCCAGAGTTGGTGTTCATTTTGCAAGGTTTCTCCCCAGTAGGCCATGGTGACAGCAGCAAGGGAGGAAGCTTGTTTTTTGCTTGCAATCATTGCTGTGACTGTTAATTTTCAGGGAAAGGGACTTTAATGAACATGGGATCTGTTTGTAGAAAAGGGCTTTAGTTCTGTTATGCCACATTCAAAATTGATGCATAACTGAGAATCTCCACTTTCTGGAGTAGGGTAACTAGAATGTGGCCAGAGTTAACTTAAGAATTAAAAATAGCAACAACAAGTAAAAACGTTTTTCTTGTGTGAACTAAATACAAGGATTATTTTAGGGCAGCCCGGTCCACAAACTGGGTGCAAAATAGTAGTGTCAGCAGGGAGTTCTGACTTAGCCAAGTTACTGCAGTAACAGGTGAGGCTAATTAGCCCCATGTCTATACGATTTGGAGCTTCTGCTAGTACCTGTAGCCAGGTGGACATAAAGTGCTGGACTGTCTTCAGAGCTCTGGGGAATTCTTAGATGACAAAACCTTACTGGCCATGCGCTCACACTGTGAGTCTTTGGAGACTTTTTGCTCTGAATCATGTAGTTACCTCCCTGCCTTATGACTGTAGCTGCATCTTTAGATTTCTTTGGTTTTGCATAAGCATGGCTGGCCAACCGAAAAGAGCAGAGAGGTCTCCCATGTTCAGCAAATCACTACCGTGTTTGATGAGGGCATCTGCGGAGTTTTGTGTTTCACTGGCTCTCTATGCTCTAACAGCTCTTCCAAAATACGTGACAGCTTTTGAGCTTCACTTCAACATAAGCAATCTTGTTTTTTTTTTTTTTTTTTTTCTCCACAGATCCCTTTGAGGACCAATAGTCCTTGCTCCAAGTGATGTTGTGATACGGGCAGCCCCAAGACCAAAGGGATGCATGGGCGTTTTCTTCTCATACTCAGAAGGTAAACTTTCTCATATCCTCATTTGGTATGACTCAAGTTTTAGGGCATTTCAGAGTATACTTTCAATGTCATATATGTCCTTGAAACCACAGATGTGTGAATTTTAATCATGAATATTAAAACTAAGGCAAAGAATATTATGATTTGTTTTGAATTTAAAATCCTTTTTTCTAAATAATGTACAAAAAAAGACTTCTGGAACACAAATATGAAAATTGTATTGTAACATTGTTTTCAGCTATCCCAGGAACTCATGAGTTTATCATCATATCTTTAGTTTAAAAATATTTTTCTAAGAAATAATTAAGCAATAACTTTGATATCCAGTGTATCATAATAATGTCCTTATGCATATATAATTCTATATGGTTAAATAGCACTGTGCAACCACTGATTTGATTAAAAATCGTTATTTGATAAGGAAGTTTAAAGAAATTGCAGTCCCACAAGATCAGATATTATTTTGTAGCAACACAAAGCAATGTACTAACACAATACATTTTATATATCCAATTATCTATCCAATTAGCTTATATTTACTTATAGTATAATTGACCCAATAAAGTTTGTAAAAATAATTTTTTCATCATATATATATCTCTATATATAAAATATATCTAAAATTTATTTACCATTCATGCACCTCCCCCACCCTACAGCTGTATTTAAGCATTTGACCTTATGTGCATTATTGCCATATAAGGACAAAAGTTCGTATTTGGACATCCCTGACTGATGATCATCTTTGGAGATTTTGACCATATACGGTTGTTTTGACCATATATAGGCACCTCTTGTTTGACAGTCATAAGTCATAATTGGGCATTTGAGCACATTTGAGTAGATTTACCATATATGCATATTTTGAGCACATTTAGGCATCCCTGCCTGGCAGCCATATTTGAGCATTTTGACCATATATGGCACTTGGACCTATATGATCCAAATGCCTGTATTTGCACAGCCTCCCAACCCCCCCCATGGACATGTTTGGGCATTTTGACCATATATGGACATTTAAAAACCATATGCAGTCACTTTGACCATATTTGGGCAAACCCACCTGTTGGCCATATTTTCTCATTTTGATGCGCAAATATCACTATTGGGAGGGTGGGAGTGCACAAATATGGGCATTTTGACCATATTTCTGCCATATATAGATATATATATATAAATATATATATATATATATATATATATATATATATATATATATATATATATATATATATATATATATATATATATATATAAGGTTTTATTTCATACTGCTTGTAATATGCGAGTTAGAGAACATACACTGCGAAACATCTCTTCATATTGCTTGTGTTTATACAGTCTTTCTTCTATTTGGTCTTTGGAAGATGTTTTCTGGTAGTGCATGACTGTTTATTAACAGAGATAGCAAAGGAGGAAGAAGAAGAAAAAAGTTAGAAATCTCAAATGATATATACCTCTAAATTTGTTATTTTCAAGGCAGAAAAGTGGGAAAGTCAAATTTATTATGCTTTAAAATATTTTCTCTTTAAAATAAAGTAACAACAGGGAAGTAATTATTTTAACTTCGGAGTGTTCTATGAAAAAATAGAGAATTTTGGATGAAGACTAGTTTTAAAGCACATTTTGGCTGAATTGTTTTGACAGAGTTATGCTTCCATAAGCTTCATTTGTGACAACATTGAAGTAGGCAGTCTCTTCCGCACCCTGTAAATATTTATTGCAGTATTATATATACTCTAAATTTGGGCAGAGGTGGACATTGCACAGGGCGAATAGGACAATATTTTTACGCTGTTCAAATATTGAGTGAAGAGTTGTATGTAGGACTTAACTGATAGTAGGTGCTATGCTAGGAACTGATACTCAGTCATTTTAAGGAGACATTCTCTCTATTTTTCGCCTTCCAGACAAAGTACATAGGAAAGAATTATCATGTTGGAAAATCTCAGATGTTGACTAAGGAGTAAATTGCTAGGTCAGATCTTTCCTGACATGAGCTATTCCAACCAGCTATTTCAATAATGAGGGCCTTCTTTGCTTTAAAGATTTTTATTCAGTTCCCAGGAGCCCAGAACTACTGATCAGCATAACGATTAGCTCTGCAGATCCACTGTGAAACGTTTAGTTTGTGTTACTGTATGGAGCACTTGACTGCAACCTCACCCCTTTCCTGCATCTCCAGTAGCTGGCAGCTCTCTCTGCAATGATGCTCCTTACTCCCCTACCAGCTGTTTGCATACAAAGGTAGCTATTCTTTCCTTCCTTAAAAAATCCTTCAAAACTCATTACACTTTTTTCTTTTTAAAGTACAACAAATAACCTAAAAATAGAACCATAACTGGAATGCGAGCTACTTAGGATGGATTAGTATGTTTATTAAAAATCTAGGGTTTTTGGATATTCTCGTGAGATACACATGTCCTTTTCATGATACTCCCCAGAGGTACTAGTCATACAGTCTGACAGCAACATGAGGTAAGTCAGTCTTCAGTCTCTCATAAACAATGTGATTAAGGGCTCTTGGATCCCAGTAATGGGATATACACATAGAAGTCCTGCTCAAATCATCTTTTTCCTCCTCCAACTATAACCACAACTTTTTTATATTGCAATATGCAAGGACCTTCTCTGTCTACATATAAATAAGATTTGTGCTTTCGTTGTTAAATATAAAGAAACACTTTTTGCTTTTATTAACCCCAGTGTAAAAGTTGCTCTATGTAAAAGGAACCATAATCTATGTCAGAAACTCTGCATAAAGTTCTGTGCTCTCAGTTTTCCAGAAATGTATACAGTCATTAAAAAACAAACAAACAAAAACACACACAAAAATACCCAAAACAAACAAACAAACAAAAAGCCAAACAGCCCCTGCTCTCAGCACTCATGAGCTGGATTATTAGAAGTCTCATCAGAGAGGTAGGGGATGGCACAAATGGTATTGACTAACATAGTGCCCCTATAATAAAAGTCTGTGAGCCCAGGGGTGGTGTCACCGCAGGGCAGTGAAGAGAAGCTGCCCTGCAGTGCCCGGAGCCCGTCAGCGCACTCCGTGTTGTGCAAACACATAACAAGAAACGTCCGTGCTCGGCCTTATAGCTCCTTTTCTGGGCACAGAAGCCGGGAGTGATCCAAGCCTGGCACCTTCTGTTTGCCTTATATTTGCAATATTCAGAAAGAGCCAGCTCTGTTGCATATGCTACTGCTGAATACAGAAGCACCCTTTGTTAAAACAGTGATCAGTCTTGGACTTACAGGGTAATTTTTAACATTAGAAAAATTTAACCTAAGAAAAATGTTCAAATTAAGACATTCAAATAGCAAACTGCTTAACAGAAAAAGTATAGACATGTCCCTTAGGTCTCAAGGCAGATGAGGCTGCTAAATAGTTTAAAGATTAATCTGGTCTTTCCACTTTTGTCACATTTACTGCATATATTTTACATGGAGATATTTTATTTATGTAGTATTTAGGTCATTGTACACCAGTTTTCAAATAATAATATAAATAGCAATGATAAGAAATAACATCTTTTACAAATCACATTAAAAAAAAAACTTTATAAGAAAATCCACTGGAGGCTATAGGAGTTCTTACTGTAATTTATAAGAGCCATGGATTTTGGAGTATTCCTGGTGCTGTCCCTGTGTTGATGTCCTGAAGAAAAGTGGGCTCTGCAGAGTGCTGCCTTCCTCCAGGTGATGCTCTTCGCCACGGAAATGCCTTTGGCTTCAGCCTTAGCAACTTTTCATCACCTTTTCTGTATGAGTTGCAATCACTGCGGTCCAAGGTGTCCAGCCAAGGAATCACATCCCTGCAATCACCTCCATAAGCTTCATAGCTGACATCCATAGTGCTGTATTTACTGTAAAAGAATGACATTATTTCTGTGTAGGCCTGACCCTGTTTATGTAAATCATCTTTCACCATCCCTAAGCATCCGTAGCTGGGCACGCCATCCTCCTCCTTGCCCAGCAGGGCCGTGGGGGTATCATATCCCTGTGGCCGTGTGCTTGGCTGCTGCTCCAGCTGTCCCAGCAGAAGCAGTGACCCTGCCCGAAGGCCCCAAAGCAGCAGGCAGGTCTGGGGGATGAAGCCACCTCGGAATGAGCAGCGTCCACCCGGGTGCACAAGGGGTCAGTGGCTCTTCCATAGCCAGACAGGCCTCCAGGAGCAGGGAGTCGGGACAGCTTCACTGTAGGTGCTGAAGCTGAGGAGTGAGCTGATCGCCAGGGAGTCGCTGTTTATCACCAGAACAAATAAATGTCCGCAAGAGAGGGCTTCATTTGCACTTACTACAAGATATATGCATATAAAAATGTAAAAAGAGACAAAAGAGTTCGATCAAAGCTGACCGCCTCCAGGAGTGTCAAGGGAAATAATGACAGACATCTTTTTAAACTAAAGCAAACTAAATATTTCCAAGCATGACTGTGTCAGTCATTATAACATTGAGAACAGCAACAAAAAAAAAGACAGAAAGGTTTAGATCACCAGATTCTTTTACACCTCTTGATTTTTTTTTTTTTAACTGTACCTACTTTCTGTTTGGGAATATAGTAAGATTTCCCTACCTGGAAAGAAATTTTTCAGTGCTTTTAAATTTACTTAGTATTTGTTTCTATCTTTAAAATTTCCAAAGAAATTATCTGCAACCAGAGTTGAAAATAAGAATTTTTATGTTAACCTTAAACAACTGTAATCTGCTGTCTGGAAGTTAAGATGATTACTGATTTCTACACCATATCCCAGAAACTGCAATCAGTTTCTCAGAATTGATCTTGCTTACCAAATAAAATCCACCAGTTCCTGAATTACATCTCTTGTTCTAAACCTTCCAGGTGGGGTGGGGAAGTGGAAATCCAAATCCTATGTACTGTAAATGCCCCTTAGCGAGCTAATTATATCCTGTTAGATTGCTGTAAGCTACACGGATGATCAAAAGAAAGGGAAAAGAGTGTAATTGCCAGATGAGGTGCAGGAAGCCCAGTTTACTAGTAGTGTATGTTTGGAAACTGTATGGAGTTGTATGCATTGGAAATACAGATTGAAATTACATTTTTTGTTACTTTTGGCTTCTTGAAAAGGGGAAGTTGTACTTGGGACTTGGTGCTCAAGGGCCTGAAAGTCCAGGGGCGCACAGGCACAGTGCAGACAAGAGCTGTGGCGAGGGAGAACAGGAGACCTGCTGCCAGTTTTACTAGAAAAAAAGCAGAGAAAGATGTGAAAGAAGAAAAGACTACAGATCTGCTTTCTGGCAAGGTAAGAATTTTTGATAGTTTATTTTCCTTTGTTTCAAAGCTTTACTGTTCATTACCAATTCAAAGAACTCAATTCAAAGAACTATGATAGAAAATGGGATTTCTAATGGCTGTATTCTGTGGCTTTTTGTTTTTTTTTTCTTTGTGACAGAGCAGATTCAAATGGGTGTGTCCATATTCTTACTTTGTTCAGACAATACTTGTTGCTTTCTTGCATCAGAAGCCTTCAATGTGCTGTCACTGTCTGCATGTACCTTGCATGTGCAAATGGCTTCTGTTTTTGGAGAGCCTCTCCAGGCACCTCCAAAGCACCTGCAGGTGCCAGGACTGTGTGTCAAGGCCTAGGTCTGCCCTAGGCTTGGCTCTGCCTGCGTCTGCAAGGCTTGGGTCTGCCCTAGCTTTGCTCCCCCAAGGCTGGCCAGCAGCTGGACTGATGTCCCTTGGGTGCTGCTCTTCAGTGCCACTATCTTCAAAACCTGTGTTTTTTCTATACCCTAAAAAGCCTCAGTCCACTGGGCGTTTACATGTGTATGCAAAGAAATTCTTGCAGCACTGAAGTAAAATGTGTGTTCTTCCTTAGATGCTTTTTTCCTTAGAAGTCAGGATGGGTAGTTCACTGCTGTGCATAGCCATCAGTTAGCAATATTCTGAAGATGTGAAAGAACAACGCTCAAAATGTTCATGAATGAAGATGCAATGATCCTGGTTTTGATGTGGTGCAGTTTTAATGGGAAGGCCCTTACTATCTTTAGTGAAGGGTAGGAACAGGGTTCACAAACCTAGAAATTCATTCAGGAAAGTTGCTGTTGTGCTTTATCCCTCCTCTCCCACGGAGATTTTTATTCTTTTTTTGCTTACTTTATTTCATTGATCTGAAAATGTTAGAATACACAGATTTTGTTCCTTAGCTATGGAAAACAACATCACTGTGGTTTAGCCTTTTGTTATTAAATACAGTTTATTTTTTCAATCATCTTAAAAGGCATTTACAAAACACCCAACTGTTTAAATTAGCAATGTTTACTGCCAAGCACGTGCTGCTGCTCTGGCTTCGTGTTTGTTATCTGATGCCTGGATCACACTGCAGAAAGTGTTGCATCTGTTGAATTCCAGATGCAATTGTTCCTTTCCTTCTGTCTGGGTGCCCTGTTAGCAGCTGGAAGGCAGGAGGGTTTCTCGAGAAGAAATGTGCATAGAGCAGAACACAGCTGTTCCTGAGGGTGAAAGTGTTCCTCACCTGTTCGCTACTGCATGCCCACAGCTGTGGCAGTGCTGCTGTTAATGAGGCCAGACTGGTGCTCCTGGTGATACGGAGAATGTCTGGATTTGGATCTACGGCACATGTGGGTTTCCTGCTGGGTGAGCAGGATAACCCTCTGCTCGTGTTGCTTCATCCCGCTGTGCGTCTGTGTCAGTGTTGCCCAGCCCGGTGCGTCCTGTTTTCTGAACACTGACCCCGCCTCGGGCTGGCCCTGGCGGAAGGGCTTGCTTTGTTTTGCCAGCCTTTGAAGTTTCCTCTCTTCTCCGTTCCCCGTGTTGTCATGCAGTATGTCGCTGCGTCCTTGGTCGTGAATCCCGAACGGCTGCAGCGAAGTCTGGAGTGTGAAAGAAAGCTTGATTTCTAATAATTTAAAGCCTTATCCCCTAGGCAGGTCTGCCAGGGGAACAGAAGGGTCCCTTGCACGGGGAACGATCTGCCTGGCTTATGGGTCCAGGGAGCTTGGTCACTGCTGACTTCCTCAGTTGGGCCTTTGAGACCCTTAAAAGAGTTTGGGGTCATGAAAGGGGGAAAAACTGCATAACCATTTACTGTCTGATGTCATAAAGGTTTCTTTAATATTTGATTCAACCCAAAGAAACACGAATGACTAAAAATACATGTCTTCCATTTTACCCCTTGGTGCTGTGTCATTAAATTCTACATATAAACAGAAACATTAGCCGTCAGAATATGAGAAGTATAAACACTTTTTTTAACAAGCTGTAGGAATAAAAAAGATTAAAAAATCTAAACTACTAGTGAATGTGCATAGAGTAGCTTTCCTGAATGATCTTGTGTTATATTTTAATAGTGAGGAAAAAAAGAAAGAAAAAGGAAAGCTTTAAAAACTGCACAGATTTGAAACAAGTGATCTGTTGTGCAGTAACAATCGTGCTAAACAGAAAGAGAGCAGCTGTTACTGGAAGTTACAGTTAATTGTTGTGTTTTCCAGTGCAAGGTTGTTTGGTGGGAACAGTGTGGAAAAAATGCAAGCAACTGCCAAAAAACAAGCGTGTGAGGTGAAACTTGTGCTTGCTCTCATGAGAACTTTCTCACATTCATAAGTAACTGAAAAAAACGTGCTGAATTTAAATCTCTGGAGATGTATCGTGCTGTATAGAGACAGCGCAGAGAGCATGGCGTTGGCTGGAGGAAGAGAGCAGAGCATCCAGAAGCAGGAGCGCTGCTGCGGAGGTAAGGGCCATGAGGGGAAAGTGGCTCCTCCCACTTCACACTTATTTTCTTTTTCGATAAATTTGAGGCTCCTTATCTTCCGCTCTCCCTCCTGCCTGCTTAGAACAGCTTTCCACGTGTCCTTTAAACCAGGTGAGCAAAGTGTGCTTCCAGTTCAAATCTGTTATCTTCAAGGGGGCAGAAGATATATAAATTAACTGGGCACATTTGGTAAGCACCATGGGACAAATGTGAATGCACTATAGGATGCCCTAAAAGCCATTGCTGAAGTGGGACTCGCGCAGAGCGTCCCAGCTGGTTGTGGCTGTGGTTCAGGCTTGCAGAAGAGCCCGTGTAAGAGGCTGCCCCAGGCGAGGAATGGATGGAGGCCCGGGCGAGGGATGGACGATGGACGGAGCCCCAGGCGCAGGATGGACAGAAGCCTTGGCATGGGGTGGATTGAGGCCTGGGAGAGGGATGGTCAGAAGCCCAGGCATGGGATGGACGGAGGCCCGGGAGCGGGATGGACGGAGGCCTGGGTGAGGGGTGTCCTGGCCTGCGCTGCGCGGGCGCCTCACAGCGCCGCCACGGCGCTCGCCTGGCCGGGCGCCTGTCGCTGCCCGCGCCGCCTGCCCCGGGGCTGCCCTCCGGCAGCGCAGCTTGTTAGTGCCTTCCTGCAGCACGGCGCTATAAACATTTGTAGGTCATAATAGGCAGCTATTTATTTCTTGGTACGTCTTTAGATGCCAGAGGGGAGGGTTTTTTACAAGAATAAAAAGAGGTACTGGAATGCATTTATTGGGGATTGAATATATTTATTTTGAACTACAACTAGTTCATCCAAATCCACAGTAAAAACTACAAGAAAATACAATTTCTACTCTACTGAAATCATGTTCCTCTAAACACCCTGCCTGTATTGCCTACAGTGCTAATGTGAGTAATTGCACTGGCTCCTACGAAACAACATGCAGTAGCCAACCCTTAACCCCAGCCGCATCACTCTGAAATACTACACTACCGAGTTTAGCCTTAGCAAACAAACACGTTTTCTAAAAAGAGGATACAAAAGGAAAGGTAAAAAGTAAAACAAACCCAAATGAAAGTTGAGCAATACTCTGAAAAATTCTTTTTCACATTAATATGATCACGCCTGATTACTATTAATTCATTAACCAGAACATCTTACAACTGGAAAAGCTTTCTCTTGTTGCCAACTGTATTATATTAATTCAATATGAATGCGACCACTGAATATCAGTTGACATTGAAAGACTGCATAGTTTATGCAAATTAAAAATATCCTTTTGTTTTGCACAAAACAGATCTTGATGTCTGCAGAAGCTTAAGGCAGGAGGGGATTATTATTGTTCCCATTGTGTTAAGGAGATACTGGTCGTGGCCCTATAGTTAAGACTCAGAAGAGTTTTGTCCCTAAAACAGGAATTTATTTTTATGGCTATAAATGAAATCGTATTTGAGGCTGAACTGTATAATACTTTCTCCCTGAATGAAATTCTGGCTTCAGTGAAGTCAGAATGAATTATTATTACCATACATTTTTCTAAGAATTTACAAACATATTAAATAATTAATTGAAGTTTAAAAATAAAGTTTTTAAGTAAATACAGAATTGACAACAGCTTGCTGAGAGCGTATTTCAAATATAGCAGAGATATCCCACCAATGTGTCACTGCTTATGATTTATATATTGATAATTTCAGAAAAGTAGATAGGATTTACATGGTAATCCAGTGAATAGGAATGATGTAAAAAAGGAGAGGGGAGATTTTATCCTTATTTACCAGCAGAACCTGTTGCAGTCCGAAGGCGTTTCAGAAAATGTAGTGGGAGCCCTTTATAGGTCTCAGCCAATGCACGAAGACCCACAGCGAGTGTCGGCTTGTCGCTGCCTGTGCTGTATAAACAAACTGTCCCTTTCTCAGCCCTACCTGTAGTCTGCTTTTCCCCAGGCCATCCATGGCATATTAAAATAAGTGATAGCGAGGTCTATAACGCCCACTGCAGGGCAAAGTTCTAGTGCAATAAATGTTTCCACCATTTGGGTAAAACCTGTTACATCTGGCTACCTGGCTCTCTGGCTCTTTTTATTCCCTGCACAGACACTTTATGCCAAGCGGTGGCTTCAGCAGAAGCCACGTGCCTGCCAGAGCAGGCGGCCGTGCTCAGGCCCTTCCCACCCGGCTCGTGCCTCTCAGGCTCTCGCAGTGACATGATGCAGCCAAACGTGCATGGATGTGGCTGGGTACAGCTATATCCCTAATGCAGAGAGACAGTGAATCAAACTGGCATTTTGCACATGAACGCTGGGTAGCCTATAGTTCTGTGGGTTTTATTCAAAAGTGTAATTAAAATCAGAACTATCTGAGTCTGTCCCTTGCTGCCCTGCGTTTGCTGTGGTGCACGTGGGAGGGCGACAAAGGCGTGTGCAGACAGGGACCTATCGACATAAATGCTGAGGCAGATTCTGACCATATTATTTTCAAAACCACTTCTGATGAGGTCAAGACCTCATTGAAGTGCACAGGCCGTGACTGGCCAAGGAAAGAGTTCCTCCCTTCAGGGAGGATTAGAAAATAGTGTGGAATTCAAGGGAGCAGGACTGCAGAAATCCAGAGGGAGTGGGACCCTGCAATGAGTCCACTGAACTGATGCCTTGAGGTTTTGCTATAAAAATAGCTTCAGAGCACTGAATATGATGTTTATTTATTTATGATTGTCGCCAACAATATATGTATGCATATATATATAAAATAACTTTGAATTAACTGCATACATTCAATTTACAGTGACTAACCAGAAGTAATTTCATTTTTCAAAGTTGAAACTTGACTATAACCCTGAAATAGCATCAGTTAAACGTTGAGGAAGTGGCATATATACAGCCACTTCTGCTTAGTGCTAGAGGAGCCGTGCTTCAGACTGGCTCCCTTGGGGAATTCAGATATGGGTCTAGGTCTGAGACCTGCTTCTAATTTTAATTAGTGCTACCAAAATAAAATTTGCTCCCACAGAGCAGATGAAATTCTCCCTTGTGTAGATCAGCAGCAAAAGGCCTCTTAAAAGCCTACACAGCCATAGGCCTTTTGCTGACCTTGGCATAGCATAAGCCTCTGTTGCTGGCCCATCTCCACAGGAATGAATTTTATCCAGAAAGCTCAGCAGGAGAGGTTTGGGTTAATATTCTGGGTTAGGGTTTTAATATTAGGTTATGTAAAGGTCAAGTAAACAGTTTAAAAATAATTGAACATCATTGCTGTAAAGAACCATGAAAGTACTGGGAAGCTCTATCTTCTTGTTGTTGATCTCATAATACAGAGTTTACCTTTTGCGATCATATTCTGAACTACTAAATCTCATCACTGATGAGTTGACTCCTCCCTGCTCAGACAGTGGCTAGATAAATAGCTGCTATGTTAGTTAAAGCTACTTCCATTGACATTTCGGCATTTCGGGCTTTTTTTTTTTAAGCATGAGCATTTTTAAATAACGGTTATAACAAGTAAGACGTCTCTTACACTTTAATTCAGCAGTGAACTAATTAACTATCTATGTATGCAGTTAGGTTACAATATCTCATCCATTTTGAGTTAATTAGGCAACATGATTTAGATCATCTGTGTTGAATGATCTCCGTACCATCTCATTGCAGTTTCATCTAGGTGACAACCTGATGTGATGGAACAATTTATTCACCTGAAAACAGTAACTTAATTCCAGTTTTGAATGTGATCAGGCTGCTGTTTCATGAAAGAGGTTAGTTTTTAACTTGTTTCCTATATAGATTTTATGCTATGAAAGGTATATTTGTAATTAAGGCATACAAATTTTATAAAATGGTCCAAACAATCATTTGACTAAAAATAGTATGAAAGAACCAAGTTGTTCACTTTTCTAATCCATATTGGTAAGTTCATATTTATCACGTAAGTCATTTTCTTCTCCTGGCTCAGTATCTGCATGATGAATTTCAATAAAAACTATGTAGGTAACAGCTCCAAGTACTCCCCCCAGCATAGGTGCCACTATCGGGACCCACCACCAATTATTTCCAGCCCTATAAGAAAAAGAAATTAAAAATCATTATTTGCTACTTAGTTTAAGACTTTACCTTTTATTTGCCAGCTAACAAACCCGGGCATGTAGCACTTGTTATTCTGAGGACCTTTCTGGTTTGTCTCACCTCTTTGTTAAGTGCGCAGTGCCCTGCCTCTCCTGCCTGTACTGTCTGTGAAATGGTTCAAAGCAACCACCACCAGGCACCCTCACCTAAGTGCTGCACTTGCACCTTAGAAAACAAGGTCTCTTTACTGCACTGCTGTTTGGGAGCAGGAACAATTTCTCCCTGGTGAAAAATGGGCTTCATTGACTTACAATGAAATGAACAGGGACATATTTATTTTACAGCAATCTTGTGATGCTATTGTCAGATGCTTATGAATGGGTTTTCAAGAGTGATTAATCAAATGTATGTTGCAAAAGTGGGTTTTCTCATCTGCATGGATATTTGCAGGTTCAGGCTTGCAATAGTATATACTGCATTCCTCTTGACAAGTAGAATAGTTTATACTTGATTTGTCTGTATTTACCTTGGGAAAATGTAATAAACTGTTAAGTGCATTATACTTGACTAAAGTGGTCAAGATTCAAATTTGATGATGTAGTGCCCTGTATGTGTTCTTAAAGTGTGGGATCTTTCAGTAAGAGGTAAGTGTTTTATACACCTAAAACTCAATCTTTCTAATTGTGTCTAGTTAAAAAAGTCCACAGAATATTGGCTCCCCTGAAATGCTTACATTCACTTTGCACAATCACTGAATTTCATTTTAAATCAATAGATTTACACATTTTTTTAAGAAACAAGTCTACTATTAGGAATTATGAAACCGGCATATAATGGTTGTTCTCCCTTTCCTGGACATTTATATTCAGATATGCCAGAAAACTGCTGAGCATGGATGTCAGAGCACTGACTCTCTTAACTGTGTTGGTGCATGCAGGTGTTTTGATTTGATAACATGGTATATTAATTGAGTATGTGAGTCTCCAGCAAAAACCCAGGCACCTCAATTTCATGCATATTGAAAATGGAGAAATAACATCAGTTTTTCTCCAGTAAATACAAAGGACAAATTCATCTGAGAGAGGAACTTAACAGGAAGCTGTGTGTGGGGGGGAGTTCTGAAACAATAGCAAAATAATTTTCACACCATACGGATAATTACTCAGCATTCAGAAGGATATATTTATGCAGCAGTGAAGTTCTGTTTAAGTCCCAGCACAAGAACAGAATATTGCTAACTTCACAGTGCCCTGTTGGTGATAATTTTATTTCTTTCTTCAAAAATGCCTCTTTTTTTTTCTTTTTCATTTGGGAAAAGATTTGGAAGGGGAGAGTTGCCGTTGAAATTATGTAGATTTTGCCAGGAGGATATAAAATAACCCCTGATACTCTTCTGCGGAATTTACAGACCTGTTGGTTTGTCAGTCACGAAGGTCTGTTGAGCTCCTACACTTCTAGAATGTGCATAGACCAAGTTTTATTCTGTCATTCTGCACAGCAAAGTCTGCAGTGACTATTTGCATGTGTTTCCCTGTGTGTGCACGAGGAAGGTGTTTCTGGGCAGGTTTCTCTCAGCTTGTTCCCTGACCTGACTGGAGCTTTGCAGGCCCCTGCCTGACCTCCAAATCCTGGCCCGTGCTTGTGCAGCTGCTGCCAGCCGCGCTCTGCACATTCCCTGCTGCGGCGGGTGGCAAAAAGCCATTGCAGAGGGTGATGCCAGAGCTGCAGTGAGATCCAGACAGGCCGAGAGCTTCCCTGGCCCTCAGTCCTCCTACCCTGGAACAGGAGCGAACACGCTTCGGGATGAGCCAGGCAGCTTTGTCGCAGTCCGCTGCCTTCTCTTGCCCTTGGCTTGTGGCTCTGCTGCCAAGGAGCAGGGAAGGGCCTGGCGCTCTGGCCTTGTCACTGTCACATGTTTTTCCTGGCCCATTACTGATACCCTTGGTGCTGCTCGCTGCCTTCAGCAAAGCGAAGCTAAGTGGCAAAGAGATGGCAGCCCCTCTCTTTGGGTTAAACTACACACAGGGGCATTGCCAGGCACTCCAAGAACTCCAAAAACGTCCAGGAAAATTCAGCTCCAACTATAGCACATAAACTACATGGACTGGAAATGGGCCTGTTGCAGAGTTTCAAATTCACTTCCCAACTAGTCAACAGCTGTGAAATGGTGAGATTACCGTATAATTGAGGCATTTGGAAACGCAGGCAGTGTGGGGAGCTGTGTGACCGCCTGCGCGGCGCGCAGGACGCCGCAGGAGCTACCTGGCTGCGCGAGCGCTCTGCCGGCAGCCCCGGGCCGGCCCCGGCGGCGGCGCGGCCACGAGGGGTCAGCGTTACCGCGCCGCAGC
>VWPW01001876.1:332023-367086 GCA_013389825.1 Crypturellus undulatus
CGTTACCGCGCCGCAGCGGCCGGGCCCCGCCGCGGGCCTCGCCGCGGGCCTCGTGCCAGCCCGCGGGGCGGGTGGTAAGCAGGGCGGCTGCGGCGAGTGCCGCCGCACCTCGCGAACACGCGCACCTTTCTCACCAGCGCGCTGCTTCTCCTCCTGCTTTGCCACGCTACTTGATTGCCAGATCCCCATGCTGGTGTTTGTACTTGGTACTCTGGGCTGTTCTCTAGCTACAGCCAAAATTGTGTAAGACCAAATTTTCCTTCAGTTTTCCTTAAGCATATTAAGATATTATTATTAACAGAGACCTCTGGTTATCTCCATGGTTACAGGAAAAATATTAGAAACCTTTACGCCTCAAAAGGCTGCAACTCTCTCTAATGATGGGGACCGCTGCCTTCAGCAACACCTTGTCCCAACTCCTCGAGGAGCAGTTTGTAGGAGCCAGACACAGCATGGACTAAATATATCATGTGCAGAACAGGGGTGTATAGAGGGTGCTAGATAGACAACCTCTCTTTCAACTATAATGGTAAACAACTTTAAACAAGAGCCTTAACCAAAATGAATCTGATTGCAGTGGCTCAGAAGATCATGCTCTAGTCTGTCTCTCCCTGGGCTAGATTCCCAGGGAGACTGCTCCTTCAGGTGTCCTTGAGCAACACGTAATAACGTCAGCATTGAGAAAACGACTGCTCAGTTCCCTCCCAGGCCTCGGGGTGAGTCCATGGGCTAGTTGTAGAACTCCCCACTAGCCATCTGGCAGCTCCTACCTGAGAACATGGTAAAATCAGATCTTGCAGGGCCTGCGAGCATGAAGAACAGGTAGAGAAGGGATTTGCTCCTCTGAATTGATTATTTCTGTGGTTAAAGCAGTTGCTTAGGATGAGTGAGTTAAAACGTCTCATCCTTCTATACTAACCAGATCTTACATGTTTTGGGTGCACAGAGCAAGACAGAGAGTGTTCTGAAGTGAAGCTTTCCCAGTCCCTGCCAGGCACTGAGCGGAGCAGAATGACTGGGCAGCTCCCAGAGGTGCTTCCCATCCTCACTCCAATGTCTGCTTAATATCTTTTCTGTATTTCCTGTGCTTAGCTTCGCAGCACTGTGTTCCTGAGGGTCCACACATAGGTCCCAACTCCTGTCCATGCATTTTACTAGAAAGCTTAAGCAGGTGAAACCCCCAAAGCTTAGCTTCAATCTCCATGCACGTTTAAGTGCAGCCCAGGCTGCTTCTGAGCAAGGGCCAAGAGGTGCAACACTCAGCTGCAGTTGTGCTGGCTTTTCCCCTTGCCTGTAACTGATCCAAAGCTTCAGGCTAACAGAGCCGTACCTGGGTCTGCACCACACAGTATCCTACCACATCCACTCCCTTGAAGTTGGCTGTAGCTGTGGCACTGTGGGGGCAGAGTGGAAGATTCCTTCTTCAATTTAGATATCCCTGAGTATGCAGTAGCTTTATTCTGGTGATGGCCAGAGATCTCATATCTTACTTTTTATGTTCTCACATTTAAGTGACTTAGTATGGGCTTTACAATGGGCTTTTATTTCCTCTCTGTGTATAAATCCTGAAACTAAATTAGGAAGGACCCATATTGGTACAGAAATAGAGTTTTCTTGTAGTTTTTAAAGGGTAGGTGAATATGACATTGTCTTCTGAAAGGAATGGAAATGCCAGTTATTCTGTGGCTAGACCATGGTTATAGAGCTGGGCTTCCAAAGTTTTAGGGAACATTATAGCCAACTTTGTAATATATGTGGCATTAAAACATAGTGCATAATAATTAATGCTATAGCAGATGACTATGATTAAATGGGTGTGAGGGAGAAGAAACCTAAGTATGGGAAGTTGCACTGTGCACTGCAGTTTAAGCAATAGTGTGGTCTAACGGCATGGTGGTTGGAGCGAAGCAGCAGGAAGGGTTGGGAGATAACGAGCCAGGGAGTGGACATCTGGGCTGGGTCTCACAGAGATGATGTTACAGCCCCAGTTTCGGATCTGGCTACGGCCTGACTTGGGGCCCATTTCTTCTACTCTCTGTGCCTAGTTCCTTAGTTTGAACAAGAAAACCTCTTCTACTGTTTTCTTCTGCAAAAGCACCTGATTTGTGTAGATGGGAAGCATACTAAATAAATACAGATTATTTGTACTTAGCAAAGTAGTTAAAATGAGACCTATTAACTGGAGCTGTCTAGCAGTCTATAGTACTTCTGGGGATTCCTACTTGTAAATAACTGGAAAAACAATTTGTATAAAAATAAACCAAAAGATCCACCTCCTGATGACAGATTAGTGTTACTTAGATATCCCAGAGTGGCTCTTACACTGGATATATGTAAGCTGTGGATGTGATGTGCAACTAATGAGCTGCGCATCAGGCCTGCCAAGAGAGCGTGTATGTGCATACATATGCACAGGGATTAGGAAGTGTGGTCTGAAATGTGGGAAAATGGAGGAAGCTTTCGCTCATTCTCTCAGTCTCTCCAAGCAGGAAGTCAGGCTTTAGATAGTTGTAGATTTCTGCAATAACTCAGCAGTAGTAATAGGCTGAATCAATCTGATGTGTCTGCGATTTTTAGAGCACCCAATAAATATTCCCACCTAACTCTCTCACAATTTCTTTTCCTTTTCTTTTTTTGAAAGCTGCAGTATGAGAGAAGAAAACACTTCTTCTATATTTTCAGTGACCTCTAAGAACCTCTAATATTTTGGGAAGGGTCTGCTTGAAACAATGATTGATACTAGAGATAATGCGTGTTTGATTTGCCCTAGGAGCAGGAAATCCTTTTTAAAGCCTGGTTCCTAGAGCACATCTGACTTAAAGTGCACAAATAGCTTTTCCTGGTATGTAAAGAATTACCTATATGTATATAAATTATGAATTGGTACTATGTTGAATTAGGATCTAACTTTCCTAGGAAGTTGTTTTAGCCAAGGGCATTTCACTTCATATCCAGGCTTACTTACGTGAATACTTCCATTCCCCATCCTGCCACGGCTGTGAAGAGCCTCGGGCCTAGGTCCCTGGCTGGGTTCATGGCGCAGCCACTGTTCATTCCCAAGGAGCATGTAAGTACAATGATCAGGAGTCCTATTGCAATTGGCTCCAGACCCTTTGGTACTGCTTTATTTTTCGTGTCAAAAATAGCAAATATAGCCAGAAGAAGAACAGCTGTTGACATCACCTGGCCAATGCAAAGAAAAGAATGTTGAATAAATATGTGCAGATTCCTTCTAATAATGAAAAGAGGGGCCATGGCATCTCCATGAACTGTGGTGGCTTATGTTGGTATTTAGTTTTATCCCACAATTCAGAATATCAAACTTTGGGTTGCAGTATCTCTCTAGTTCACAGTAATGAGAAGTTTTGAGAACAGGACAAAAATCTGCTGAGGATGTAGCAAAAAAAATGCTGCAACACCCGGTGTCAAAGAGTGCAGGATTTCACTCCAGTTAACTCCAGTGTGAGGTCTGGTGCTTTGTTTCCACACTTTTTCCTGACAGCTTAATAATTTAATTTATTTGATATTTGGTAGTTCTGCTATGACAATTCAATTAGTTAAATTGATATAAAGTTGTTTTATGCCACTAAACGTTATTCTGGTAGATTATCAGAATAAATACTCATATTCTTACCCAGGTAGCACATATCACAAGGACAAGCAGTAAAGTCAATATGTTCAAAAATGATCAGCTTAAAAATCAGGAATGCCTGAAATAAGTTTGTATGTGTACCTGGAATTTGACCTCTATTCTGTATATGCTAACAGAGCTGTTGAGGGAAATATTCTTGGAATGATTTTCTGATGGAAGTTTTTCTCTAATTCAAATGCTTTGCAAATGTTATCAATCGTATTAATAATTAACTAAGGAGAAAAATAGGAAAAAAATCAGCAGTGTCAAAACATTCAATTTCCACGCTGATTTTAAAGAAACTGTATATTTACATGTATATGTGTTTTGGTTTATTTGAAATGACTTTTAAAAAAACTGTATTATAATGTATTTGTACAAAATGATCTTATGGAAGGCAAAGCCTTATGATTGATCTAAAACAAATTCAGACCTGTTTTTCATAAATTTCAAAATGCATTTTTTAAGCCAAATCTCACAGTTTTCACGTCTTTAGTGTAAGGAATTCTTGTGCTCCAACAAGCCCTGGTTTTTCAGAGCTCACTTATGCACTATTTATTTCATATATGCCTGAAGAAGGCAGGTAACTGATTAGAAGTAAACAGGAGATATGAAACCTCATTTTTCACTGTTGGATAAGCACAAGTGCAGAATAAATACTGGAAATAAGATGGAGATTTTTTCAAGTTCTTTCAGTCACTGGAAAAATAACAAACATTACAAATTCATTTTCGAAGAGGAGGCTTATGATAGTGAAAACTCGGTTGTGTTGTGTGTTAAACTGGCTGTTTAGGCACTATTTAAGGAATGATAGGTCCGCCAAATGGTCTATATTTTGATGTAAAAGGATGTTACTCTGCTGAAGTTAATGGAGAAACATTGCTTTATGCTGGGAAAAGTCTGCCACACATATAGCATTAAAAGTGTGTGGTGACTACAACAATTAATGTGATGAATGTGGAGAGAACAACTTGAATTTGTCTTGCTTGCATAATATGACGAAAATGTAATCTCTGCATACAGCATTACATTTTCATTGCTATTATACATAGTGATACATGGCCAAAGTGGTAAGATTCATCATAGTTGTTAAATATATATGTATTTTTTATAGCCTGGTTTTATAGTTTTCAGTATGTTTTATTTGTGCAATCTAGATAACAAGTGTACTTACCTGATCTGCAAATCCATTTATGAGGGTTAGATATGGAGCAGGGTACGTTGCAAAGATATGTGCCGTTGCATTAGGTCCTGTGACTTCAAGTTTTCCATTGCTATAATCCATAAAGGCATCTGTGGAAAACAGCCACAGTCTGGTTGTGCTCTCTATAAACACCAGTTCTTCTGGGACTAGAATATAGTTTATGGTGTGTGCATTCCCCATTCTCCACTGAAAATTATTGTTTTATCTGGGAGTATAGTTAAGAGCTTCATGCCCTCCTGTCACATCTCTCTTGCTGTGCAATGTGGCACTTGTTCTATGTATTACACCTTTTAAAGGGGGCTCCCCCCGTTCATTGGTCCAAAACCAGTGCAAGGGAGCGCCGTCTGATCTTGAAGCCGTTTGCATTATTCGGTAAGAGGTGCTGTATTTGGCATGATGCCCTGAGAAATCCACAGCATCCTTACTATACTGTTCTAAAAATCCCTGAATTCCCAGCCACCAGGAATTATTACTATTCAATTCGATAGTTATGCAATGACTTGTTCTTGGAGTGAGCTCTCCTGAGAAAGCTTCTCTTCTAAAGGAGTTTGAATTTTTTAATTCTGTGTCGGCTTTACACCCAGCTATTAATGCCAGTCATCAAAGATGGGAGGGGAGATACTAACCCCCAAACTTGGGTTCTTTTTAATATATCCAGAGGATATCATAAATAGCATAATAGAATTCTCTCTCAGAAAAATTTGCTACCTTGACAAGTCCTGAAATGTTAGAAATAGGAGGAATCTATGACCAAGCACTCAAGAATCTGCATGAACAGACAAGAAGAAATATTACACCTTAATTTCACTAGCAAATCCAGCGGTCAGGTGATTCATGCAAGTAAAGAATAGCTCTGTGTCTTGCTAGGAAGTCATGGTTGGAAGGTTAACCTCTCCTGAAGGCAAGAGGTAGTGAAGAGGTTGTATGTGCCCCCAGTTTTTCTAGGCTCGCTTAAGACTCAGACTCTTGTGCACAATGTCATATATTATGTTGAGCTCCTGTGCCTAACTGTCAGTGAGTTTTCAGTGGAGCATAGGACATTTTGGAATTGTAAATAGTAGGAAGAAAAAGTACAGAAAAAAATGTGAATGTGTAAAAACAAGAGAATAGCAAAGTATTTGAGCAAAAATAAAGGATAAGAGAAAAGATGGTAAATGAAAATCCTGCAATACAGAATGATAGGAGGAACTAATTGGAGATTAAGACAAGTTCATTGTGGTAAGTGAGGCTGTACCTCAAGCGTCTCTCTGTGCAAAGCCCCAGGAAGTGGCACACACTACTCCTTGGAGACCTTTGAGAGTGGTAGATGCCATTGAAGGTCATGGGCTTGAAGTACCCTTGTTGATGCATTTTGGCACCTCAGCACACACACACTTGTCTTTTCTCATCTTTATCTCACATGTCCCAGATGAAAAAAGTGAAAAACGAAAGGAAGCCCCTCACAGCTCCCAGTGTGAGTTGCAATACAGCACCATCTTCACCCTGACTTCGTCCTGGCTGTCCTAGTAGAACAGGATTCTGGTACAATTCCAGTAGGAGGGCCCTCTCTTTTCCAGTCTGAACCCTAACTCTTAAACCTTAACCCTAGCCATAGCTGTCGCTGTATGTGCAGCAGAAGACAGGAATTTTGGCTCCCACAGTGCGATGGGTTGCAGCCCTGTGCCAGCCCTGACTCTGACCCCAGCCTGGCAGGATTCTTGTAGAATTTCTGTTCAGAACGCCTGACCTGTGTTCCCTAACTGTTCACAACCATTTTTGACAGAGCAGAATGAAGCCAACCCCTAGCTCCCTTTGTGTGCGTTGACGCTACATGCTGACCACAGCCCTAACCCTAGCTGTCTAGCTTGAGATAGAAACCCTGATCTCGAAACTCACAGTTCCTAAACTCTAACCCCAGCTCTAAGAAGCCATGGAAACAAACCAAAAATAGTTGCCAGAGTTCCTAAAGGCTTTTTTTTTCTCCCTAGTCTTGATTACTACTGCTATCAAGCAGCTAGTTTATTTATAGTAGGCATTTTCATTCCAACTTTTTCTATGTGACCATGAATCCCAGCATGAATGTGAAGTGACAGAAGAGAGAAGCTTTGGATATTGTAAACTGAGGCAAGAGAAGCAGGAGTTTGCAGTAAGTGACTGAAGGAACAGGTCCAGCTGAGTAGACTCATGCAGTCTGTGAGACTTGTGTATGTGAAGTTTGATTTACTAAGCTTCTCATCATTGTGGCACACCGTATAACAGAAATATGCCTCAGGACAAGAATATATATATATATATATTTTTGCTTTTAATATGACCCCTCTGCCATTCTACCCGGAGTGCATTGCCTCTGAGAGCTGTCTCTATGGGGTGGTCTGCAGCTCAGTCAGGAGGGACTTGATCTCATATCCTGTAACCTCCAAGAGCTACGTTGGTGATACTTGCCCACAGGCACTTGGATCAGGTCTTTCTAATGTTTCTAATTTGCTTGGAAGATGAATAGCCCTATATCCTGGCTATTAAGTAATTTAAAATCCTTACTGAGAAATACATGATCTCAGAGTATCTAATTTCCCAGGAATAATTTTTTCTGAATTTCAGAACATTTCCTGGAGTATTAGTGTTTCAGAAAAGTTTTAGGATATTTGGAATGTTTGAACCTTTTGCCCCTCAAACTCTTTATGTTTCTTCCTTTCTTCTTTATGGCTTTAGGTTCACTTTTGCCATTAGCTGTGAGTGAAGTCTCCTCTGCTTGCTTGGCATTTGTTGAAAAATTGTGGCCTTAGAGACTGCTTGACCTCTACTTTGTCCTGTGAGCATGTCTAAGGTGTACTCACCGTAATAAATCCCAAAGACAGCCGCTGCTCCAACAAATGCTCCCAGGAATTGTGCTAATATGTAAATTGGTAATTTGGTCCATTTTAATCTTCCAGTCACGCACATGGCTAATGAAACTGCTGGGTTTATGTGACCACCTGAAAAATAAATCACAAAATAAGTCATATGGATGACTCGGATACATGGTAATAGGTGAAGTATTTGTAGAAGTGGGGGTACTTTCTAGCATGAGATTGTGTGCATGGTTTCCTGGAGCTTATTTTGCAACTAAATGCTGAATGCAGTTAAATTGAAACAAATTGGATTAAATATGAAATAAAAAACATGAGAAAGAAAATATCCACCAAGATCCATCTTCCCTCCTGGCGTTTGCAGGCTCTGCTATGTACCAGACTTTTTTTTAGACTTTACTAGAAAAAGTCTAAAACTGATCTATCATTTGTGGTGGAAGAGTCCATCATTCTGAAAGAAGTCTCTCTCTTCAAGAGCTTTGGCTTTTGATTTGCTTTTCAGGGATGAGTGGAGCACTAGGATATTCCTTTAGTTTAGCAAACCTGCATTAAGACTGAGGATTATTATTGACTTGAGCAAAATCTGAACTACCCTCAGTGAAAGATGTTTATATTCCTGCAATCTTTGGACTGCACAGAAACTCAGTTTTCATACACACAAAATAAAATAATGTTAGGGCTGCCCAGCTTCATGCTGATTGCTTATGATCTATTCCCAGATGAAATCCAGGAGGCAGCAGTGCATAGATCCTAATTACATTTTTTCATCAATTTCTTAGACCCTCCAGGAAAGTCCTTGATAAGGAAGCTGAAGAAGTAGCTGTAGCTAATGAGAGACTTCACTTTCCTGTGCCATTTCCTCCCTTCGTATTTAGGAGTTGTTACACTTAAATTCTGACAAGGAAGGGACTGAACAATTCCAGCAGCACTGGAATTCATTTCATTATCAGAATCTAAAATGTATTTATTATTATGTCTCATGCTAGTGATTTGCCTCAACATCTTTTATTAACACAGAAAGTAGTGTTGAATGCCTTTGGAAAAAAAATTTTTTTTTTTGCAAATATGTAGTCTCTCCCTAAGAAATACATATTTCTTGCCAAATTAATAGATGAAAGTACTCCACAGTGAAAATACAGTAAACCTAAGTTTTGCAAGCACATAGCAGATCCATTTCTTCATGTCCAAGTAAAATCATATTTCAGCCTGTATGGTTATTAGAAAAATGGATGGCCTTTGTATTTAATAACATAACTAAAGGAGGATGACCTTTGTCTGTAAAAGGACAGTGATGGAGAAAGAGCCTCTATGTACAGTTTCAGTGTTTGCTTGCACTTCAGGTCACTGAGTCATCATCTTATGAAATCCAGGCACCTTTGATACATAATGAACTGACAAACACAGATAACAAGCTGGATAAAACCTCCTTTGTATCATTTCCAAAACACTGACCTAGTAGCATCAGTCCTGAATTAATTTTGAATTCCTCTCTGTGTTTCAAATTCTTCAGCACAGAGCAAATGGATGGGTGGCACCTGATTTAACAACCTTTCACAGGAATTTTGATAGATTGTTTTTCTTGTCTTTTTTCTTTACTCTGGCTGAAATGAATCATTTTCCTTTCTTTCAACACCTGTTATAGTTTCCCACCTGTATGTAATACTGGGTGATTATGATGGCCAAGACAAGTCATAATAATACTTGAAATGTCTGATTAACATCATATCTGGAAAGGGAAAGTCTGGTTGAAGGCTCTCATCTTGACATAGGGGAGTGAATACATTGTGCCATTAGCACTGTTCTGATGAAAAATTAAAATTGGCAGCTTTGGAAAATAGGTTGCCCATTCATTTGTAGTCACAGCAATCAAAATGGTGAGTTTCTCAGAAAGGTTAAGTTTGAAAAAGTGGTGGGGAATTACCTAGGCACTGAAGAAAATGAGATGGAGATAAAATGAGAAAGGGAAATTTCCTAGATAAAAGAGCTCAAATTCACTGAGTGTACAGCCCATATATTTTATGCTACTATGGATTTAGAATTTCATACGGAGCTGGTGTAAAATATTTTAGCAGTATTTGACAATGAGAGTTTTGGATGCCAAAGAGCCATAGAATTTGCTAGCAGGGCTATAAAAGAAGTGATATTCTAAAATGTCCCCCAGTTATCAGATGCTCGATTATTGCTGAA
Organism: Crypturellus undulatus; assembly: GCA_013389825.1. NCBI lineage: Eukaryota > Metazoa > Chordata > Aves > Tinamiformes > Tinamidae > Crypturellus > Crypturellus undulatus. The sequence goes on from VWPW01001876.1 coordinate 341,871, forward strand.
ATATCTGTTTCTCCTCTTTCACAGGAAAAATGCTCTGCATGTGGAATTCTTTGTTATGGGAAAAGCACAGGAAGCCCAATCCTGTAACCTCTGCAACCACTCTGCCCTGCTGGAATTGAACTCTAATCTTCTGGATAATAGAGGTGGATATCCCCTAAAGGTGCAAATGTAGGAAAGGTTAGTGCCTTTCCAGGTTATTTTTGTGATACTGCTTTAGAAGATTTTAACTGCCTATGTATAAACATATATGTATACATTGCAGTTAAAGGTTGCTCAGATAATAAGAGTATGCTGCCAAATTAAATTTGCATACTATTAATGTGACTGGCAGTAACAGGACTGCTTCTTTCATAGCACCTTGGCATTTTCTAAAGTAAACTTAGAAATGTTCTTATGTACATTGTTTTTGTAAAAAAATTTGTACTGTTTGTAAAGGAAAAGAAAAATAGTTGCAGTAATTTCAGGTAGAGCAACTAATTAAAATGGCCCGGGTGTACCTAGAGCCCAGGTGAGCATTATGAACTCTTTTTATGAATGATCTATTTTTTTCTTTTTTTTTTTCTGTCTATAATCTGCTGCTTCTGAGAATAAGTAAGATGACTTACCTTTAAAATTAGGGGCAGGGAGCAGATCTGCTATTTTATTGTCTGTTGTAGGACATGGAGAGATGCGACTACTCTGTAAGCCTGAACTCTGCTGGTTAGACGCATGATTAGATCTTTCTACCCTCTGTCTAGCTGGCAACTGCTGCATTCTGTAAGCTTCTCCGGGTTGCTTCCCTCGTGTGGTTCCTGTGCTGTCCAGGATCATTTCTATTCACAGAAATGTTTAAGGCAGTGCCATGCAGAATTCTGGTTTACAAGAACCTATTATAAAGCGTAGAGGTCTGCCAAGGGTTACATGCTGCAGTTCAGATCAGAATTTGGTGGAAGAATTTATTAAACACCAGAAAGAGAAGAAAACAAGAAGAACACAAAGGATTCAGTAGAGAAACTCAGATACAGATACTGCCGTAATAGTGCTTTCTGTTACTAGATAGATAATTGTTTATACCATGAAATGGAAGTAATTTAATAAGTTTTTTTCAAAACTGTGACAAAGAATTATTCAATTATACAGGAAAAAAAGGTCACTTACCAGAAACGCCCCCAGACACATACAATGCCATGGTGACTGCCACTGCAAATCCAACAGACACTGTCATGGGCCCCCCATAGGCACCTCGACTGAGGACAGCCTGCCCCACGCACCCACATCCAAGCGCCTGTAGTTTAAAAGATACAAGTAAAACCATGAGCATATATGTGAAACGTTATTAGTTAGTTTGTAACTCTTGTTGCTGTCTAGATGTAGCTAAAAATTTTAAGTGTTGAAAAAAATGCCATGATTAGAAACTAGGGGCATGCGTGCTATTATTGCCTTTATTGCAGTAAACATTTGCTCTTCATGTCCCTTGCACTGTCACCAGGAAGAAAGGCTGCTAATGAGGATCTGGAGTATTAATTGGTAAATGGGAATTGTGTGGTAAATGGGAATCATACTCTAAACAGCAAGAAAGTGTTTATAACACTTTCTTGCTTTAGAAATTAATGAAACGCTGCTCCTCATCTCTCCTTGTATTTGATGCACATGGTTCTTGTTCGCTCTCTCCCCAGAAAACACTCTTCAGCGGCAGTGCTGATACAGCTCAGAATGTGGAGCCTGCACAAGATCTCACAGCAACAACTCTCTGCATCTGAAAGCGGACAGATAGTTAATACTGTGCGGTAAGTTACAAATTCCAGATTATTATTATAGACAAGCAAAATATTATTTAAAAAGTCATGAAAGATAGATCAAAAAGGTTTTAATGACTTGTATTAAAACTCTGGAAAGAGAAAACTGTGGAGATTGTAGTATGTGTTACCATTATGCTGAATTGGTATTGTATATTGTTCTATCAAAATACAAACTGCTAGACCTTAATATCATTTGTTTAAAATGGACACAACAAAGGAGAAAGTTGGAGCAGCTAGAATGATTCTGAGTGATGTAGCAAGAATCAAGGCTTAGGGCAACAGAAGTGAAAATCTAAGAGTCTCTTTGGTCTGAGAGAGAAGACAAGACAGGACAAATCCTGGAGAAATCCAGCAAATAATGTTTGTAGCTTCGTAGTTCAAACGGATTAAAGAATAAGTGGTAACTTATGCTCCTGAGGAATTTGTTTTCCCTTTGCTGTCCTCGGCTGGCCTTCTGCCAGTGCCGAGAGCAGGGTATGTTCCAGGGAGAAGAGCCGCTTTGGCGGTGGGGCATGACTGAAGGTCCAGCTTGGACTAGCCTAGTGCTGTTCTGCTGTTCTTGCTTATAGTCAAGGAATCTCAAGCTGCTTTAGCAGCTTAAAGAATTAAGTGGGAATATCTGAACAGTTCACATTGAAGTATTCTCAGCGGATTTAAAGTAACTTCCTCTTTTTACTCGTTCTCTTCAGAATAATATTCAGCAAAGCATTTAAATGTGTGCTTAAGATCACCTTTATTCAGCTTTAAATCTTGTGCTTAGCTTCAAGCATGTCCTACTGAAGTCAGTAGGAAAGATTTTTAAAGGCACAAAGGGCCTTTAGTTTAAGATAAGTTAGTTTTAGTTTAAGTTTAAGGCTAGCTGCTCCAGATATTTTCCCTCCTCTTCTTCATGGTGCATGGCAATCTAAGTTTTCTTCTTTCCATAAAAATCATTCCAATTTAGTCAACACAGTTGTTTTCATTAAGATCTTCACTTCTGTATTTTTCTATTACTGTGTGTCACCAATGACTGTATTGTAGATGTGTTTCCTTATTTGAATACTTAAATGTAGTTCTTGGTGAAATACTCATTTTCGGTTGCAAGGCAGTTCTGTTCAGAGACTACGCTATGTAACAGGAAAACTTCGGCCTTAGAAATAGACTCTACCAAAAAAGGTTTGACAACAAGTAAATTCTGCTAGAATACATTAAATTTAAACAGGCAAAATCACACTTTTGGTTCCATTATTTCTCCAAGAATTTTAAGTAATATAGAAATGTGATAGAAAAACTCTCAGCAAAATTAGTCTTAACCAGTTTGGGAATGCAGACAAAGTTTCTGGTATAAAAGTACCCTGAGACTCTGTGTCATATACCCAGGTGCAGTTCTTGCCTTGCGGATATAATCATGCAAGCAAACAAAACATTGTATGGTGCCAAAGTATTACAGACGTCAGGATACATTACAGGTAGAGTTGTGTAAGGTGTAGTTTAGTGGACTGCATAATTGGAAGCTACAAGACAGATACTCCAAGCAGCAGTCTGCTACTGCGCAGTGGGTAGCATACATACCTATGCTGTGCACTTTCTCATACCTATATTGTGCACTTTCTCATTTCTATTAGTATCGCATACCCAATGATTAGAATGGTGCATACAGATATTGTAAAAACATAACAAAATACATTTTAATTGTTTACAGCTGCAGTTAGTTGTTTTTTAAACTTCACATAGAACAATTCTACTCATCATATATTTATATGTTAACTTAATATGGGAAGAATGTGTACCCTGTTATTTTTTTTAAGTTTATAAAGCACAAAGCTAGAGGATATGGAAGTAGTGTGCTCTAACCTTAGTTTCCCCAATTTCTCAAAGTTGGTAGTCCCGAAACTGCATGAGGCAAGATGTAGTGAAAAGCAAGGCCCAGACATGGGGCAGGCTCAGCAGGCTAGTCTGGGGCGCTCCGTGCCCTGGCGCAAGTGCAGTTTGCACTCACAGTTTGCATGTAGGCGTGGAGTTAGACCTGCAGGTGTGCGCGTGTGTTCTGAAATGGTATGGACAGAATTTGGCAGATTCAAAAAAAAAAATGCTGTTCTTTTGAAAATATTACACTTTTCCTTAAGGATGGTGAAAAAAAGGGAGAACAGGAGCAGAGAAGATGGTTATAGAGGAGGATAAGGAACGGCAACTGCATAAAAATTCATGGGAAGTGGAAAGTAATTACCAGAGGGGAAATATAGCCTTCCTTCCCTGATTACCGCACCTGAGGAATATCATACAGTAACAGCCATGTAGTTCTCTTGCATTACAGCTGCCAGTCGCAAAGAAACATGCAATTCCAGGAGCTGTGTTCTGGGCTAACCAGCCTTACAAGCTGAATCTGCAACCAGGCAGCACACAGGGTGGCTTGCTGCTGCCACGAGCAGCAACAGCTCAGTGACTGAGCCCCCAGTATCGTGGGCACAGTCCGTGCGTGCCCACTCGCCAGGGAGCAGCTAAGGAGCTAACTGCCAACTAAGCCTGCAAGTTTGGAGACTGACATGCCGTTTTCTCCATCTCCATCTACTTTCTGTTTAAGAAAGAGATTTTTTTCCTCATACATATTGAAGCTGCCTCAACATAACTGGGAACTACCCTCTAATCATAGAATTACCTGAGCAGCGGTTTAAAAACTTGTGCATCTCTATTTGGCTGAGTTAAAACCAACTACATGATATAGCTGTAACTAAATACACTAAGCTTCTAGTCCAAGCGGAAGCACACAGATTTGATAGGAGTTTAACTTAGGGTAGAATATAGTCAAATATCCTTACTTTATATTTCCAGGTTTTCATCGTCTTAGTAATTGTCTGTAACCTGATATGCTTAAATCTGCAGAAGTAGCTTCAGTGATGACTTTTTGTTCACAAAGTAATAAAATTATTGTCATAAATAACATGTAGTTTGTCTGGGGATAGAATAGCTGTCTGCACATTCTCTGCCAGAAAAAACTTACTTCATAGACATTAGAGCCTTTTCTTTGTCTTGGGTAATAAGGCTAATGCTAGGAAAGGGAAACAAGTGGCCTCCTATGAGCATAATGTGCTCATAATTCCCTGACAGGTTGCAGAGCTAACTTTCTGTTCCTCTCATCAGAGAGACTGAAGATTTCTGTGCCTCCATCTATGCTCTTTTCAGGGTTTTTGTCGATTCGTGTAATAGTGTTCTTCAGTATAAATAGGATTTCCTGCAAGATCCAAATCTGGAATGTTAGAGAATCTGTTTCTCTACATAACCTTGAAAGCCTTGGGAGTCTTGAGACACATGGCTTATATAAAAAAGGCCTCTGTATATCAAACAGATCTAGTGGCAGTGTGTGTTCATAGCCATCCCCTCTTACTGTAATGCCAAATTTCCTGCTTTTTAGCAATGTGGAGACAATGAGGAGTGTTTTGGTACATCTTGTACATCACCAGCTGCCAAGCGACATGTCCCCAAGGGCAGAGGATGGCTCTGTGGTCACTGAGCTGATGATGCTCTGCTGGAAGAAAGTAATTAAGCATGAAATATTTTCTGGAATAGAATCCAGAGACAGAAGTTACCCCAAAACCCCCATATTGTAATTGTAAACGGAAAAGTTTTAATCCAGAAATGTAGAAAAAACAGTTTCAGGATTTTATTTTAGTGTTTTTTCAGGGCAGAGCCAGGGTCCCTTGTGCAAATCCCCGAGGCTGCTGTGCTCGGCAGCGGCAGCGTTGCGCCAGGCCGCCCTCACGAGGGGAGAGGGCAGCCCCAGCACTTTCCTCACACGCTGCCAGCCAGGGCTGCCGCCGCCTCGCACAGACTGTCCTGTTGCCTACAGTCCTCAGGCTACAGTCGCTTAGTGTGAGTCCTGCTGGCCTGAAGTCACCCCTTCTGTGGGGTGCACGCAGAAGGGTGTCGCAGGGACACCTGCAGCATGACAGAGAGCTCGGCCGTGCCACCACTGAGGGGAACCGGGGGGCTTTCCAAGCACCAGCCCGGCTCAGCACGGCTGGCTTAGCCCTTACACGCAGCGATGCTGAAGGAGAGTCAATGGCCTTTGGGCCTGGGGGAAGTAGTTGCATTTGCCCTTCACTGCAGTGGGGTCTCTCCAAGCAAAATTGCCTATGAAAACATAGAGAGTTTTTTGTGTTTCTCTTCAGTTTTGTGGGGAGTTTTTTTTGTGTTTTTTTTTCCCCCCCATTAACATTTCCAAATATTGTCAATCTGAGTGTTGCTTATAAAAGTTTTCAGATAAAATGCTGATGACTAAATTGATGGTGTCCTTCCAGAAGTGTATAATTTGGGGTGTATTTCAGAACACATTTTCATTTCTAATCCCATTATTAGCAGCTCTGCTTAGGAATTTATTAATTGCTTTCTATATTAAGGTATTATATAATGGATTAGGAACTCTTTACATACAGAATGATAATTTTGCTGTGTCTGTGTATTATCTGAAGCCAGGGTCCAGCCTGGGCTTGGTAAGCATTCCTCTAGCAGGGATAATAACATTAACAGCCACAGTAAGAGCCGCCCAGGTTAGATCTACTAGAGTTCAGGGCATGAGCTCTGTAAGGATCCGAGTCACAGAAATCTCCTATCTTCCTGCAAAGAGCAATCTTCATCTAATGTGCTGTTCTCGTATTTGTCATCTCTAGTGAAATCAGAGAGTATTTACAATTTTTCAAGTGAGATCAAAAGTACAGTCTAGCAGTCAAATAATTTTTAAATACAACCACATGGCTCTTATTTCATCATTAATTACATATTGAGGGTTGGGTGGGGGTCTGTACATTACAATTTAATCAGAGTTGGAATAATAAAAAATTGTTATTTCCGTTCTCTTGAGGATCCCCTGGGACTCAAACAATATCCTCCTGGGTTCAAATGGATTTCCCTTTGTTTTTTTCAGATTTACTATCTAATAAAATAAGGGTTTGGAATAATAACTTATCATTTAGGTAATTAAATAATATAGACATAACCCTAAAACGATTGCCATTTGGAAAGTTTTTTTTTTTAATGATGGGAAAAAAAACTTTTTTTTAATACTTGGAGACATGAATGTAAATTCAATAAGGCTTTGGATGAAATGTGCATATTAAGGTTTTAAGATATAAAGATGTGGTTCAGATTGCTCTGTGGGAAAAATACAGTGAAAATTTTAAGGTACAGACTATGTGGTGTTACATAAACTGACGTTCTAAAATTTTTTTGCTTTGGTGCGTGCTCAAAGTCACCTAGCGAGAGTGCAAAGGCATGCATTCTCTCATATTTTATTATGATTAGTATTACACCATTCTTCATCCTGAAATTCTATAATGCTTTTCTGTCTTACATAGGACCACTGGCTTGAGCAAATTTCTTAGTGATATTTGTTTTTATTTCATTACTGAGTTTTAGGAAAGAAAAAAAATGAAACATTTCAGATTAAGATACAAATTTTCAAAAGTGAAACATGGTCCTTTAGAAAGGGCCAAGGAAGCAACAACTAGGCCTGGGAAGCAAAATTTACCTGATACCTGCTTGAGAAGACAAAGAGTATATTCAGATGCTGTTCCCCTCATTTATTCTTGAGCTGAGATGTGCTTCTTCCCTTTGCTTCCTGCACAACTGAAAAGATTAATATTTTTCTGAACTCTTAAAGTCTGTTTAGTTTCTGTAATGGTGCTTGGGGAATCATACCATTCAGAGCTAGTGTAGGAGCAGGCATTTCTGTTTCTGAGAGCTTTTCTATTTTCCCTTAGGAATATAAGGATAAGTGTATCTTTCCTTTGGGTGAAGGAGTGGGGTTGTTAGATCTTTGCCTTTCATCATGTTGAGAATGCAGGGTCCTCGAGTAGTAGAACATAGCTTCCCTATGTTCCCTTTATAAGCTGTTTTAATTGAAAAATAAGCTATGTTTTTGAGCTAAAAGTTTGCTATTTTTAGCAAGCTTAGGAATTGATTAGAAGTAGCTGGGCGAAGTTTGCCACTACGCTAGACCATGGACAGGAATGCTCACTAGCATTCTCTTTTATGCTATGTGGTTCATCATCTTGAACTGTTCAGATGGCAGAGATATAAACTGAAGTTCATTTATTATCTTTCATTCTGCACTCTACTGTTTATGACAGTTTCAAACAGTTATGTGTTTTATTACTATTTTTTAATTTGGCCAAACTTCTGAAAGACCAGCCTGTAAATTTGTAAACTTAAACTCATATTTTGCACTCACAGTTGAATCTTGCAGGGATACAAGCCCTCTGTGAGACTAAGGGAGATTGCCTACACTACAGTTCTACAGATGCTTTCTGGAAAAACAGAAAAGCCTTTACAAAAAAGGTCTTGGAAAAATTAAGTCCAGCTTACTGGAACCCCTTGGGTAAACTGTAAGAGCTGTGTTGGGCTGATGTTACAAAGATGAAGATAATTCTTTCTTAAGATCATCCCATACAGAACATTTGAGTCATCTAAAAGTTTAAAATCTCATATACTGGCACAAAACAATAACTACAATTTTTACACTTTGGCTTGAATTGAGAAGAGAGAAAGAAAAAAAAAATCCTGTGACTTCAGAATTATTTGCAGGAGTAAACATTGCAGGGTAAGAGCATTAGGCAGCCTTCCTTTCCCTTCTTTCACACTGCCAACTAGTCAGCTGAATTAGAAGGAAAGAATTCAGTGAGATATAAGTGTTGTCTGGAACAAAACTTTAATAGATTTTGGTAATGATAATATTATGGAAAAAATAGCAGTGCATAAGATGACTCTTTTCACACAGCACAGCTGAGGGTCTGTGTTACCGCTTTGACTTTGTTTGCAATGCTGATTTAAATACAGTTGGAAAAGAGAAAAAAGAGGAAAAGCTTTGTCCTTGCACATTATCAACTGAATCATTAACAGAACTTCATTTCTTCACAATACAAGAACTGGTATATTTGCAGAAATGGGAAACATTGAATTTGTGATGACAGTGAAAATAGCATCTTGCTCTAACAAATTGAGCAGTTTTGCTCAATTGCAAGATTAGATTCTATGTCAGAAAACATAGTCGTGACTATTATTATTTATTATTTGTGCAGAAACCCTAATATATGGAATGTTGTGACATGGGAGCCACTTTTCAGAGTATAACTGTTCACAGTAGCCACTGCTGGGGCCCATGATATTTGTAGCTTTATTTAATAATTTAAAAGGTGTAAATGGAGTATCAAAATGTCAGTCATAAATATATTTTAATAACCGTTTTATGTAGTTTTGACAAACTTAACAGTCTAACAGCCAATTATACAAGACACTCCACAGAAGTCAGCTGCTAATGGCACACCAGAGGCTGCAACTGCCTGTTTTTATATCTTAAACAAAAGTAGCTGAAAGTAATTGTATCTAATAAAGAGTCTTCCTTTCACAATATTTAATTAAATATTTAAATATTTAAATATTTATATTATATTTAAAATAAAATAGTTTGTCTTTATTCTAAAATTTATAAGTAGTTTTTTTATTAATAGCTAAATGCTTTTCATATTTAAGAAGTAAATGATCAAAACCTGTATCTGCTTTTATGCTGTAAAACAATGATTCCAATGCATGTTTGGGATAATGGATATATGTTCCTGTACATATTGTAACTAATGTGCACTGGAATCTAGGGCCACAGAAAAACAATATATGGAAAAGTGGCTTAAACTGTAATCTTCCCCATGACCAAGCAAATCTATGGCATATCATACTTACAGGTTTTTCAGGCAGTAATAAACTCTCCTCAAAACAGGAGTGATTACTTCCATAATGGAGTGGTAAAAACAAGACAGAAAGATTTTGATGAGTAAAAGCTCACTAGCATTCCTCCTCACTAGTCTGAGTGTTTGCGGTGTGGGATGTCATGCACACGCACGTGTCCTTTGCTGACTGCAGTATCTGCAGCATGCAAAAGTACACAACAATTTGCTTCAGTGCAAATGGTACAAGAGGTTCCCTATCTCCAGTTGAACACTAAGCTTTGGGATAGGAAAGGTGTCCTCCTCATCACTAGCTGGCTTCTGTGAGCGTATTTTATTTGGGTGGGACCATTTATATTGGAAGGAGGGGAAAATAGGAACATTCATACTGACATACTTGCAGACATACTGCAACACTAACAACTGAGGATGATAATGTCTTAATTTGCCCAGACTCCATTCTAAGCACTTCCTTGACCGTGCTCTTAGACAAGCTGTTGAACGGAAGAGTCTGTGTATGTGCTACCTGCTTCTCCCTATGTCTGAAAGAGCAGCCTGTGTTCTGTTTCAGCACGGAAACATACCCTGCTCTGCACCCAGGAGATACTGGCTCCCGTGCAGCTCCTTTCTGGGAAATCGTGTTTAGTAAGATGTTCTTGAGAGTGAAAATAAAATACAAACTATATTATGCGATTGGTAGCTGGTAAAGGAAGCCACATGGCCCATTTGGCTTCTCCTTTTGTAACTGTTCCAATTCAGATATACTTAATAGTATAAGCCAGAGCAAATCCCATTTTGTAGGAGAGCAATGCAGCCAAGTCCCAAAGGGGAAATATGGAGAGCAACATGATTAAAAGCAGAGAGGCAGTTGGATGGGTGAGTTGCACAGACTCACTGAAAAAAAATCGCACAAACCATCTGTGTAATCCAGCTGGCCTTCTTGACCCTTTTGTGTTGATACGCAGGGCTTGTGTCCCCCACTAACTCCTGAGAGCCCTAGGTACGAAACCAGGAGTCACGCCTGAGGTCGGGAAGCTCTTTCTCACTAGGGCCCCGGGAGACCGAGGCTGGTTCAGGGACTGGGAGGTGGTTTGTGCACTGGTGTCTCAGCCTGTCTGGCTATGAACCTGCTGCCCTTCTCCCACCTTGGCACCTGTTGCATAGCTGTAGGATGAAGCACTGGGCCCGCAAGTTGTTTCCAGACACTCTGTGTAAAAATTACATCACTCTGCCCCCATTTCAAAGAAAACAAATATGTCCTTCTTCAACTGTCTGTTGAAAACTTTATAGGTGTATTTCTTTTGTAGATGCTTACTCTAAATAACAAATAGCACAAAGAAACTTTGGAGGCTGAGTGTTTATCATGTGACAGCACCAAGGAAAATGCAAAAAATATAGTGGCAGGAGTTTACAAATGATCTACAAATATAAATACCCAGCATTACGCATGCTCCTCATTGCCCATGCTGCAAATATGAGTTGCATTGAAAAGCTATTAGTCCAAGTTTGTTTTATGGACATCCCACAAGAGGTTAAGTGTTACATTTTCTAAGCTTGATGGAACCTTGTAAAGTGAATATCGTATAGTTGAAGACAGTAATCAAAGGCTCAGGGTAACCAAAACCACATGCAATTTGCCATTGGTAATAGACAAAAATATATGGATTTTCTTGTCCCAGAATGCAATTAGAGAAGCTGTGCTGTGCCTTGGAGACAACTCATGGCCTGATACTGAACAAAGTAACTGCTCTCCTGGGATAATGGGTCTAAGAGTAGCCCAAACACCAGCCACTCCAGTGTTTCCCACACAGGCAGTGGCAGCAGCTCTGCCATTTGCAATGGGCTCCATCTATAAAGCCCAGCAGTTATAGGTTCCTGCAGGTTAGCATTGCCCATTGAATCCTGAAAGAGCCTGAAAGCAGGTGCTTTGACAAGCAGGGAGAGTGATGCTGTGTCAGCATGACCAAGTAACGCAGGGCAGGAAAGGAGATCGGGGAAGCAGACGGGTGTGAGCGCCTAACTACAGCCAGTGGGGGATTTCTTAGGCGTACCTCTAATCTGATCTAACAGACTGACTATCCACTGCTGGTCAGCTTATTTGGTGTGCTCTGGAGCTCACCTGCTTCTTTAGTTTCAGTTGAAAATAATTAAGCTTGCAAACCCTGAGACCACACTGCAAGGCAAGCCACAGCATAAGTAGATTTGACGACATAAATAGGAGATGTAGGAGATGTTATCTAGCTGCAACTGTTTCAAAATCCCTGAAGCTCAGAAGCCACAAATGAGTCCATGGGAAATAAATGGGTTCAACTCTGCCCTACTCCTGGCGCAAGTGCTGGCCACAGGCAGCAAAGCCCCTGGCAGAGGCATGAAACGGCTTTCGGAGAAGATGGAATCAGCTGCGCTGTAGCCCCGTGCCCTGGTCTTGCTTTCACTTCGTAACGGGATTAAGACATAGCCGCAGGGTGGGGTAAAAAGGCTGTCACTCCTGCCTTCATAGTGCCTCTTTATCAAGGGTTGCTGCCTCCAGACTTGCAAAGGGGGCCCTTTCATTAGTTTCAACTTAAGAGTTTAATATTTATCTGTTTTTAAAGAGAAACTCCTTAATAGCTGAAAGAGCGTAAAAGCAGCAGCAATAAATAGCAGCAGCAACTAACTTTGTACTACAACTTACTTGCAAAGTCTAAATGTAAATTGAGATGCTCAAACAGTTGAAAGGCTGCAGATTAATCTACATATGACTCTTTTCAGCTTTCGCCAAGAGAAATTCAGTCAGATTATGAACCACAATTTTGTAGCTTCATTTTCCACTGTATCATACAGAGAATATACAAGAAAATGGATGCAGGGTTTGTATTTCCTTCTAGTCTTGTGCAGCAGAACACTAAATAATAGCATTTGCTGGTCTAGTCTGCACTTTAATACGTTTTCTTCACTTGCTTAATTGTATTAATGGAAAGAAGAGGAGGATTTTGTGGCTAGGACAGAGGACTGGAAGTCAGGTGATCTGGGTTATATTCAGCATTATGCCACAGGCTTCCTGTGCAGCCTGCCCTAATCAGGTTTGCTAATATATAAAATGAAGGTAATGACATTTCCCCTTCTTGCTAGAGTGTTGTGACACTTAATTCATTAATGTTTGTAAAGTGCTTTGTGCTCCTTGCTTCTAAATGTGCTCCTTACTGTAATGTCTTATGGATGGTATTAAAGCAGAGAATGATGTTACTTTAGTGCCTGTGCTAAAAGTTGGCAGAAGTGTAATAAAAGCCATTATTTTCATGTATTTTATGAGCTACTGGAATCTTGTAGATGACTTACTTGAAATTTAGCTAATATAGAGTTATAAAATATACTATGTCAGTTCTATGCCTAATTTTGTGTGTGTGTGTGTATGTCCTTTCGCTATGATGAAATATTTAGCAATAAGCAAGACTATCTCGTTCAGGCTGAGAAGGGGAAGGAAGAGTTTGGCAGAGATACTTGGTTAGGGAGCCAGCTGTCTACCCTGGTAAATCCCTGTGTCCCAAGGCAAAATGTACTGACAACTTGAGCAAGAAATTAAGTCAAAAATATTTTTGGATAGGAAAATGAGGGGTTATAGTACTTATCTAAATTGCAGCAATACTACAGGACTCAGCAAGTATATAATTTAATATAGTTAAAAACAACAAGAAAAAAACTTCAGTGTTAAAATCCCCGAAGATTCACTAATGAAACTCACAGTAAATCCACTACTAATCACCAGTAAATTAACTATTAGTCACATGGTTAAACCTCTGTGTAGCACAGGAAAAAGCAAAAGTTTACTCTCTTAAATGTGGTAAACAGAATATTGTTTAGAGCAAATGAAGTTGTGTGTAGAAGTGAAAGAAGAACAAAATGTTGAATTATTAAAATTAAAAGCAAGAATGTTATTAGTATTCATTGCACACAAGTGGATTTTTTTATAATGTGGTAATTCACTAAAATTCTACTCTATAAAATCCAGTGTTTATCGCACAATTGTAATTTACATACCTCTGTTTTTAATAGCCAGTGATAATTACACGAGGTAAAAAAAAAATTACAGACTTACCATAAATAGAAGCAATTCATTCAAGGCTGTGCAATGTTGTCAGAGAGAAACCACGCTGCTGATACAGCATAAGTAAAAGCATACATGTCCCCTTACAAGCACTGTCCAACAGTAAGTTAGTCAGAAGGAAGGAAAGCAACTGACACTTACTATCAATATAAAAGTTCCCAGGAATTCTGAGATGGCTTCTTTAGCAAAGCTGTTCTTCAAGGCAAATCTCTCCTTTAAACTCCCCTTGTTTTTCCGGCTCATTTTTGCTTCCTCTATTGCTCAGCAGCCCTAGTTACAAATACCCACAAAATTTGCTCCGTAATCGTCCCTGCTTCAGCTGAACTTTGACACTTTTACTTATACATTGAAATATGAGATTTCATCCCGTACAGCCAGTGAAATCATCTGACTGCAGGCATTGACAGAACCAACTCAACGTGTCCTAACAATTCATCATGAGTTTCCGTCCTGTGCCTGCTCTGAGTGTGCTTCTATTTATACTGGCTAGATAACACCAGTAAGTTTGCAATCAGAACTTTTCTTTTTTCCCGCAGAATGGATTAATTATTACCTTTCAAGCTACTTTTTTTTTTTTTCTGGAAAAAAGTGGTTAAGATGTTATTCCTGTCACCCTGATCAAAAAAGACAAGAAGTGATACTACAAAATAAGGAACAAAAATATGGTGCAAAATTTTGCTCTGACCTAATTGGGATTTAAGGCATGCTACTATTGGCTGTCTGAAAACTTTTTAAGGGGAGGTTGCAAAAGAGTGAATGCTTGTGAGGACACTGTGCTCCAGCCCTGCAAACAAAAGCTCCTGTCCTGTAGGTTTGGAGGGATTTCAGTAGCTAATGAGGAATTTCACTTTGGAAGGGAGCTGAATTTGTATATTCTCACACAATGCTCTTTTGGGACTAAATGCCTTGCTCTCTAGTGACCCTGTTTGCAAAAGAGCAACGAGGCAGAATGAATTAGGAACATTTAATGAAATCTGCTCCGGTCCAGTGGCTGCCTGTAGTGCAGCATGGGCAAGTGAGGCGCTGAGAACGTCGTCGGTGTGTTTAGCTTTAAAGCACATAGGTGCTACAAAATGAAACATTATAATGCTGTTTTCCACGGTTTTGCTAAAAACTGATGATGCTGAATATCTCCATACTTGGGTCTCCTGGAGAAAAATACTGCACTCTTAATCTCTTAAGCATCTTGAATGCTTTTTATCAGGTGTGATACTGATTTGATTAGCATGTTGTCTGATTCATTTACAAATATTTTCTTTACTTGACTTGACAGTAAAACCTAGTTGGCCCAGTTCTGGAGGTTATCTTGTCATGTGTTGTAGATGCTCAGTGATTTGGTTTGTATCTGTCCTGAACCTTATTACCTTGATGGTAAATAAGGTTAGGTGCCAGCTTTGAGTTTGATCAGCATACAGGCCTCTTCCCTGCTGCCCCATTGGTGCTCGTACTTCGCCCAGGCTAGGGCTCGATGCAGCTGTAGCCTCCTACTACCTCCAGTTTCATTCCTTAGCCCCCCAGTTTCTCCAAACTATCCAATTTCAGTCCTTAGCCCTTTCTCTGTGTTTTCTTCTCCACCCATCCCATGCGCCAGCTGCCCTGTGACAGCTCTGCAGGAGCTGGGGAACAGCTGGGCACCAGCAGCTACAGAGGGTCCTTCATGGGGACGCCAGCCCAGCACAGGGACAGCCGGGAGCAGCCTCTGGAAATAGCTCATGTATTGCAGTTTAGCCTACACACTGCAAAACAAAGATATTATTCAGGACCTTAATTATCACAGCCTGTTAACGTATATGTTTATTATATCTTTGCGAGAAGAAGTCTTTCAAAATTATGTGTACAGCAGAACTGAAAGAGAGTCCCAAAGAGGCCATGCATTACAGCAAGAATGAGATAAATCACTTCCTCTCTTCCAGGAAAATGGTAAACAAATAAATACATTTATGAAAACAATTTTTAGTTCTCTCTCCATAGCAGCACTTATGCAGATGTCGGCCCTCCTCAGAAAGGACTATGCCAATGCTTCTCAGTTTAGTCTCATACAGATGTGAAAGTGTTATCTTTCTTTCTCAACTAACAACAGTGTAATAAAATGTCAGTGAGACAGTCAGAACCTTCTACTCATTTGTCCAGATCATGTTGCCTTCCCCATAATATTTTACTGTTTTTCAAGGTGGATTACCAGCTTCCTGATGTAAATATGTGCATCCTACATTTGCTTTTTTTCTTTAACACTTCGTAGAACTCTCATAGTTTAACTCCATTCAAACTTAAGAACTCTGATGCTAAGTTAGACTGAAGCTCCTTCATGTGGCTCCATAACTAGATTCCAGCAGAGGATGGTAGTGGATGCTTCTAGCAAACAGGGACCTGGAAAGGCACACAGGGAATGGCTGCTCCCTTGTATAACCTCCCTGCTTTGGGCAACTGGTGGATTATAGTCAATGCTGCACTTTGAAAAAGGGGGCAGCAGAAAAAAATAAGTTCAGTATATCCTTTCATTGCATTCAGAAAGAGTTTTTTAAAGAAATTTCCCAAACTTAACAAATACGTACATGTCATTACAAAAAAAACCCATGTGAAATATAAAAGAATTGTCATGAAATTTTCAAGCGTGATTACTAAAATACATGATTCATGTTCCCTGCTATTGGTGTTTTGTCACATACGTTAATTAGACCATTCTGATCACAAAATACACTGTGATTACTGTTCTCTGCTGGTCTCCATCTGGTCCCTGCTCCCAGTGTCATAATGGTAACAAAACTGACTGTGTTACCTGTGAATATCACCTGCTGTAGAGTCTGAGGGAAGTTAAACTGAAGTGCAAGGGAGAATATTAAAAATAAAAAGACATCCTTTAAAAATAGGTGTCATATATATGCAAGGAGCATAAAAGTGTATAAGTTCTGTCAAATTAAATGTAGAACCACAGCAGAGCTGGCAAAAAGGTTTTAAGGGGCACCTTGCCAGGAATGTAGAATTAATAATATAAACTTTTAAATTCCATCACCGGAGGAGTCCTGCAGGAGAGAAAGTAAAACTATCAAGGATGGAAGTGTAGAATGAGCTTTCAAGGTGGGAAGTCCATAGCAGAGAAGCTAAAGCTTCCTTTGCATAGCTAAAGAGCCAAACCCTATGTGGTTTGCATGTGAGGAACCATCCTAAATGAACTCTCAGTAGGAGACACTTTAAGAGAAATTGCTAAATTGAACAGTAAGTAATTGTTGGAGCTGTGTGATCTTTCCCCTAAGGGATTCTAAAACTCAGTTACTGAAGTGCTACTGGGTCATCTTTTGCTGCACCTGATCTCAATGTAAGCAGAAAAGAACGTAGCAAATGTACCACTGGTGTCTCCAGCGGGGCTCCACGGGTGACATGGGAACTGCAGTGCTGTCAGTGTGACTGCTTTGCCAGGAAAATTAATTGCACTGCAGGAAAGGATAAAATCAATAGACACACAGATAAAGCAGGTATTCTTTAGAACCATCAAAATGGCTTCTGTTAAGGGATGTTATGCCTCACAGATCTATTGACATTCTTTAAAGATGTCAACAATAGTGCTGATATTATTGTTCATGCTTGAATATATGATCAGTGTAACCTTAGAACTGAGATCACAAACCCGAGACCCTTGGGACCCTTGCCCCAAGGCAGTCTGCACTGAACTGCTTCTTCTGTTCACCTGGATTCAAGCAGAGCAAGAATTTGTACAGTATGTAAAGCCTAAACCATTTTTGTGAGTAATCTTCATTCCTACTGAAATAGCAAAGTAGAGAATAATGCACATAGCTCCCACAGTTTAATTCTCATGGGTAGCAGTATATACTGTACTGAATTTTTTATAGTACATTATTCAGAGTATCACATAAATTGTTATTACTGATGTAATAAAACCTAAACCAACACAGCTGGAGAGACCAAGGCTATAAATATACCCTTTTTTTTTTGTATTGTAATAATATGGGTCAAATTATTTTCAAGTCTAAATCTGCTGATTTTAATTGAATTAGACAAGGTCTGAATATGTACATTTGCTATAATTCATGTCCCTGTATAAATGCCTTTGCCTAATTTATATTTATATTTGCACAGAAAACATGCTGTGTGCTCCTCCTGGAAGGATGTTCTCTGTTCTGCAGAGTCCTGTTGGGTGACTCACAAAGCATCAAGGGAAGAAGATCTGGACACATTGCAGTTCAGGATTCTGAGGTATTTGTGTACCTAAAGATTTCTTTGGTTCTTGTGCTTTCTGACTATCTTTCCATATCTGCTGTAGTCCCTAGTTGCTTAGTGCTATTCTGTGTCTCATGGGCAAATCTGTGCATTGAAAGCTCGAGTCTGGCTGAGCACCCCTTGCAGGCAGGGCAGTTCCCACACGGTGACCCCATGGGCATCTCCTTGTTCTTTCTTCTCTGTTTCTGTCATCCCACTGTTCAGATAAAACACTGCACTTCGGATCATGCATTTGAAATCAAAAAAGATACCATACATGAATGTCTCACAGTTTTTGCCGGTGTCTTTAAGGCCTGGTTAAATCTCACTGAAGCTCACTACTGCTGACACTGATTTGCAGAGAGAATTAATTTGGTCTGTCCAGGGAGCAGAGCCCCAACTTTTCTTAGCTGGCCGGGCACACCATCAGAGCTCTGTGCATAACTGGAACATACATTGTGTTGCATCATATAACTAATGATCGTAAAGTTCATAATTTGTTGTACTGACCTGTCAGTGTAGAATGTAGGGTCTGTTGGTTCCCGAGTTGGCCTGATCTCAATGACAGCCACACAGTGCTGCGCTCTCCCTGCGGCCGTTTGGAACAGACCACATTCCTCCCCGAGGGGGCTCTGGGACGGTGCTCTCCGTGCTAGCAAAAAGTGAAGGTGTTAGGGAAATGCTGTGCAGAACCCTTCATGTGCCAGTGTTATCTGCTGCACTAGGCAGTGCTTCCCCTTAAAGTGTTGGATATGGTTCTAGTAGAAGCTTATCAGGTAGGTTACAGTATGGGCAGGTCTGACTTCTGCATGCATCTGGAGAAAGACTATTTAAGAAATTTACTTTTAGAGAAGAAATAAGTTTAGTACAGACAAGCACTCTGTTGCAGCCTAAATCCTGTCTTTTTTCCCTGCACTTTCCCATTTTGGAACAGTATATGTCCATGAGCAGTAAATGTGATATAGGGTATTTGGCAATATAGTCTTTTTTCCCTAAAACAACATCAACAAAAGCTATCTGTTTCAGAATTCTTTATAAAAAGTCCTTAAAATTGAGATCAAATTCAACTCTGCTATTAAAAATAAGAATCTCTTGACAAATGCACCCAGGTAGCATGAATAAAACCTCTAAGTGTATCTTGTTGGCCTTGCAATGATATAAGCCCTATGTTTTCTTAATCAGAATGAGATACATTACCAGAACCTTTATCCTTCTACCGGGAACACATTCCCTATAGCAAGAGACATATGGTGACTTATTATGGCTACCGATATAGCTACAGGGTCCTGAAGAACAGATCTTGAGCCTACCTACTTAGGAAAAAGCATGCAACATGAACACCCAAGGTAATGACAGACTTGACTCCATTAACACTTTAAAAAAGGCAAAATGGTGCATTTGGCAAAGAAATAGATGTAGCTAAACAAGAGAGCAGATTTGTGGTTCTGAAACATAACTGTTCTCAGGAAAGTGTCAATTTTCTGCATCTGACTTGCCAACGTACTTACCTTCAGCTGTTTCCACTCCAGGCAGCTTCCAAGGTTGTTCTGGCGTCTAGACACATTTTCACTTTGTTATAGACATATTTGCCACAAGAGATGGTGTTTGTGGTGCTTTGTCCCTTCTCTCCCATTCCGTTTGGTTCAGTTCTGTGTTCCAAACGCGCATCCCTCGTCTTCTAGCAGGTGAGGTGCTACTCTGCCTGTTTTTCACTCTTCTGACTCCCTTTACTTCAAAATGGTTCACATTTGAATGTTTAAATCTGCCTAAGTTTTGCTTTTCGAGTTTATATGAGATAAAGTATAAACGAGAAATATATTTTGGACTTTCGTATTATAATGTTGGATTTCCAGGCCAGATTCCTTTGGCACTCCACAATCAAGTCTTTTTAATTGGAAAAGATTGCTCTGAGATTAACAGAATACTCTCCACAGGATATACTTGGGAGCACACTCGAGCAGCAATCTTTTGTTACTTCTATGCAGAATCCATATTCATTAAGGTAATGAATCTATTAATTGAATATGTAAGTTCAGGTAATTAAATATAAGACTTATTTCTTTAGTCTAAAGGGTAATAATAAAAAATTTAAGCCTGCGAACTAAATCACACATTTAGTGATGATAAATGTGAACTGAAAAGTGCAATATTCCAATATGAATTAGGTAATTGCTTCCGTTCATTAGGTGATACACATTAGCAGAAGGTCAATTCATTTGAGGCTTGATGTGTTTCACAAATAATAAATTCAAACAGGTAAATTGAAGAGAAATTCCAAATAGAAAGGTAAGTTATATATTTAAACTCAGCATAGAGTTCCTACAACCAAGAGCATGGTAACTATAGCTCTGCAGTTAAGAGTCTGCATGCCCTGAGCAGCATCACAGGCATCATGTCGCCATCACACAAGTCCTGCTTTAAAATCTGGGTGCTGCCCTGCGGTGACGGGGACAGGGCAGCCCTGCGGCCCTGTCCTGGCTGCGCCCAGTGCAGGGACAAACCACAGTGACGAGGAGCATTGGGACGGCCGCAGAACCGCCTGGCTCTGGCTCCCCAGCCAGCGCAGCACGGACTGATGTTGCTTCATCAAGTTCCTCAATCTGCGTTTAATTTTAGGACTGACTTTACGAAAGCAACAATTTACAGTTCTACTGGGTGTAAAGCAGCCACTATCACAGGTTGGAAAGCTGACCTATTATACTCATGGGTAAAAAAAACAAATTCAAGTGAGGTTTCTTCACTGGTCATTTCTGGATTTTCAGTAATAAAAAATCATTCCTCTGGATAGCAGCATTTATTTTAGAGTTTGTTGAAAGTAATGTAAAAATAAAATATCTTTTTTCTCTTTTCTGTAGAACTTAAATGTATCCAGAGTAATTTATGAGCAATTTTTATAAAGATTTGTAACATTAAGATAGTGAATTTGTTGGGATATTTGAAAAAATCTATAATTTTTATAGGATTATTACAGTATTGTGGGTATTACTTTACAAAAGAAATAAAAGTTATGCGTATAGCTATTTTTATCTTTCATGTATAAAATATCTTTATCTAGAGTAAGGACCAAAACCATTCTGCATGCAATCTAGGGGCATAATTCTTATAAGATTTCAAGCAATGAATTGCTTTCAAATGATCAGGCTTAGAGACATTTAGGGAATTGATTCAATTAACCCAGCGGAAAAAAAGTGCTACAATGTGTGATTTATATTTGCAGATAAATTAAAATACAAGTATCTGGTGAGGAACATTTGCTGCCATCATGGTCAGTAATGAAAATAACAGGCAATTAACATGAAATACCTAAGGCTGAAGCTTTTTTTCTCCATAGCAGAATATGAAGTTCAGATTTTGTATATTCAATTCTGACTTTAAAAAGTAACTTAGTGGAAGCTTATTTCTGGTCCCTATTTTTCCTTCCTGAGTGATTTCTAAAGCACATAAGAAATGGGGATGGACATTTATTGAGGCAGAAGGCAAAGGAGCAGAGGAGGAGGTTCTCTCAGTCATGACTGAATTTGTGTGAGATGCCAGTGCTAAGTGGCAGAGGGTTAGCTGAATGAACTATATATATAAAGGAAGTAATGGGTTAGGTGGAAATCAGCTCGGGGAGGGTTTTGAAGTTGATCTTGGAATGAATCACGGGAAGGCTGGCAGGATTATGTGATTGAGTTCCTTTGTGTGTTTGACAAAGTGCTTAGAAAAAGTCCAGAGCTCACCGAAGAGGTAAGAAATACTCATGGTGCAAAGAATTTGAAGTCATAAGAAGATCTTTACAATTTTGGAGTTAATGTAGTCCCTGTACATTCCAGGGGTATATCAGTAGATGCCCTGATATGACTGCTCTGTCCAAAACAGGTATTTGGGATGAAAATGGTTTTATCTGAGCCTCTAATTCATGCCCTATTTTCCTTGAAGCATTGAAAGCATTGTAATAACGGCATAAAAACATCAATACTCTGAAGAACCTACGGATGACTTAAATACAACTGTTTTGTCTTCAACACAAGAGCTTTGTCATTTGCACCCTCTAAAACTACCAAATGTCCCATTTCCATCAGATGGTATGCGTGTAAGTGACGTCTGTGTGCTTGTCTACAGATAATACTAGGTGCTGGCAGAAGGCAGAGAAATTAAGACTGGAAAAGGAAACAAGGATGTTCGTTCAAACGTTATTTTTCATTTGGGTTAATCTAAATATAAAACTAAAACTCTTCAGGAATGAATTTGATCTTGGCTATATACTAGCCTAAATTCTAAGACTAAAGAAAGAAATGGGCTCACTTGGTGTTTCTTCATTTCTTCTCAAAGTGTGAAGACAGTAATATCTTTGTCATTACCACCTGAAACGGGACATATTTGTTTCCCAGTTGGAAGTTGCTATCTAAATAGGAGTTTAATTAAAACCCATTCATGTGAGGAAAAAAAAAAAAAAAAAAGCCAGTCTGACTTGTCAGTGTATTTAGCGTTGTGACCCATTCCCCCTACATACTGCGGGACTGCAATAAGAATAATGTCAAAGCTATAGGTAAAGCAACCCCTTCCACAAAGAAATGGCATTAAATATTACATATTCACTTGCGTATTTTGAAGCCATGACTTTTGCTGTCATCAAGCAGCCTGTGCAGTGCTGACTCATTGAAACAGCATATTGAACGTGCACAGTAGCATTGTGGACCTGGCTCCTAATTCTGTTTGACAAAGCTGTTGTACGTGATGAAAACCCACTCGTGGTCTTGGCACTGAGGCCTTCACCTCTCTCTTTGCAGATGGAGGGAGAGACAGTGATTACTGGTGGATGGAGCGAAGGCAAATGTCCCCAGGAGCCCTCTGAGGCCAGCTGTCCACCAGAGAGCTTGCAGTGGGACAGTGGGCGCACATGGTGACATTCACTGCCCGGAGAACACACACAAGACACAGCAATTAATCTAAAGGTGAGTCAGCTCTGACTTCTTTTGCAAACAAAATTGCTCTTAGCTGTAAAAGGAACACAATCCACCTGTCAAAGAATTGGTTGAGACTGGAGAAACCATTAGAGGCACAGGAGCTCAGTGACAATACCACAGCCTAAGGCAGCTTCAGACTACGTACTTTGATGCACTCTCCAAAACCTCCTGAAAACTTTATTGACTCTACTTAAGAATAAAACTGTTGTACAGTCTCCTCATTCCTCAAACCTGTGAAAGAGCACATCCCCACGCTGATTTATTTTAAGTCAGCTTTTAGAATGTGTCATCCTGGTGATGAAGTGTTAGGTCTGTATTGCC
Organism: Crypturellus undulatus; assembly: GCA_013389825.1. Classification (NCBI taxonomy): domain Eukaryota; kingdom Metazoa; phylum Chordata; class Aves; order Tinamiformes; family Tinamidae; genus Crypturellus; species Crypturellus undulatus. The sequence goes on from VWPW01001876.1 coordinate 364,900, forward strand.
AGGGTGCCATTAAAAATTGAATTTCTGATGTTTAAAAGTCTCACTCATCCCAACTGTCATAATTTGACAGCCCTTCATGTCACATTACAGCACAGCATTATGGATCCATTTCCTCTCTCATGAAAAAAAAAGAAAAATGGAAAATGAGGGAGAGCAAAATCTGCAACCTCCTTTTTCATTATTCATCTGAGAATTTGCAGAAATATGCACGTTAGCCGTGAAATTGCTCCAGCAACCCTCCATATCTTGTGATGCCTGTCTGTGCAGCAGCAAACTGTCCCATACTCTTGTACAAATATTAAGAATGTACTTTGTCCATCGTGTCAACTTGGGAAACAAGGAGGGAGGAACATCTCTGGGATCAACAAGTGGGTATTGTAACAAAATCAAAACATGATCAGATCCTGTATTTATTCTTGGCTAGGTCAATAAAAAGATCATGTGATTTATTTCTTGCTACTTTGCTTTTGCCAACTCCGGATGGCCATTCACTCTCCTGCCCTTTCTCTGTTTATCTATCTGCAATGTGGTAACTTCAAACCATGACTTCTGATCATCTGCAATGCGGGGCTGTTTGCATCAGTTTGCAAAACTTTAGTGATTTTGCTGAAAGTAACAAAAACAGACCTAGCTTCAGGTATGTTTTCTGCCTAGAGTTTTTCTGCGTGGTCTACGCAGACCATGAGGACTTTGGCCAGGAGTCTGGGATGCCCATGAGCCCAGTCAGAGCCCAAGCTGAAGCCATCTGCTGTTTCATCCAGTGAGCTAGGACAGGCGTCCAGCGCACACGTGCTGCTTGGCACACACCGATGGGTTTGACACAGTGAGTAATGGCACCAGGTTGTATTTGGCTGCTGCCTTTCTGAGGGACCCAGCCGCTGCCTTCCCATTATATGTCATGCCCAGCCTCCTCCTCTGTGGCCTCACAGCTATGAGGATCCTACAAAAGATAATAGCTGGGAACAGGTGGCTCTTGCATGCATAAATATTTTGGCCCTCGGGCCTTGTCCAATTTCCAGGAAAAAAAAAAAATACAGCAGGGCTGCAGACACTACCCTGGCAGCACCTGCTCTTTCTGGTTGCTACAGAGCTCCTTGCAGGAGGAGGAACAGATCGTGGAGGCAAAGGGAGCGCCTGTGGTGGTGGTGGGACTTTGCCAATGGGAAGCAAGGGATGGAGTGCTGATCCTTTCCTTGAAGGGAGAAACAGAAACCTGGGAAATGGAACAAGGGCAAGAACCTCCCTTTGGGAAGAGACTTTCACACAGGCAAAGGGGATGGGACACCCCAGAGCCCTACGGCAGCACCAACGCTGAGGGAAACAAGGTGAGCAAGTGAGCAAGACGCCTGGCATCACCAGCCTCCAGGATGCAGTGAGTCCTCGTGCCACATGGGCACTGGCAGCAGGAACACTGCTGTGGGAGGGAGACATCACCCCACCCAGGCAGCTGGGTCATGTGAGGCGAGGGGCACAGGGCTGCAGTGTGGCTGGGCCGCAGCAGCTCAACATGCAAGGTACATGCAGCACCACAGACACGTTGCAGTGCTGCGAGGCATGCGTGGCACCACACGCAGCAGCACGAGGCGCAAGGCATGGGCAGTAGCACAGACACATTGCAGCATGCATAGCAACACACACAGCACCACAGACATTGCAGCGCTGCAAGGCGTGTAGCACCACAGGCGGCACCACAGTCATGTTGCAGTGGTGCAAAGCATGAGGCACGTGCATGGGCACCACAGCCACATTGCAGCAGTGCGAGGCATGGGGTGCACGCAGCACCACACGTACACCACAGACACGTTGCAGCAGCATGAGGCATGAGAGGAACGCGCGGGTGTTACCACAGTCGCGTTGCAGTGGCACGAGGCACGTGCACAGGCAGCACCACAGATGCAGCAGTGCAAGGTGTGAGGCGCATGTGGGGGCACCACAGCCACGTTGCAGCGGCGCAAAGCACGAGGTGCGTGCACAGGCAGCACCACAGACACTTTGCAGCAGCACGAGGCATGTGCACAGGCAGCACCACAGATGCAGCAGTGGTGCAGGGTGTGAGGCGCGTGCACAGGCAGCACCACAGATGCAGCAGTGGTGCAGGGTGTGAGGCGCGTGCACAGGCAGCACCGCGGCCACGCTGCAGCGGCGCGGGGCGCGAGGCGCGGGGCGCGTGCGCGGGCGGCACCGCGT
>VWPW01001876.1:367530-503600 GCA_013389825.1 Crypturellus undulatus
CCGGGCCGGGGGCGCCGCCGAGGGGCCGTCGGGGCGCGGCGGCGCTGGCGGAGCGGGCTGCGCTGCTCGCGCCCTAGGTAGGACGGACCTGCCCCCCTGCCTCTGCCCCATGTCCAATAAGAAGAGCCCCCGCTTGACACCTGCCTATATACAGGGACGGGAGCAACATCTGCGGCCGGCCCGGGAGGGGGGAGGGAGCCCGAGCCGCCCCGAGCGCAGCAGCCCCCGCGGGTCCGAGCGGGGGGCTCGTGTGCCCTATAAACCCCCCCGCCGCCATGACTTCCAGTAAGATTGAGATGCCCGGGGAGGTGAAGGCAGATCCCGCTGCCCTGATGGCATCTCTGCATCTGCTGCCTTCTCCCGCTCTCAACCTGGAAATCAAATACACCAAGGTAAGCCGGGTGCTCGTGCTCCCAGGGGCTGCGCGGCTGCCCCTCCGGAGCGAAGTCGGGTGCCAGCTACCTCAACCGACTCGAGTACGGAGATGGAAAACTGCCTTGACTTTGTCTGTAATAAGGCAAGCTGATTGTTTTAGCTTTGTAATCAGCTGGAGAAAAACGCCGGAAAACAGAAAAGCAAGTGAGACTTGTTGAGACTGTCTGTGTCGCTTTCCTGTGCTTTAACAGTGTTATTTTCTATGGAGCTGTTGGAGTTTATTTTCAGTGCAAAATGAGTAGTTCCTTAGTATTCTTCAATTGCATTTGATATGAATCAGAGGTACTTACTATATATACATGTGTTTCTCAATCGGAAAATGATTTTTTTTTTTTGTGAGTACCCTGCATGCCCATGGGACTCTTTTATAATTCCTACCGGACTCTTAATGCTACCAGGTTGTGGTTACAGCTCTGGAACAGGTCTCTTTACTAACTTCCTTGATATTTGAATATACCCTTGAATGGCGTTGTAAGGAGGCATATGTTTTCCGACTAACCTTTAAGACTCATTTTCTTAAAAGGAGGGTTAAGAATTGTCCCATCGAGTCTGTGTTGAAAAAAATGCTGGATTTATGTGGTATATAGCAGAGCTGATTAGTTTTTGTAGACTAAAATGGGCTCTAAAACCCGTTATTTGTTTGTGAATGCAGTTTGAATTCTCAAATTCGTTTTTATGTTTTGAGTCTTTGCATCCTTAGTGTCTGTAACTAAGGAACTAATTTCATTTCTGTTGGAGAATTTTCAAATGTATTGTATGAACAGATTACAATGTGTCAGACTTTGTTTCTAATTACTGAGTAACCTAATAGGAAAGTAAAGCACATCAACACTGGAAAAAGGTGATAACATTTTTATCTACTGGAAATACAACTTCAGAAGGTTTAGAACTGATAGGAAACTCATTCTGGCCAGTGTGTTGTAATATTTTCCTTCATATCATCACTTTAAAAGCTTTTCATCTTTTCTCTTTTTTAAGCGGGTGCCAAAACCAATTTGTCCTCTAATTTGTTACAGCTATTCCAGTTCTAGAAGATTGTTTCAGAGCAAGCTCAACTATTTTAGATTTTATTACATTTTAATGAGAATTGTGATATACAAATTAAAAGATGCTTATGATTTTTTCCATGTAATTTATTTGAAGTTAACTTAAATAAATAATGTAGGTGGTTATTTGATGCTTTATGATATTACACTTTGGGAACAATGATTCTGTGCAGATAGCATTTGGCTTGAATTCTGTTTGTTGCTGTTTTTATTACCAGATATGCTACAGAAGTGTTCAGAGTATTTTGATATTTATGGTATTACAGTGTACAGAGTGAGTGGACTTGTATTTCTCAGTTTTAAAGCTGCAGAAATTATTCTAAAAACCTTTAAAAAAATAACACCATCATTAGCAATTGTATCTCCCTATTTCTTAGAATGCAGACTGGATAGTAACTTTTAATAAATCAGAATAAATGGTGCCATCATCTCAGAAATACGTGAGATATCACATTTTATACTAATGAAACAAGTGGAAGAAAATTATTTTATTTCAATACTAAACCAGTAACAACAACAACGTTTTTCTTCTAGACTTGGTTTCGAGATATCAGGTAACTCCTGGCTGTTCTTGAGAGAAATTTGGTTTAGGACAGGTATCAAATATTTTATTTGGCACATCCTCTGTCTCTGTTTTTCTGTCTGTCTCTCTCCTGCCTCCCTTTTCTCTTTCTCTGCAGGAAATACAAGTGATTTATAGATAATTGGAGTCTTCAGTTTGGAGTCTTGTCTCAGGCAGGACTTTTATCCAGGATCCACTTTCCTACCTATTACAAAGAAAAACAATCAAAAATGAAATAATGGATTGTAACTTGATTCTTTCATTTGGGGGAGTGGTCGCTTCATGTCTTTAATGACAAACAACTTCCGTAAACAATAAATAACATTCGACTAAAGCACTTTACCCCCAAAATCCCCTCCCAAACCTTATAAAATCAGACATCTGTAAGCATTCCTAGCAGCCTCTCTCCTGCTTGTTAGCTGAGAGTTTTAAATACACAACCAGGACTCAGAATTCTTGAGCTCTTTATTACAGCTGTCTCTGAAAGTAAAATCTTAACCATTTGGGAGTTGATTCTTTATGAAAAATAAAGATACTTGTGGACATTTTTTAAACCAAGTGAAGTAATTTTAGAAGTATGTTTTATCAATAAAATTCCATTCCTGGAATTCTAAATTTGTGAAGTAGTTAAGCTGACTTTTTTAAAGGTAAAATACATTAAAAGTTTGTGGAATGTCTCAATAAGATTTAGTAAAGATTTTTCATATGTACTGAAAAAATATATACATATTACTCATTAGTCTTTAAAACATCAGTATCTGTGGAACTGCTGGTTCAAGTAGTTCAAGAACATAAATAAAACAAATACTGCCCATGTATTTGTAGTATTTGTGTAATCTATTTAGCAGATTTAATGAAACTTTCATAGTAAAATGCTCACATTTTTCTCAGGTAGGCTTACTAAAATGGTCAGAAAAAATGTGTATTAAGTCTAATTAATGTGATGAAAAATTGATGCGTAGTTCTTATTTGAAATGTACAGCAGTAGCTGCTGTGACTTCACTATTGGGAGTCAGCCTGTGCTTTAAAAACATAGTTGTTAGAAGTATTTTCTTCATGTTTTTACTGCCTCCACATGGTCTCTGTGAAAAATAATTAGTTTTAGATATGCATAATAAGCCATGATGGATGGGATGTAAAAAAAACATATTGTAGCCAAACATGAAGATCAGAGTTCAAACACGCTTGCAGAGTTAAGTACTTCTGTGTGGGTGGCAAGTAGTAAAACTGCTACATGCAGAACTGTATCTCTCCCTCCAGTGTGATGATCCTTAATTCTGCATTTCTTAGCATTAACATTTTGAGAGGAATTATTTGCACAGAGCTGGGACCTGCCTGTGCGGAACTGCGTTATTCTGCAGCCCAGCAGCACTGTCCCCTAGACCTGTCACGAGGTTGTGGCAGTGATATCCCCTGCACAAAGGAGCCTATCAACAGGGGGGCATGCGGGGGATCGATCCTCTCCCTGGCAGCAAGCGAAGCTTCCAGGATGTGCCAGGAGCAATCCTGGGATGGCCGCTCAGAAGTGTGCGGTCAGGGAGATCCGCCCTAGGGAAAACCCGGGCAAGGACGCGCTCCTTGCCTGCGGTGCAGGACAAGCATGTCCTGGAGCAGATGGAGCCTGGGCCTCCCTGGGGAGACCCGTGCGTTCCAGGCTCCACCAGTGCCTCACTTCTCACACCCTTCTGAAACTCTGCTGTACCCCCAGGGTTGAGTGAGTGTCTGCCAGCAGGTGTGGAGGCATCCAGGGAGACAAACCCCGGGCAGCATTTTTCTCCCTTGAACCTCAGCTGCCTCCATTCGAGGAGGAAGGGTCTTTATGCAGGATGTGGCCTTTCCTTGCTCTAGTGTCACCAAATCTGATATATGGAGTATTTTCTTAGTGGCTTTAGCAAGTCATGGTGACTTCAAAGGACAGCTCGCACTACGGAACAAGGACCCTGGGGACTGTTCTGTTCCTAGCTTCTGCCAGCGCTTTGTGTTACTGCGAGTGAACAAACTTGTCCTCAGTTTGCATCATGTCGGGGACACGAATTCATCTGCATGTTGTAACGTTTCTTTCCTGCTGGCCAATTAACTTTAGTCTGATCCTGAGCATGAGGAAGAGGTAAAGAATTTGAAAGCTGTTCATAAGTGCTGTGAGGGGGTGAAGTTGCAGTGCTGTGGCAGTGAAGATGTGCAGAAACATTTCTATGGTATTGGCTATACAATGTGTAGAATTTCTACAATAATTCTACAACAGAATGTCTATGTGGAAAGGATCACCTTTAGCCTTAAGCCGTAGACTAAAAGCAGGTCAGTTCCTAAACACAGATCAGGTAAATAGTCAAACTGTCAGCCTGCCCAGCAATGAAACAGAACATCATAAACTTCAGTTTGAATTAAGTGTGGACAAACTGCTTCTGGGCAAATGAGAAATAAGAAAAACATTTGAAACTCTAATATAATAAGCATTTTGGTTTGAAGTCTTTTGTTGTTAAGTTTCTGTGTTTTCATTCCCACTGTGCTTTCTTGGCATTGCCCAGAAATGAATGTTGCAGAATATTATTACAAATTCTTTTTCCCGGTGTTTCTTGCATGTGTTTTCCTGTTAAAATTCTAGGCTGAAATTCAGCTAGGAGGCAAGAAATCTATTTTGTTTAGAATAACTGAGCAGAATCTTGTCATTTTTTGAACTCACGATAGAGCTTTGGCAGAATTCAGGTAAGTGCAGAATAAATGGTATTCCCATCTGCAACTCGCTAAATAGATGCACTATTTGAACATCTTACTTTTGAAGTCAAATTCAGTAACTGAGACTTGAGCTGAAGCAATTAGCTAGCATTTTGGATTAGCTGTCTGAGTGCTGTCCAAATGCAAAAGATGGGACAGATAAAATCAGAGATGGTTGCATGAAAGGAGGACAAATAGAATAGCTACCTTTTTCATGTGTGGAACATGTCAACATCTGATGCTGACACTTGATATATCCTTCTCCACCCTCATCTATGAAGTTTTAGGGGATATATTGTATTTAGATTTGCTTTAGTTTGAACTTGCAGTTTAAACTGTTCTAGTTTGTGCATACATTGTGGTTAGTATTACAATCCATATAGCAATAGCAAACTATTTGCACATTTTTTTCTATTGAATAGCCTGAATGTAAGATTCTTTGCGTCCTTCCCAAACCTGTAAGGCCTTTTGCGCAACCCAAATTTTCCCAGGTTTTGTATGAGGGATCATAAAACAATTGTAGTCTTAGTCATAACTCAATCGTCTGCTTTTGCCTACTTCAGTATATCTACTATAACTGTATTTATTTTGAGAGTCTTAAAATAGAGGAATTACCATACATAAATTGGCCCCTGCTAGAGAACTACTGTAGATAACGAGATAACAGAGTGGGTTACTCTGTAGTAGTGACTTCTTAGCATGCCCAGGACTGAATACTTTGAGGAAAATGCAAACCATCTAATTGCATCAGGTCATATAATGCTGTATTGCTGTCTGGGGGAAATTTCCTTCTCATTGTCCAGGGCATGAGGTCAGATGATATAGTGAGAGGTAAAGCTCTGCAACAAATATTCTTCAAATATTCTCATATTGCAAAAATGTCAATGATTCTGATTTCCCTATATAAAAGGGAAATATTTCCCTATATTTCCTTACCAGCATAACCATGAGCTCAGTAGTGATCAGAGCACTTGCCTGAGCTGGAGAAGAGCCAAATTCATATCCCTTCTCTGAAGCAGAGTGAGAACTTTAATGTGAATCCTCACTTTCTGATGGTGATACCTCCTAGTTCAAAATGCTGTCCAGCAGTGTCTTTGGCTGTTCTTCAGAAGAGTCTCTCTCCTGTTGGATATTCCACTCATTCCAAATATTTATTATTATAGTTATTATTTGGGATATCCATTTGATAGCCCAGTGATCAGGTCGCGTGGAAAAGTAGGATCCAAGTCTCTATTCCAAGAATACTCAAGATGCCAGACCAAGCAAGTATTTGATTCAAGATCTCTTGCTACCTGTATTGACCCTAACTATTGGACTGAGTTGGAATATGTGTATTGAACACACATGTTTGTTCTGACAAAAATACTCTGTTCTCCATGCCATCCCATCCCATCCTTCAGAGACTTTGCCATAGAAATTAATCACACCTGGTGCATTTCCATGTTAATCAATTCTTTTTTCTGATTAACAGTTCCCAGCAGTTAGTCCAAAATGCATGGCAAGCCTGCAGCCAGGTGGTTCATCTAGCAGTGCAAAGTTGTTCCCCATAATCCTCAATGGGCTCCGCCAGTTTGAAGTTACCTGCTGCCATGAGCTGCTTTGTCCTGGGAGCCACCCGCAGTGGAGCCCTCGTCCGCTCCTCTCGTCCTCGGTGCGAATGATTGGCAGGTGCCTTCAGTAAGCTCTGCACAGAAGCTGCTGCTCGTTTGGAACATGCCAGTATCTGTCTGTTAAACCCTTCCTTCCAAACCTGGTTGTTATCACAGGCAAATATCATCTACCCTTGAGTTGCCCAGACACCCTTTAATTTCAATCCTAATGAATATTTTCTGCAAGCCATGTATCTTACTATTAATGATCTGCAAAAGCAGGTGAACCAAGATATTGATTGCTAGTCACAGTAATGAAAGGGCACCTTGCTATTAACCTCTTTCCAGGGAGAATTATCCATTTATTTCCAGTCTTTTTATCTTATCTCTTAACCACTTTTTAATCCATGGCAGGACTTTATCTTTCACCATATGGTTGCTAACTTTTCTTAATAGCCTCTTGCTAAGGACTTTATCATCAAAAGCCTTTTTAAAGTCTAAATAAATTATATCCACTGATTCATTTCATCCCCTCATTTGGCTAACTATCTTCCAAGAAATCTCACAGGTTTGCAGAGATAAATGACAAAGATGAGTTCGTTGGTTCATATCATAAATTCTTTATCAGATTTTGCATAAAGTCACATTTTTTTTCTCTTATAGTTTTGCAGATATTTTTCTTAAGATTAAGCTGTAACATTTTGCCATTTTGCCATTTCACTCTCTCCTCTTTTAAACTCTTTTAAATAGCACAACTTTTTTTTTTTTTTTTTTTAAGAGTAGAACTCAGGCTTTGAAACAAGTACCAAAAAAGTTAGGTATTTTTTTCAGGGAAAGGAATGTATTTAGAAATTATGGAGGCCTAGGCTACAAATCTGCTATTAGAAGCTAAGAAGTATATATCAAATTGTATTTAAGCTGAAAGAAATTAGATACAAATAATACATTTATATGGAGACAGCACTGTAAAGAATTATAATTCAGATCTTATATGTGAATATAAGATAAACATAAAATGTGTAAGAATTAAATAAATCTTCAGAAAATTGTAGAAATGAATCCACAGACAAGTGCTGACATCCCTACTGAAACACAAAAGTAGCACAAACATAAATGCAAAGACTTCCTAATACACAGAGAAAGACAAGGTTAAAAAAATGATTGTCATCTAAGGACCCAATCATTCACTGCTTTTATGTATATTTAATAGAAGAATTCCTGTTCTGGCTGTATTTTTCCCCAAGCACAAATTGGATATTCCAGAATTAGTCAGAAAAGCTTCTACTGACCAGTATTTTTTGTTGCTTTTAATAGCAGGCTACCTTTTTGACGTGACCGTGACACAGCAGTTTTAAGTAATGCAGTGTAACTAAGCTTTAAATATAGGAGCATTTCATTGCTAAAAGTATGATACATGAAGCCATGTCGAAGTGTTGCTGAAACAGTCTCCAACTGGCAGAGAAAAGGACTTCATTATTCTTCACGTGGAGTCAGTTCCTCGCCCAGAGATCACAGTGGACTCGATTTTTACCTTACAACTTGAAACATAATACATGCCAGAGAACCATCCACATTGAATTGTGACCCAAGTGAAAACATTTAAGGTCAGTTCAATCTCAGTTGATTTTAGCTGGAGGTTAAAACACAGGGACCACGGTGACCACTAGATTGTATAGATGATCCCCACTGTGAGGGATTCATAGGCAACCAAACTCTTAAGTTGTATTCAGAACCCAAAGGGAAGCTGTGGGGACAGCTGGGGAGGGGCATGTGGCAGGTGCTGCACTTGTAGAAAGGATATATTTTGCTAATTTCTATATTTCATGCATGCAAAATAAACTACTTAGAAAAAAAATCCATTTGGAAGGTAGCAGAGGCTACCTGTGAGAACAGCCCTGTTGCTGAGCTCAGATGAAGAGACGATGCTGGGCTGGCACTGTCTTTACGCTGTTCTCTGCTTAGCTAGCAATGATTAAACAAAACCCTTCAGGTAGGACTCCACTGATCAGAAAGTGCCTTTCCTCATGGAATGCATATTTAAAAGGCTTCACTCTAAAGTGAAACTAATTTACTTCCAGAACAGAACTTTTACCGGTATTTCAATACTATGCTAGTGTTGTGAAGTGTGCTGGTTTCACTGGAGCTTGGGGCAGATTTTAGGAAGATGGGGTGCCATTATCCAAAGCATTATTTGTCTGGCATATAAAAACTATTATTTTTCTTCTCTGAATATGTGAGTAAATCTTCAGTGAGTACAGCTAGTCAGGACCTCAGGCCTATGTTTCATCTAAACGATGCTCCCTTGGCCTGGAGGTCCCTGAATCTCTGTGCTGTGGCTTTGTTCCCTTGTGGTTTGGGGTGTAACTGGTATTAGACCTTCAGTAAAGATGAGTCCCCAGAACAAGTATTTTTTCCATCACCTTCCAGAGTACAGACTTAGTGAGTCTATTCTTAGCCTTACAACTCAAATTAATTTTGGACAGAAATGTCATCTACTTTTTGTATAGCCAAATTAACACTCTTAAATGATTATCCCTTTTGGAAATATCCTCAGTATCCCTATTTAAGTTCTCTTTTTTTTTTTGACCTTTTTTGGTGGTAGTTGTAGCGCTTTTGTGTTGTTGTTGTTATGGGAAGCCTGTACTTGTTTGCTTAAAACTTATGCTTCTTTTGGCAGTTTTATTTGTCTTACCATTTTGATAATTTTTTTCTTTAGAGTGACTAGTAGCAACAGTTAATTTTCATTTTGTATTTTGCTGCCTTTTAATATTAGCTCTTTTATTTGGCCTGCTTTATCTTGTACCTTTCTGCTTAACCACCCCATTTATTTTCTTGCTTCTGCTTCCCATGTTTAGCTTTGGGAATGCAAATCTTCTTTGACTCTTTCACATTCTTAAGCCTCCATGCTGATTCTATGGATTTTAATTTCCTTACTTCAAACAGGGAGTTTCTAAGTTACTTCCTCTTTTAAAAAAAAATACCCTTCTTGAAGTTTAGTATCCCAGAGAGTAGGGCTTCTTCATGCATTTCTCTCCTGCAATGAGGCTGAAATTATTTATGTGGTAACCATTTCGCAGGGACTCACACAGATACAACTTGTAGCTGTTGACAGAACTAAGTCAAAGATGTTTGGATTAGGATAGAGCTGCATGTTCTCTGGACACTCTTGCAGGGTAGTTCTCATTCAACTAGTAGAACGTTATTACTGGACCAGTGTTGCTTTCCTGTTCATTTTCCACTCCTAGTCCACCACCACTGTGTTTATCCAGAAATCATTACTTTGCTCCTGCGTTTATACAGATACTTCATGAGCTGTCTCTACACGCAGGGGTCTGTGTTACACCTCTCCCTACCAAATCCTTCTTTTCCGCGGACTGTCTATAGGATTCCACAACCCAGGCAGACGCACACACTGCTACTCCCCCAGCCTTGCGGCCTGGCTTGTCCTCCCTGGGTAGTTTATAGCTAGGATTCATGCTTTGCCACTGATATTCCTCACTGCCCTACATTCAAAAATGCTTTTTTTTTCCTCTCCATGTTGAAGTCCAGATCACCCAAAAAACATAGGTTTCTTTTGCTGGTTTGTACTTGTACTTTTATTTCTTAACCATAAGATGACCTAGATGAAAACTGCTATCTAAGTAGTTGAAAAGCCTACTAAAGGCTTTTTTTGTTTTTCCGAAAGCACTTGCATGGCACCTCATTTTCTACTCTGCCAGTGTGAAAAGTCCTTGAAACAGAGATTGAATTTAAACTGAATTTAATACCTCTTCACTCTGTCAGAGCATTGTGAAGATGCATTTAACTGAAAGTTGGATAGGATTTTTTTTAAGCAATGACTTCAGACTGTAATTTGAAATGTAATTGGAGTTTATTCTAAATGTTCTTTACATCTGGGCATAAAAGCACTGAGTATTTTCAAAGCTTACCAACATATCATAATGTAACATTTTCTATTTCCCCATATGCTTTTTTAATTATAACAGAAATGGTCTGAGTTTATTCTTGAGTAGTTAGAAGCTAATCAGGAAATTACCACCTGCAGTTCCAGTTCAAGAGGAATATCTTCTTTTCTCGTACTTTAGCACATGGTTACAGCACCCCTGTACTGGTGTGCCCTTTGCCTCAAGAAAATGCACAAGCTTTTTTTTTTTTTTTTCCTGTAGATCTGGCTAAGCTTTCACTCCCTTTTTTATCAGTGGTGATACTTTGTTGGTCTTCTTAACTTAATCATACTTTCCTTACAGAGCTACTTCACAGTCTCTTCTGCCTTTTTGACTCCTGTCAGATGCTGTTGTCCTCTGAGGTGAAGATCAGCCTCTGCTTTCACACTTGTCTGTCTACGATTGAGATGGGAGACTGCAACACTACGTGCCTTAATTGTGCCAGCAATGACCTAGCCCTGGTGATCCATCCCTCTGACAAGGATTTTAAAATCCATTTGTTACATTGCTAACGATATTTTTAGCTAGCATCACTGCACTGCAAGTGACAATATTCTGTTCCTTCCATGAAAGCTTTCGGAAAGCATTAATTGATTCAGCCTCTCTGTAAAACTCGTGGCAAGGCTGCTTCACAGATGGGGAAGTTCAGAGCTGTAGGAGTGTAACCATGACTAACTCAAAAGCAGACAGTAGGTCAGTGTCAGAGGCAGGATCTCTTGCTAAACCAGCCAGACTCCTAGGAGAGGAAACCTGTTTTTCTGTACTATTCTGGGAAATGGAAATATGGATGAATTTCAGAGCCAGTGTTTATATGTGGATGCATGTGAACAATTATATGTGGTACTAATTATAAACTTTTCTGTGCACTCAGCTACGTATGTGCACACAGTCTGTATGAAAAGAGCTCTTTCTTTGTGCTCTTTGCTCTCTTTCCGTATCGCTCGGAGCGCAGGCTGTGCCCAGCGTCGCCTCTGTCGTTGTTCCCTCGAGGGCTGATCAGAGGCAACGTCCTCCTTGCTGCGAGATCCATCTGTGTGACGAGCTCCAGTGAAGCTGCTCCCCTCTGCACGTTTTGTTTGGGATGAGGAATATTCCCTTTGGTGCAGCATGAAGAGGGCACTTGCAGTCCAGGTTGTTGCCCTTAGTTTTGTTTCTGTTCAGCCTTCTCTGAGATTTGTTTTAGGAAGGTGCTTCAGCAAAGGCAGAGGTGTGTGGCAGTGAAGCAGTCTTGTGTGGAGTCCCCATGGGAAAGGGCTTCACCGGGTCTCTTCACTAGGCCCTGGGTACTGCTGCCGTAGGACCTAACAGAACTGCTGAGTCTCTCATGCTTTTTATTTCCTTTTAGTGTACATATTTTGCAAGTCGCAGTTAGAAATGGATCGAAATGTGAGTGTTTCATCAGCCAAGATGTTTGCTTTTGACATTTGAATTCTTCTAGCATAGCTAGAAGAACACACGTGCTCAGGCTCCTGCCATCTCACTTCATCCCTCTCCTGGAGGGATCATTAGGACAAATCCTTGATAACTGATTTCCTGGTAAGAAGCCTTTACCTGCTTTCCTGGAGTGGTTCCCTGTGACTGAGAGCCTGTGTAGTCAGCTCTTCCAGCTGTTTGCCTAAGGGGTCTTCAGGGAGACTGAGAGCAGTGAACCTGGAATAACAATGCTTTACTTCAGCTCAGTCCCATGAGAATTTAGTTATTACTTAATGGATTGAATTGGCGACATATCTTATACCAGATAGCAGCCAAAGGTTGCATTGAATTAACCTTCACAAATGGCTAGTTATTGATATAGTCCTTAAAGAAAGCTAGGCATTGGATGTGTGTTAGCTGTAGTTAATACCACTTTTCTTGCCTTTACATCTTGATAGTATTTGTGCTGTCTGGGTGAAAATTTTCTCAGATTAAAGGTCTTGATGGTGCTTTTAGCCATGTAGTGATCATGTGTCCTTGTGTTTGCTGCACTGAGCGTAAATCCTGTCCTGTAACAGCAGGTCCTGTAACAGCAGGGAGGCTAATGAGGTTTGGCCACATTCTCTTCTCGTCACACGGGGACCCAGCAGAGAGAAAGGGGATTGAGTTAGAAAGACGAAGAGAAACCTGAATCTTGAAGGAAGTGGAAAAGCTCTCAGAATTACATACATAAAAATTTGTTTTTAAGGAAGGTTTCTTACTGACAGGACTTATAACCTGCCCCTGACTTATTTAAGGAAATTTCTGCATAGTTAAGTTTTGATTTTGCCTTAGTCCGTGTTTTTAATGCTTCATGCTTGGTAAAAGGTGAGGGTCATGTTTTTAATTTACACACTTAAAGTTATTGGTCTGCTTCTATTTAAAGGTAAATAGAAAAGCTCATTTTTCATGCAGGCCTTTCTGCTGACCAATCGTATATGAAAAATGTTAAAGTCTATGAAATATTGACATTATGTTGCTGTACCTCGAAGTGTTTTATTTGCTTGGGACTGTAATCAGCTCTTGCAAGAACACTTCACATCCCATTTTAGTCTTAGCACCACAGTGTACTTTGGGGTGTAAATTTGCTAGGTGTCCAGGCACAGCGGGATCCTTCGACAGCTTAAGCCCAGTTCCTCCCCATCTCTCCTATGCATAATAGAAAGTCGAATGGCCTGTTCTAGTTTTGTATATGCAAAACCAATGGCCGATCAACAACAACAAAAAAATAGAGAACAGAACTCAACCCTGAGGCAAAGGGGCTTAGCTAAAAGTTTATTTCCTTCAGAAGTAAATAAATCAAGATTTCCTAAGCCTCCTTATTGAAAAGAATAGTTCCCATTTCCAGCCCGAGGGAGGGGTTTTGCTGTGGTAGTGAATAGGAGGAGAGATGTTCTCCTTAGCATCTTCTTGAAGAGCAAAAAGGTTTGTAAATTAGACTTCTGGGAATTGTTATCTCGCAGCTTCTTCTAGCAAACACAACAATTTGTTTTAAAGGCTTTCACCAAAGATGTCATAAGTGGTAATCCTGATGTTGTAAGTGGGTACTTAATGTGTTTTAACCTAATGCTGATGATGCAAAGCTATTTTGCCTCAAAGTCCATTAAGAACATCCAATTTTCTGGTAGACTAACACTCCTGCTTACTATCCTAGAGATAAGCGACTGTTTAACTAGGGTAAGTTTTGGGGCCAGGGCTGTGAAATTGAGCGCCATCTGGTCTCTCTGGCGGTTTAGACTTTGAATGCAGACTTTGTAAGATAGATTTCTCTGTTCTAGGGCTAGCCTGAAGTTACACGTACAAACAAGTACATGTGGTCACGTGCAACTGCCTATTGAAGGTATTAGTGAATATAATTATTTGTGCTATGTGTTAGTAAGCATGGTTTAGGTGGAAGGGACTATACAAACCTTTTATTTAAACTAAATAAACAATCTGATAATTATTCAGTTTGATTTCGCATAGCCTGGAGTGTAGACAACGAGAATAGTTTACCCAAAGGAATGCTTCTCAGGAAATTGACTTTTTTATATATTCCTTCATTTTATTTTTGTAGAATCTGTATATGTGAAATGACACAAAAGGAGATGTCACTGGGCAACATTTAGCAAAATGTTCTAATATTGAGATGCTGGCAGCGCAGAAGTGAGGGCAAACTTCCCCGGAGCTTGGGGCTGCTCGCCTGGGTCTAGTACAGAGTTAGCACTTTGCAGGTCAGTGGCTCTGCTATTTGTCTCTGACCTAACAGATCTGGAGTTCTTCACATCAAAACCAAGTCTTGCTGAGCTGAGATCAAACGTGTTAAGGTAAGGATCTCACCAGTGATTTATTGTGCTAGGGAGGGCGATCAGGCCATAAGGGGCCGCTGCAAATGAAGTTGACATTCCAGCAGTTTCTCATGTGTAGTTATAAAGTAATGGAGTTATAAAGATGGAGCTTTTAAGTCAAAATAAGTTCGTCCACTGTATTTTTATGTGTTTCCTATAATATTGGTGATCTTACTAGGAGTATGTAGTTATGCAGCATAGCTAATTTGCAAGTGAGAACTTTTTCTTTGGTGGTGAAATAATTACAAGTGATCTGCTATAATCCTTTAACTGGCAGAATGTGTGCCTTGTAGAAATAAATGAATCACTTAATTTTGTTGTTGTTAAACATAATGTACACACATGACCTGTAGTGCATAAGCTAGGCACAGCACAGGAAAACTACACAGATCAGTATTAGATTTGTTTGTACAAACCCCTCCTCGTTCCCACAGCCTTAATGAGAGCTTTTGGTGTAACGGTTTCCAGGATCAAGTTCTTAATAGCCACAACTTCATTATAGCCCAATGACAGCTTAAAATTGATTCTGTAAACAAATACTCCCTCCTTTCCACTCCTGATTTAATGGATTTTTAGAAATCTTTCATTATTTCATTTCTAAGTTGCAGTAAATGCAATCAAGCAGATGGTCGTGCTCCATAAAAGCGCTGCCATCCTTACCCAAACCACTCGTGATGTTATCCTTGTTATCAGTGGAAATCTAGAGCACAGTTAATTTTTAGCACCCAGCCTCAGCAGCAGTGTTTTGTGATGCAGTGCAGAGCAAGGAGGTGAGTGTTTTTCTCCAGCCGTTATTGGGAGCCATGCAAGTGAAAGGATGACTGATGTTTAGGAACTTCATTTCTTAGGAATACTTGAAATATTGCTCGGGCTATGGGAAAATGTTATTGCTGCTGTATAATGCTACTAATAGCAAAGAAATTTCATTAATTGAAAAAGCAGAAATTACTTGGGAGGAAAGCCTTTGTGTGCTGTAAGTAAAGTTGTTTTTTCCCCCACACAGATTGTAATAAGACATCCAAAACAAATGAAATGTTGTGATTGGTATAGTGTAACAGACAATGCGATCTGAATTTTTTCCCTTTGGATTAATTTTCTTGAAGAACCAGCAGCAAAATAATCCGTTTAATGAGACTAAGTTGAAATAGCGGATACTACATCAGCATGTGGCACAGCGAGAAACTAAACTAGAAAAGAGCATAATCACTGCCTGGCAGCCTGGGTCTGTGCAGGAAATAGTCTTGGAAAAAAAGAAGAAAACACACACAAGGAAAGCAAGGCTGCTATGGCATGTTGTTAAGACTTATTTAATCTCCTCAAGTAATTACTAAAACCTCCTAAAACTGAAAAATCATACAAACAAAATCGTTTAGATAAGCTGGGCATTTTTTCAAGTGGGTGCCCCCTACAGCTTAGCAAATAAACAGGGCCGGTTTCCCACCTGATACAGGAGGACAGAGCGGCTCCCAGAAGGGCCCGGGACCGGTAAAGCAGGATGCTGGTCCCGGCAGGCGTTTGGGATGGTGCAACGGGGGGCAGAGGAATCTTGTGGCGTTCCACTCGCCCGTCCGCCTGGCGATCCCAGCTCTGCTCGGATCCCCGATGCTGCTCCGAGGGGCAGGATTCCCCCCGCTCCCCCCCGCGGCTCCGCACACTCGTCCCTAGTGTGGCGGGGCCGAGGCCGCTGCTCCCCGGGGGGCGCCGCTCCGGGCGGCTCTGCGGGGCCGCTGGGACCTGCTGCGCTGGGTGAGTCCCCCTGGCCCCATGTGCCGCGCGCAGCCTGGCCGAGCTTGGGGCAGCCCCGGTTCGGCTGCTGGGCCGAGCTCCGCTTGTGCCAAGGGCTGCTGCTGCTTTCAGCCCGCTCGGTCAGGCCCTGCTGCTCGCGGGTTTCACCCAGACGGGCAGACAGGCCGCTCTCCCTGTGCCGCGCACCCCCTCGGCACGACCCACTTGTGCAGGCGGCACTGGATTTGCAGGTGCTGCTGCGCGGGCAGGGAGCTCGCGCGTCCTGCGCGTTTCCAGGCCAGTGCTGCTGCTTTGGTTGTCCTGCTGCCGCATGTTTGTAAATGCCTGAAGTTGCCAGCCCGCTCAGTATCCTTCAACCTTGAGTTGAAGGAAACCTCCATCCATGGTGGTTTGTCTAGAGGCTGGGACTTCAGCCTCCCTGCCCTAGGGTCCAAATGGCAGCTGGAAAAATAATTTCACACTTTAGGAAAGACCTTTTCTGCCTTTCCAGGTTTTTTTTTTTTTTTTGGAGGGGAGGGAAGGGGGCAGAATGAACTAAGATGTTAACAAAACATCTAAAGGGGGAGGGGAAAAAAAAAGGCAGGAAGGTCTGTTTTTGTTTGCCCCTTGTGGATAGTGGAGCTGGTGTTGGTCCCAGTGAAGTAAGTTTAGCTTCCAGTGCAGCCCCCCAGCTCTGCCTGCCGCCCCGTCACCCATCCGTCTCCTGGGGCCAGATCCAGCTCCTCCTGAGCCCGCTCATGGGGCTGGCGCTGGACCCCTAGCGGCTGGAAGCAGCTCTGTGCACAGCGCTCGCTTGCCAGGGCCCAGCTGAGCGCACGCTCAGCGCTGCTCCTCCTGCGCCAGCTCCAGCCTGCTTGCTGCAGCGGCCGGGCCGGGCTCGTGCGGGCAGCGGCGTCGCTCTGCGGTGCTGGTGCTGCCTTTGGCTGCCGCTGCCTTCAGAAAGGGGCCGCGCGCTGCATACATGCGGGAGGCTGGTGTGAACGTGGACGGCCCCACGCGCGGGCGCTGCGGATGCCAGCAGAGCTCTGCGCTCTCTCCACTCGCCTGAGCAAGCCCCAGTGTGAAGATAAATCGGAGGGAGTTGCTGATCAGTCCCGGCCCCATCCTCAGTCAGTCGGCGGGTGCCCTCTTGCTTTCACAAGACCGGCTCCTGCCCAGCTTCGTGGGGCCTGCTGGCAGCTGCTGCCCCAGGAGCACCACGCGGGCAGCGCGGCAGGGACATGTTGGATCAAGGCAGCCATAAAAGTGAAGGAAAACAAAGCCTGAGAGAATAAACACACTGCACCTCTGATGGGCAGTCCCTTCCACTTCATCCCCTCGCAATTGCACTAATCATTAGGACTCTTATGTTTCCAAAGCAGAGGAAATGAAGTTGTTGAGATGGGAAAGGATATGAAATTTCCTGACCAGACTAAGGCACAGGTGCCCGGTATCTGTGGTGTTATGAAATATTTACCAAGGGAAATGATGCCGCTGGATTTTTTGCGTGCCTCTCCAATTGTTGTGTCCCCCACCGCCAGCGAGTGTCATTAAGTGCGTGTTGCGAGCGCCCGCAGCGCGGGGAGCTGCGGCGGCGGAACAGCTGCGCTCCTGTGCAAAGCGCTCTGGCATCTGATGCCCCCTCCCCCTGCACGCAGACCTAACGTCAAAGGCTCTCTAAGGAGAGAGCCACATATGAAAAAGGGATCACTTTGATGGAATGAAACCATAACCAGCTACTAAATCAATTGCGTTAGGAAATTCCCATTCATTCCTCCATTCATCCAGAACCGTATCTCCTGTGGGAAGCCATTATTATTTGGATGTTAAAATTCTCTTCCTGTAGCAAAAAACATTTCTGGAGCTGCAAAAGTACAAAAACATTGCTTATTAAATCCATGGGAAAGTAATTGCGCGTGGGCAGCGCCGCGGGCCGGACCAGGCGCTGCCCAGAGGCTGCAGCCGCTCCTGGCGCGGCACGGAGCCCCCGGCCCAGCCGGCGGCGCGGGCGCAGGGCCGCGCGACGAGGGGCCGCTCCGCACGCCCAGCCAGGGCAGCTTCAGGAAAGGAGATGAAAAGTTTCATTGTTGACACCTGTGTTGACTGCTCTTCTGAATCCAAACAACTCTGTTTTCTTCTCCAGCATTTTTAGAGAGGGGAAAAGATTAAAAAAGAGGCAGTGAGTGTGCACAAATCCTCAGTGAATTAAAAATCAGTTCCTCCTTCCAAGTCCATCAGGGTTAGCCCCTGGGTAAACATCAGAGGGAATTTGCAGTGCATTGAAACCAAATCTCACTCAGCCAAGAGCTGCAAAGAAGGTATTAGTTCTGTGCTGCATTTTAATTAATTGTGTTTATATTTGTTTATACACACACAAGGGATGGTTGTTTCTTACTTCCTCAGTAGTAAATGGCTATCAAAACAGACCATCCTGCCTGGGTTTGCTCTGCTCTAGATTCTGTTGTTACTGCATTGCATGTTAGGTTGCTCAGCTTGGTTTTGTAGACACCCTTTCTGTCTTCATGCTTATCACTCGTACTTTAGAAACTTAATTACCTGTATGGTTTGGAGCAAATAAGTTGCTCTTTATTATTAGCAAGTCAGTTGGGACAGATGACTACATAAGCAAGATATTGTAGTTGTTTATTTGTCCAGCTTAATTTGCTTTGCTTTAAGTGAAAAACATTTACCCTTGGCTTGATTTCAAAACTGATAAACATCCCAAAATGCTATTGAACTGAGTGCCTAGGTTTTTTTTTAAAAAAAATCACGTCTCATGTAAAACGTAATATTTGATTTCCTTCCAGCCACACAGTGGCAGAATGTCAAAGTAGCTACAGTTTTTACAGAAAGACTTTGGATTTGTTTTGCCTGTTCTGTGCCGTTCGGTACCATGCAGCATCCCAGGGCCCTTCCCCACATCCCACCCCTGCATGAGGGGCCGTCCCCTCCTGGCCGTAGGTGACACTCGGAGGCCAGTGGTGCCTGAACCAGGTACCGAGGGCAGAACCTGAACCGGGCCGTGAAGCGACTGCTCGTGCAGCTGGGGGGCCGCTGCCGCGCTCGGTTCCATCCGACTGGCGCAGGGCTGCTGAGGAGTGCGCGTGAGAGCAGGAGCTGCTGGCGGGGCAGCGCCCGAGTGCTGGGAAATCTCCCGCCTTGCCCATCTCTGCAGGGAGCAGCAGCAGCTCCCGCAGGAGGGTGCGCGGCCGGCCCGGCGCCGGGCGGCGGGCGCTGCTCCTGCCCCGGGCCGCAGCAGGGCCCGGCGGAGCCGTCGTGTGCACGGGGGCCCCGGGTAAATGGGAGGTGGGCGCTGCTCGTGCTGGGCCGATGTCACTGCCGTTGCGGGCGCTGCTGGGAGCAGATGGCGAACAAAATGTTCATGGGGGTTCCTAGACTTTTCAAGTGCTCCCTTCTTCCCTTTCCATTCTGGCACAGTTTTGTTGATAGCACCCAACAGGCCGGATTACTTAACTCCTCACAATACCGCACAGCAAATACATGACATACTATATACTTTTTCTTTTCCCTATTGCAAACCACAAAAGGTAACACTAGGACTCAAACAAAAACAAATTACCTCAGTAACTCCTGGAAAACTCAAGTGGTTAATCAGTTACCTTTTATTTACATATATATGCTTAATGCTGAATTAAGTTGTAAAAACCAAAGGCTGATTTATGGCCTCAGTCAGCCTTAATTAACATTGATTCCAGGGGAATAGTAAATGCGACTGCCTGCACAATTGCGGGTGAACAATGAACTCACTGGGTGTTGTCCAATTTGTAGCATGATTTACATGGAAGCAAGCCCTTCTTTTTTTCTAGGGTTATCCTTTTTTCATCTGGTGTTTGGGATGGGTTATATATAATCCATAGATTGGAACACTTGCTGTCAAATATTCTCCCTGATTTAGAGCTAGCCTGTACAATGGTCACTATAAATAAGGGAGAAAAAAAAACCCAATTTGAGGCTTTGCAGGGATTCCTTGTTCTTGCAATGTGTCATCGCTTGTCCATTTCATGGCATTTTTACGAAGTGGCCATAATGAAAGTCAGATTAAATGTACACGATATATACATTTAATCAACAGTCATTGGAGCCAGTAGTGCTGGAAGAGTTATAAAAGCCCCTGTGAATGCAAATTTATTGCAAAAGAATCTGAGTCTTGGTGGTAGGAATATCTGCTGAATGGTACTACCTGACACAGAACACCTAAAACTTTCAAGAGTGAGTTATTTAAGTGTAAAGTTTTGCTTGTAAAGCCGCCAGCTGCTGGATTTCAAGACTTGAAACTGTTCCAAAACATGGGGCTAGGTACTTTATATGTGCACTAGAGTAAATACTCTGATTTTACTGCCAATTTAAATGCGCTCAGTTTACAGTAATGAGCTTGTATAGGCAATACCTTGTTTATAGAAAGTGGAACAGGAAGAAACTAACATTAACCATTAACAGTAGCAATTTCTCTTGCCTTCAACTCCAACTTTATGCCAAATAGATCTTTCCCATGTCCTATCTGAAATATTTGCTATTACTGCTCTTTTTCTAAACACCGTGGGATAAACGGAGCACTCAATAAAACCATACACCTTATAGTTGTACTCAGCTTGCACTGCAGCCGCATTTGTAATTCTAGGGCACTACTTATTCTTGCCCTGAATTGTCTTGTAGGAACATATGCACATCCTGCATACTGGCAAACTTGATGACTCTAGAGGTCCCTTCCAACCTTAGGCATTCTATGATTCTATGACGGCTGTTCAGCCCAGCAGAATATAGTTAGCATGTTTTAATCTGACAACAACAAAATGCTGTTCTCGCTACTTCTCAGGTTCTTTTATTCAACCAGAATGTTTTATCAAGACTGAGATCACACAAGCAACCTAGGTGTTTACGTACGTCTATAACCTTAAACAAACATCCCTCCGGCTCCTTCAGCCATCTGCATGGGAGGCTGCAGGCGCCCCTGCCCCAGCACATCCCTGCACGGCGCTCGAGCCGGCCGCCAGCAGGCAGTGCCCGGGACGCCAGAAATCCTCCCACACAGACTCGGGTGCTCTCTGTTCAGCCATGGAGCGTCTAAAAAGTGAAACACCAGAACGTTTCTGCTGTTGTTGGTCCCTAGAGATGATACTGATGGTTTTTTGTTTTTATTGTTTTTTGCTAGTTAGCTCCAAGTGTCCAAACGCACTCCATGAAGCAGCCTAAGCAGAGCACAGGCAAACAGCCCACAGCCTGAGGACTTGATAGTCCAAGTACACAGGTTCAAGATAAATACAACATGCAAAGAAAGCAACAACTAGGAAGTGGTGTGTGAAGTTTGGTTCCTTTAGGAAGCTAAAACAAAACAGAAAGGAAAAGCTGGATGGAAGGGCACAAACCAAAAAAACAGCTGGGGCAGATGCAGAGGCAGGATCTGTTACGTGACTCCATGGGCATGGAGAAACTGTTTAGTGAGCTCCTGTCTAGCAAGAGCAAACTCTGTGGTCTAATCTTCACCTTAATGGGCAATCGCTTTAATTTCTTTAAGACACATGACCATCCTGTGCCCTCACCATCTTCTTTTCTTTTACAGACCCTTTATACTCTTTGGTATTACAACATTTCATCTTGGACTTTCTGACTGTATTTTCTGTATTTTTTTTTAAACAAGCAACAAACACACACAGTTTTTGCCCTTTTTTCCCCAGCTTAGTCTCTTCTTAGCAGTGTAGGTCCCTCCTGCTCCATTTCCCTCCTTCTTCCCTTATACATGTTCACATTTTGGCGATCCTCTCTTTCTTAAAAGCTTTTGAGGCTGATTTTTTTTTTTTTTTGTCTTCAGACAGGGCATAAATGTTTAAATTATAGTATTCAAGCTATAATTATTTAGTTGGCAGGCTGGTGCTGCTCCCTCAATTGTACTGATTCAACCCTTGAATCCAATCAGCAAGAGCTATAGCCATACCGACTCCCCTTTGATTAGAAAAGATATTACCTACCATTCATTTCCACATGAAAAGCAAGTAATTTTTGCCTACTCCTGTCCTGCTTTTGCCATATCACATTTTCCTCTAAAGGAAATGAGCGAACAGACCCCCCAGAGAACGCCTAAGACAGACGGTGCTCACGTGCAGCTCTCCTCCCGTCTCCTGGTGTTCTCATGGCTGACCTGAACCGTGTGGCGGCGCGAAGGTGGCAACTTCTGCACTGCCTGGAGAGCGCCGCAGCGTGCAGCGCCGGGAGGCAACAGCGCGCTTTTGGACAAGGATGTGACGTTCAGGCTGCCAGACGGGTGGGACAGACTTTTGTCCCGGCAGATACAGTGGTTCTGTGCGGAAAGTGGGCCAGTACTGAACATGTGATTGCTTCCCACTAGGCAGTTCAGATCTAGAAAGGGCGGACGATTGCCACTGCCGGCGTGTCTGGTGGGAGCCGAACCTCCTGCCCCTTCCAAGGGGGCTCAGCCATTGCTCAGCCACAGCCGTAGGGCCTGTGTAGGGTATCGAGCTTTTCTTGCTTTAAGCAGAGAAGGGTCCCTGTCTCTATAAAAACAACTTAACCCATCTTGCACAAAGGGCAGTAAACTTTCCTTCTATCTAGGGGGTGAACTCCTGGCCCCAATCAAGTCAGCGGTAACATTCCCATTGATTCCAATGAGGCCAGGATTTCCCCCTAAGCATTTAAGTTCTATTTCATGGAATACCATAAAGGAACATGGATACATGAACTCCAAGAAACCCATATGGTGCCTGCCCTTTTTGAATGCTCTCATCCTTTGTCTTAAAAAGAATTCAGGAGTCTGAGTACCAGAAAAATCTTTTACTCAGTTGTTTTCCTGGAGTGATTTATTTTGTATTTGCTAATAAGTAACTGCATCTTCTTCTTGAGAGTCACTCAGTAGAAAATTCAACTTACATGTGCGTAGCTACCAGTAAAAATCTACTTTAAATAAACTCATTTGTCATTACCTCTCTCAAGATAGCTGCTGTCAACACCATTAAAATTCAAATTTGATTTGCCCATGACAATTAAAATGATGTCAACACTGAGAGAATTTAACAATTTCCATTGTTCCAAGCAGATAAGCAAGCTAATTCTGTTCTGCAAGCCGTCAGCGTAGCCAGAGTCAACTGTGTATTGAAAACCTGTGATGTTAAGAGATTATTCAGCCTTGACTGCGCTGTATCAGTGACCAAATGTTTACTTACTTACTGAGATGGGGACTGAATGATTAGTCCAAACTCTTGTCTTGAAACTCCAGAGTTTCAAAGGCTTTTTCCTTGATCTCATTATTTCTCTAGTTTGTGACAGTGCTTGAATCAAATTTGACAGTTGTTAACCAAATTATTTAGAGTCTAATGGTGCTCCTGTACAGACACCGCCACAGGAACACAAAGACATCGAGGGCTGTTGCTGAACTCAAGAAGTTTAATTTTTGGTCACTTTTTAAAAATTTCTGATTTTTAGTTTCACTTTTTGTACTAGAATCAACAAACTTCTCCAGGAGTTTGTTACTATATATAGCTCTGTGTTTCTGCAGAAGGATTGAGAAGTTTCACAGTGTTTTTTTTCCTTCCTTTCCTAGATTTTTATCAATAATGAGTGGCAAAATTCTGAAAGCGGGAGAATATTCCCAGTACATAACCCAGCAACGGGAGAGCAGATCTGTGAGATCCAGGAGGCTGACAAGGTAATGCATCCTGTGAATGGGTACAAATGGACCAAAACCAACAATTACAGACTACCACTGTTGGACAATTTTTGTATTAATTCCAGTTCTAATACCCACCATGTGAGTACGAGGTTGTACAGTGAGCAACTTCATAAGCCTAGACATGTTTTTTATTATTTATCTTGATGTAATAATAATTGTTTTTTTCCTTCTTCCTCAACAGGCTGACACAGATAAAGCAGTTAGAGCCGCTCGCCTGGCTTTTTCCCTTGGGTCTGTGTGGAGGAGAATGGATGCATCGGAGAGAGGCCATCTTTTGGATAAGTTAGCAGACTTAGTCGAAAGAGACAGGGCAATTCTTGCTGTAAGTAGCACAAGAAAACCCATGCCATTTTGAGAGAAAATGAGTTCATCAATGCTGTAGTGTGAACAGTGTTTGAAAATTACATTAGCCTGATGATAAGATGTGTTACCATCTGTTCAAGAAGCAATCCACAGTTCATCAAAGTTGGTAACGATTTCCGTTGACTCAAATGACCATTTCATCGGATATAAGAAGAGTAAATAGTTGTGCCCATGTGTATGCCTGTTACAAGTACTGCTACCTTTTTTGAAATAAAAACTGCAAGAGTTGGTGAAGTTACTGTTGCAGATATTAATGAAATGACAAGTGAAATGCTTACTGATACTCAGCCGGGAACATAAATCCTGGGTATGACGCTATTAGCCTACGTCTTAAGCATCTGAACGGTGGCATTGTTCATGTTGTTTTCCGCATGTCAAATGCTTTGGACTAAGCTGGTGAACATCTTAATTCTAGCTTTGTCAACACTTAAATCATCTTACCACCAATGTATACTGTAAAATCGCCGCAGGGAGAAGGAAATACACAGCAAATCAAGTTTACTCTGCCTGTCATTAGATTTGTATTTCTGTAGCCAAGTTCTTTACTGAATTGCACCACAGGCAATGCCATTAATTGCTCCTGGGCATGTAAGTCAATGCAGAATTAGACCTCCATTCTCCTCTACAGCAATTGAGCCCATGGTTAGCATACACTCATGCGTTACGCATTGGTGTGCTGTGCCCGTTCTTAATGATGTCTAATAGACAGCTATTGAGAGTCAGTTAAGCCACTCAGCATCTTAGGGCATTTTATTGGATTCTTTTCACTAAATGATCTTAAAAAATCTTAAGAGGATAGCTTATAAGGTACTTTAAAAATAGGAATATTAACTTAAAAATAAGGACATGAGCTTGTTAATTTATGAGCTTCCCTAGGGGAAAGTTTGTTTATTTGATGGCAATAAATAAACTGGCTGTACATTATAGATATCTCAGACCTCAGCGGGAGTCTTGGCAGCCATATAGAGAAATTTTTATATTCACATCAATTATATGAAGAGGGATATGTCCAGTCTTCTCTTTATGGATTCAGATCATTAATATGGGGTTACAAGGAGCCCCTTCTCAGCTGTTATCATTAACATAACAGAACCTACTTTGACAGGCATTTTTATCTTGGCTCATGATTAAAGCAATTTCGCATTTATGTATCTGGACCAAACACAGTGGCTATTAGGTCTAAACTACACACACACATGTGCACACACACGCATTCTTAAAACCAAAGTAATTCCAGAAAGTTTAAATGAACTAGATGTTAGGAAAATCCTCTAAATTCCCCCTTACAAAAGCAAGTAGCAAAGGAGCTCAGTCAGCTATTCTGGCTGGATTAAGACTATGCCAGAAAGTGCATAGCTTGGTCTTCATTAAAAGTTTGTGATAGCTGAATAGCTGCTGGACTGTGAATACTGAAATACAACAGTCTAAAAATGGTACTTTGCTTATATATATGTTTTAACTTTTTCTTGTCCTCTAGACTATGGAGTCATTGAACAGTGGCAAACCTTTCCTGCAAGCCTTTTATGTAGATCTTCAAGGTGTAATAAAAACTCTGAGATATTATGCTGGTTGGGCAGACAAAATCCATGGAATGACCATTCCTGTAGGTAAGAGAGATTAAAGAACATATATGCACACAAACCTTCTGATGGCCAAATGGATTAATGGATTACAGAGTATTTTTTTTTTTCTTGTTGAAGTGGAAGTTGAAGTAGACTTTATCAGTGTGTATTATGCTGCTGAATGTGTTTACGTAAGGGCTAGCTTAGATATGTATGTACGTGTGTATGTGGATGATGTACGCGGTGTAAGCCTGACAAATACTCTGAACAAATGAAAACACAGTGCTGCCTATTTTAAGAAAATAGTGTGCTTACAAGTTTTTTTTTTTACATCTATCTTCCTACTGCCCATCCATATCATTTCAATGGGACTCAAAGTGGATATATTTTATGTTATAGTTGCTTCTTCAAACTATTCAGCAGGATCTGTCTTATTCTATGCGTGTGAGAGAAAAATCTTTATAAGTGCTAGTAAATAAGCTATTCCGCTCTTATCTTTTGATAAAGGGACTAGAAAAGAAATGATCCTTACAATCATTTTTATTCAACAAGTCTCTCCTCCTGGCTGTCCCTCACAGCTGCTTAACAAATGCAGGCAGCATTTTTGATTGTGCACATCTTCATTTGCAATCTGGACTAAATGTACCAATTGTCATAATTTTGCAAAGTGAAACAACACAGCATGGAATCGTTTTATGCAGGGGCAGTCTCTAAGATAAATGTTCTCATCTTTTTACCTACAAAATATTAAATCTTTTGAAAAATTTGTCAGGAAGAACAACATTTACTCCATACTTTTCAGTTTTATGGTTGCACAAACATGTTTATTACACATTACTGTCAGTGACCAGGAAGGAACACGCACAAGTAAATGAATTTTGCTGTTGTCCTTGTAGGCACCTTTACAGCTGCCACATAT
This sequence comes from Crypturellus undulatus, assembly GCA_013389825.1. Classification (NCBI taxonomy): domain Eukaryota; kingdom Metazoa; phylum Chordata; class Aves; order Tinamiformes; family Tinamidae; genus Crypturellus; species Crypturellus undulatus. Next base: position 393,866 of record VWPW01001876.1, read on the forward strand.
TTCCATAAAATTACATAATGTATCATCTCTATCTGCAAGACACCGGTTTTCCTCTGTAGTAGTACAGCAAAACACAAGACTATCATCACAGTTGTTAGGCAAGCTGATGTTCAAAATGTTTTCAAGAGGAAAACAGATTATGTAACTCTTATTGCACTTTTACTCATCATGGTATTTCAGCCTGTTAAAAAACTGTAGTGTGTAACTGACTCATAGTTATCGACACTAGTTTATTTTCAGCAAAAAATGACAATATTAGTATCAACTGTACACTGTCTTGTAAAGACTTCTGAAGATTTCCACAGCCATTTAGGTTGAGATTCATAAATCCTCTTTTTTGCTGCTTGCACTTCACATTTAAACAAGCAAAGTGCAGAGCACATGATAAATTCATATATTCAGCAAATTTCCTGTTCCCTAATCCCTTTCTCCCTGCTCAGTGAATGCCTCCTTCTCACGCTGACACAGGAACACAGAAGTTGCATCGGACACCAAAAGGCAGTACCAGCTTAAGGAAAATAAATATTCTCTGCTTATTCTTGTTCTCAAAAAAGCGCGAAGCAGATGAGAACCCTGGATTTTCAGTGACATGGGGTATGCTCAGGGAGAGAAGCCACATTTTCAGCAGATTTTCTTAAATATAATCTTTAAAGCTGACAGTTATCAGTAATGTGCAATCCTAAGTCTATTCACAGATTTTTAAGGTATGAATTAGTTCTTCCTCTTGGTTTTATACATCACTTTTCCCCTCCAGTTTCACACCATAAATCTGTCATTCTCCTAGAGTTATCTTAGAGCAAAGCCAGGGTTAAACAGTGGTTCTCTTTACGTTCACTTACCATCAGCTTAGCAAAGGAAACCAAACAAGACAATGCAAACAAAAAATATTTTATCTTTCTGTTCAGTGTGCTGATAAATCCGAAACATCCCCATCTTTCATTTGTTTCTGTGGAGGATTTCTTTTCCTCTCAAGTAACAGGCATGTTATTTTAAATAAACAGACAGGTGGAGGACAGAAGAAAAGCGTTTTTCAGTCATATTGCTTCTGGTCCCAGAGCAGACTGTCCTTTGCTTGTTCCCATTAATAAATCCTTTGTAATTAAAATGTCATCAGAATGAGGCTACAATGGAAGCCATAAAACTAACAAATTAAATTCAAGCAGAAATTTATCCCAAAATGCAATAGGTGATATGACGTAACTTAAAGAACCAGCATCCTCTACTCAACTATGTGTTTGTTGTCCACTTCTGTATGAGACAGTTGATTATCTGATAATTTTTATGCAAATTAAATATCCAGGCCACAGATTCCTAATGGAAAGCTAAGCAAACACATCTGTGGAAGGCACTGCTGTCCCTAAGTGAGATCCCCGGATAAACAGGGCTTTCCAATTAAAAACATAAAAATCTTTGGGCCAGGTGCTAAGCAGCTGCAAACTGACCCAGCTCTATTAATACCAGTGAGTGCTGAAGAATGCCAATTTATATCAGCTGAGGATATTAAAAAAAAAAGAGAAGAAAAAAAAACTTTTAAAACAAAATTTTAGCTTGTATGTGGGATGAGACTGACAAATTCAACTCAGTCTCCTGCTGGCTGCTAGCTAGTAGAAGCACAACAGTAACATGCATCAGCAAGTAAGTAATTAACAAGCTGCCTATTAAATTTCCCAGCACAGGGAGTTTTCTGTACTTATTGTTCAATAAAAGTGATTCACTTTATTGAATTTGAGTTATTCTGCCATGACAACAATTGATTTTACAGCATGGACATTATGGCTCTTACATGTACCTTTGGCTTGTCCAGAATCATCTGAAGCGTTCAAATAGCCTGAAGTCACATGCAGTCACAATTATGTTACTAGAAAGCAACCTCAAAAGGCCCATCTTAACAGTTAAGTCTGAAGGTGATGAACTTTGGAAGTTGATGTTAAAAAGGGCAACTGCCTAGGGCCTGACGGAAGACAGCAGGACAAGCAACCCTGAGCAGGACAGACAGCTCTGGGGAAAGCACCTCAGTGCAGAGCCAGCCATTACTGCTCTGGCTTGGCAGTCACCTTTGAGTTATCCGCAACTTTATGTCAGGAAACACACAGACATGTGGTAGCGATTACAGGGTGACAATGTAAAGTCAGCTGATGCTAACGTAAATGTGTTACTGTTATGTTGTCACCATCTTTCTGGCTGAGAATCCACCTCACACAGTAATACGAAGTACAGCCTGGTATTTTTAGCTGACTCTTCTGTGTGCTTCTTGAGTGCCTGTACAGTTTTCTCCATACATACGTTTCCATCGTTTTACTTCAAGTTTTCTTCTGTCTGGTCCAATGACTCACTAGCTAGTGAACCACTACTAGCCTCTGTGAAAGATAACCTAGAAACACTGAGCATCTGAATTGTGGAACGAATATTTTCACCTTCACTGGGAAGCTGTTAAGAATCTGCAAATTGAAAAGATGCAAAAACATTTTGTCAGTGCAGAACAAACTGTTAGATCAACCAGTTTCTTCTACCTTTTCCTGCTGTTAAAACTCTCTCTCTCCCTTCATTCCTTTATTTTCTGTCCCTTTTCTCAGCTACAGCCTGTTGTTCCTTCTCTCATAATGATTCTATTTCTGGCACCCAGCTATGTATTAACTGCTCTAGCTCAAGTTTCTCCTGAACAAAGCCTGTGAAATAGATGTACAGAAGTAAGCAGACTTGAAAACAAGTTACTTCTAATCAAATCCAAGTTGAAGCTTTCGCTTAAACCCAGGAAACTTTATAGATCAACTCATTTATTGTTACCAGATGTACAGTACAGGACATTACTGTAGGTTCCCAAAATGCACTCTCTGTTATGTTAGGCTGCAACTCCAGGTTGACCAGGGTGGAGGCCCCACGGCTGCTTGGGTGCTCTCACACCATGTGAGGAAAAAGCATATGCCCTGCATGAGACAGGAAAAAAAACCTGTAACCCGTCCCCCTCTTACTCCCTGCTTCTCTCTGATTCTTTTCTATTCTGGTAAATGCTCTACTGTGACTGATCCCAGGTAACCTTTTCAACATCTTATGCATCCTGAGCTGAAATCACTTTCTAAATAAAAACTCACCTTTTTCTACATGACCAACACTATAGGCCTAGCTAAACATCCGGCTTATGGCTTTACTGTGACCCTTCCCTCTTTTTTTATCCTCACTAAAAACCATCTGATCTGAATTCAGACATCATTTGAATCACAAACTTAGGTACCAGAGTGCTTTAACTCTGCTTTGACAGAAGATGCAAGCCAAGTACAGTGCACATAGGGAGAGGAGGAGGGATTTGGTGAGGCCTGCGCTGGCACTTGCAGCAGCGGCGCAGAGCGGCTGTGCAGGAGCTTCCTGCTGCCCAGCCACAGAGCTGCTTATTTCATGGCTTGACTCTGGATGCCCTGGGCTTGGCAGTGCTTTAGTCAAGGAATCCAGACCTAGGGTAGCACTCGCTATAAATAACAGCACCTTTCACCTCTGGGTACTTTTTTTTTTTTTCCTGTTTTGATTCTTCGGGATCTTTAACTAGCAAATCAGTTATCCGAGTTAATTAATTCCTTCAAGCCATGTACCATTCACACATGCTGTTTGTGGGCATATGATCTGCTTTTCCTCTATCTTTACTGTTAGGAATTTCATTAGCCCGTACTCTTACGCCTGTCAAAAGTCTAGGGAGAATATTCCGTATTTTCCAAGTTCTCAGTTACTCTGTCCATTTATTTATCCAATCTCTACTTGCCTGAGAGCTCTGTAAAAATCTCCCTTATCCTGAGACTGTTTAACTTGAAGCCATTTCTGATACAGGCCTTGCTTTACAAGTCAGGTATCAGAGCAGTATAAGGTGATATTCCCTGTATTCTCCTTTGCACATCAGTGACAGGCTTTCTATCTACACATCTGTACATATTATTCCATCATAATATACATATATTACTCTCAAATATATTTCCCCAAATCTGCTTGTACACATACTTTTATATTGCTGTGGTCTAGCCACTTCTTTTAGGAAATTGCTTTTGTAACACACTCTCTCCTCTTCCCTCAGCCTGCAGAGGAGGCCAGTCTGCAGCTTCCTCGCACCAGTCCTTCCTCGCACCCCACGCCTTAGCCCCTGCGCCAAGCCACAAGGCAGCTCGTTTCTGACAGGCCGCCTGCTGCCTTTGTTCGACTGCGAGCGCAGTTAGGTTGCTCCTGAACCTAGGTTTCCCATGCTGGCTCATGAAAAAACATTTCCATGAGCTCTTTATTTCTTTTACTGCTATCAAAGGCTGATCCTCAGAGCTCCCCCCCCCCCCCCTTTTTTTTTGTTCTGCCAAGTCAAACTGCACTTGAGAGTAACCATGCTCATCTGTTTCAGATGGAGATTATTTTACATTTACAAGACATGAACCCATCGGAGTGTGTGGACAGATCATCCCTGTGAGTATCTCTACTAGTGCCTTCTATTTATTTTCATTTGAACCAGCTCTCTTTAAAGACACATAAAACGTGGTCCTCAGCTATGTGTGTTTTCCATTACGAAAAAAGCTGAGCTCATATTGTTGACATATCTTTAACAGCCTCCCTGCAAATGCTTATTTGAACATGCTAATAGGGTTTAGGCTCTGTTATTAGGAGTTAAGTTCTCAAGTCATAGAATTCTCATGATTAAAACAAGCAAAGCAAAACACAGTGTTAATATGCTGTCACTGGTTATGGATGTTCGCACAACTTAAGGAAAATTGATGCTTTGCTGTGGCAGTCTTTTTATTTAGTTAGTTTTTACTGTGATTTAACCGGCTTCTCAGGTTCTGAGAGAATGTGGTGCATTTTTATTCTATTCTCTTCTGCTGTATCTTTTATAAGGCTGGAGGAGAAGAAACTCCAGGAGACACATCATTACAATTAACGTTGTGTAGTTAATGAAAGACACGAAGTATTTGTTTTATTTGTGATGAGAGAGAAACACAGCACTGCATCAAACTTAATACTCCCCCTATACCTCAATATACACCCTTAAGACACACTTGCTGAACACTGCATGGGAATTGCACTGAAACAGCTGACTTTTTCAGAAGTCCTAGTTAACCATTTTGGGCAGAAATTTCAATGGGAAGCTCACATATAGCTATTAAAATAGTGTGTAAAAGCTTTTTTTCCTTGACAAAACATTGGGGAACTAATCAAGCATTCTCTGAAATTTTTGTTTATGTTTTTTATTTTGTTCATGCTAACCACAAAACCACTAAAGAGCAACACACAGTAATTCCAGTAAAAGAGAAGCAGCCAGACGAGATTACTTTAACAATGTTAAATCCTTTTTCCCCTATTTATATTTATTATTACTTCATTTCTTTGCTACGGGGTGGCTATTATGTTTGGCACTCAGCAGAGACTCGGAAAACCACGCATAGGGACTCATGGTCTGTGGTTACACTCATCCTGCAAACACCTACACACCCGCCTAACTTCACTCAAGAGTGATCCTCATGAATGAGTGGTTTCACACATCCTTCCCCTTTGTTCAGTAGAGCACAAAGATGAGCATTTAAGAAATGACAGTCCCAGGAGCTACACCCCAAGCTGGCGGATGTCTCTTAGCATTGTTGCCCTGATTTTGCCTGATAGATCTAGTGAAGGAACTTGGCCAAGGGCTCAGGATCATGTCAAAAGCAGATTTCTTTAATTCAAATTCGTAAAATAAGATCATTATCCCATGTACTCTGCCTGTCATACCTGTTCATTCTTTTTTCGAAGTTTGTCCCCGTGGCTGTCGCACACATCCCTTCTAACACTCCTGATAATCTGACATACAATCCCTCCGCAGCTACCACTGTACAACACCAGAACCACTGCGTGCACTTAGCCGCTACACTAGCAAATATGTTACTCCGAAAAAAAATGTCTGAAGCAGCTTAGCAGTTCATGCTCCTTCCCATCCAAGCTCCCACCAAAACCAACCCTCTGTGGCACCCCTGTAGCATGAAGGGGGCCACATACTACCCTGTAAAACACTTTGGAGCTCTCCTTGGAAAGGCATTGTAAGTGGGGGCTGTGAGCACACTGTTGGCCCAATAGCTCTCCTCCCAGGTTTATATATTGGAGATGGAATTAAAACATCACTTTGTCTCCGGAGTTTATAAACAACTGAGAGAGTAAAAAATTGGGTGTTCAGTGAAGGAAAGACAGTTGTGTATTTTTTCAAGCTCACCAGGCGCTAGAGGGATGTCCATGAGAGTGGCAGCTGAGACGCATCAGGCAGTAACATGGCTTTGGCCAGTGGCTGACTCTATGTGACTGATATTCTTTCTCCTATTTCCAAATGAGACTGTTATGTGCATTTATGAGCTTGACTTTGCAAACACATTTATTTTATTCCTCTGACATTTCCAGTGAAATCAGTGGTATTATCCACTTCAGATATTAGGCTCAAGACTTGACATGAAAAGACGAACTCTTGCAATGTTTATTCTTATCTTGACCAACAACTTTGTACATCAAATTATTATTATTTACTACACTTTCTGCTGCAGTTAAGTGAAATTGAAATTAATGGTAATGCACAATTTTACATCAGTAGAGCTTATCTCAACTTGCTTTGATGTGTTATATATAAATTGTGTGGTAGGAAGTTTTCAAGAAAATAAAAGATATGAATGAAATGTCTTGGCCTAGGGAAGATATTTAGGGAAGAGCATTTTATTGTAATCCCATCAATTAGTGATGATATATGTGTAGATCTTATGCTTATTTAAGGACTGGAAATCTACATTTAAAAATGTGTTAGCACGAGCAAACAGTTCTTTTCAAATGTACCAGAAGCAAGAACCTCTCATGGCTGGTGGAAAAGAAAGTGCCAATTGCAAAATAGTAAATGAAATGAAAAGTTGCAACTAAAAACATTAACGGATAACATAAGATTCTTTTAGAAAGGCTACAGGTGGGAGCTGCAGTTCTTTGAACAGAAGTGAAAAAAATAAAAGGTCACTATTGTTACTTTCTTAATGGGAATAATTAAAAAAGATCCTCGCTTTGTGCTGGGAAAGATTTATGTTGAGCATCAGCCTGAGAAATAAGTGAGGTAGCAGCTTGACATCTTGAAAACAAAACACCACTGCAATATTTTTCCATCTATCAACTTTTATTTTTTCCTACAGTGGAACTTCCCCCTGCTGATGTTTGCATGGAAGATTGCTCCAGCTCTGTGCTGTGGCAATACAGTAGTTATTAAGCCAGCAGAACAAACCCCACTCAGTGCTCTCTATATGGGAGCCCTCATCAAAGAGGTAAGAATAATTGACAGGAATAATGTCTCTGTCTCTCCTTTTGGGGACAGAGCTACAGTGCATCTAGTTTAACAGGCTCTGTCAGTTCTCATAAATCACGTCTCCCTTCATTCATTCCTATTTTGACAGGCTGGCTTTCCACCAGGAGTTGTCAATATTTTGCCAGGCTTTGGTCCAGTTGTTGGTACAGCAATTGCATCTCATGTTGGCATTGATAAAATTGCTTTCACCGGATCCACCGAGGTAAGGGCATTCCTGGATATGTTACTGTAATATGCGAATAAATACTTAGTAAGCTAGTTATACCCTTGTATTGCATTCCTAACTGTCACCGAGTAGAAGAGCTGTATCGAAATTAAACAGGGTCTGTCCTTCCCAGCTAAGCTCGTGTGCTGGAAATGGCCTTTTCCTCCAGCCCCTGCTGTGCCCAGCACCTCAGCACAGGAGATAGGCCTGGAAAGATATTGCTGGGATTTCCTGTGGGCTTGGGAGGATATGAGTCACGGCAAGAAGTAGAATATCCAGTGTATATCACTGCATATATAAATTCAGCTTTATCATCCATAATTTGGGTATCCTGGCATATCTAGGGGAAAGCTTTGCTGCTGCACTGAAATATATTGAGGTCAAGGAAGTCTAAGAAGGAAGAAATGCAGGGGATGAGTGGGATTGTCCAAGGCAAGAGTCCCCAGAATGAAGGAAAGATGCTGTCCAGAAAAGGACAGGAGCCTCCTGGATGCCAAAACTGTCTTGCTATGACTCCATGGCATGAATGCTACAGAAGAGGTTAGGTTTGAAGGAAAAGGCTGTAATCTACAGAAAGAAAGCCAAATCTCCCAGAACTCAGGCCATGCCTCGCTCTCAAATACGTGTAAAGCCAGCTGTTATCAGGGTTCGGGTGGGGATGATAGAGGGACTACAGACTGATGTCACAGGAGAAGGAGTCTTATCATCTGAAGGCAGACAGAAAGGAATCTCAGTGGGAGTTTCAGGGCTGGTTATATTTAGAGAGTGCTAAAAAAAGGCCCTTTTCAATTAAAAATCTGACAGACTATTGTATGGAGGAAGCTAACTCCAGGGCTCAGGTTTCTCTTTGACATGCGTGACTCCCACTCATGGCAGTGGGAGGCTGTGTGTGTCACACTGCACTTCACAGTGAATCAAACAGATTTGCTTTGAGTAAGTTGCTGAATTCACTGATCAAGAGCTCTACTAGCTGTGGGTGGTAACTCCCTTGTGTGCCCAGAGACTGCAGAGACCAGCTAAACTATTCAAATAAATGATTTTGGTGGAATTATACCCGTAATGAAGTTTAGATGTCACCATCCATGCACCTAAATCATCAGTATATGGTGCTGCAGTTATATGCCTGATCTGCACACCCAGTTTTCTTGTAATTACTATATGCAACTCTGCCTAAGAATTTTTATGGAAAGTTTTGATTATTACATACACGGGTTATATACTAAGTTAATGGCAACATTAGATTTCAGATTACTCTTAGAGATTACATCCACTCATTACACATCCTGTAATCAATTTATATTAACATCGTAGTATACTGAAAATCTTAATATGAGCTGATTACCCCCCCATAAATGAAGCTGAAACAATTGTTTTCATAAAGATATACGGTCTCTGCAAAGTTAAATATTGTATTATACAGGATGTTGCACTGTTCGGAGGAGGAAAACTACAGATGGGTTAGGTTTCAAAGTTGTTTTTTGTAGCCAAAATAAATTTTTATTGTAGTTCCAGACAGCTTTAGTTTTAATAGGCGTTTAAACTCGAAAGCTGTGGGTTTTATACTAACTCAGTGCCTACCTTTAAAAGCCTTACTAATAGGAAGTGAAAAGCATTACAGAGATGAAAAAGCAATTCTCTAAGAACCTCAAGCAAGAACAGATGGAACGTTTTAATGCAGAGTTAGTGTAAACTATTCCATATTGTTTCTGATTTCCTGTAACACTGAATTTTTGTAACAGCAAGTCAAAGTTGTAACATTTTAAACACAATGTTGTAATATCAGTTGTACTATTAGAGTGTGTGACTTCTCAGAAATAGTTTTCAATTTTTAACGAAATAGTAATAGAACTATTTTGTCTCTCTGGTCTTGTCTGTGACATGTCAATTGTACGCTCCAGTGATGTGGATTTTTGACAGCCATCAGCTATATCCTGAGATATTAATTTCCATTCCCCCTTTTATTCCAGGTGCTGGTTAAGGCAGTTAGTATTTTCAGACTGCACAAGTTACCAGTACAAAAGCAGTGATATTCAAGTTTTAAGTGCCTGAAGCACAGGTGTTTCTTGAGTTTCCACCATGAAAAGTTCTTTTGGAAAGAATATAAATTGTTTACCTTACAAGCATATATACTTAGAACTAATGAAACTCCCTGTCTGCCTGGGTATTGCCCTGGGTATTGTCTCTTCCCTGCAAAGCTTTTTTAAAGGTAGAATATAAGTTGCTCTTCCTACAAATAATTTATAATCATAGTGTTTTACAAAATAAGAAAGGAGAAAAAGAAGCCAAGTTCATGACCTTGACTCCATAAAGCCTAACATAGACAGGCCAAAGATCATTTAGTCTAGCAACTTATCTTCCATCACGACCAATAACAGATGCTTATAGAAGAACAGAGCATGTGTAGGGCGATCCTTGCCCTCCTATAGCCTCACAGCAATTTAAAGACTTCCTAAGCCTGAAGTTGCATGTGGACAACTGTATTTAATAGCCACCAGTGGAGCTGTCATCCATGATTTTGCCTAATCCCTCCTGAAGGCACAGACTATTGTTATGTCTCAAGCCCATGCCTATACAAGGACAACAAATAACTAACTCCTAATTTATGATACTGACATCTAGTTTATTCAAAGAGCAATAAAAAAGCCAAACACCTTTCCTTTATCTGTAGCTGCCATTGCCAAACAAAAAAACAAAAACAACAACAACAACAAAAAAAACAAAAACAACAACAAAAAACAACGAAAAAAAAAACAGCAGAAGATACACTAAATCCAGTGGAGCTAAATCACTTGGAAGTGCCAAATTCACTGGGCAATCCCTTCCCCCATCCCACCTCAGCAGAAAACTTGCTTTCTTCTGCACAGCAGGAGAAAAAAAGAATATATGCCTATTAGTAACACACAAAATAAATAAGTCCAAGCAGCCTCACTTAAGGGAGGGTCACGTCTTCTCCCACTGACAGGCCATCAGCACATCCTTTCCATCACAGCCATAAAGCTCTGCGCAAGTTTAGGGAGAGACCTGACTCAGTGGGAGAGACTCAAACTACACCGAACTGTACTTGACATAAAAGTGCTGTTCTCCATCTCTTCTGTCAGTGTAATACACAGAGTGGAAGAAACAAGCTGATCAGCTGCACAGCACATCAGTTACTGACCTGTTCACCCTCCTGGCACCAAAAGTCTTAGAATTTTGGAACTCTCTGTGCAATACAGCTTTTATTTTCAACATGGATGGGAGCCATTTGCTTCTAAGGGGATGAACAAGTCTAATAAAAATCGTAACTGTGTGGGACGAAGAAAAGTCATGCAGAATTTTCATAGGACATCATTATGTCCTATGGATTAGACAGCTTGTGAGCCAGCCAAGTGTAGTGGTTTGGTTTGCACTATTTCTTTTCTGTTTCTCACGTTTTCTAACACTCTTAGAATTGTTTTATGTACCACTTATTTGCTAGATTGCCTAGTCCTTGGCTCTTCAAACATCTCCCTCTGCAGCTCCTTTGATAAGGTTCTGCAGAAACTTCATGGACTGTGAATTTCACTTGCAGAACTGCTGCACTGTAGGAGAGAAAACCATACTTGAGTACATGGGCAAGTCATAAAACATTGTGCCCCCACAAATGTCAGCAGCTTTCCTGGCTTCTGTGCTTCCTTTGGTTCCTACTCCTCAGCTTGTCTGGTATGGGCTTTTAAATAGAAGTATTTTTACTGTGTTGCTTTTAGTGAACCAGAGCTTATCTCCGTTCCTCCCTAATTGTGGCAATCTCCTCTCAGGGTTTTTTTTCACATCTCCACCATAATATGAAACTGAAACTGCCAAAAAGAATTCATTTTCAGTGAATCTGACCACATATTATCACTTGCTGCTGTCCTTCCTACTTTCCCTTTAACAATCATAACCAATTTAAACATCTCTTTACTTCTTTATTTCCCTGTAGTCCTTCTGGTCCCTAGTTCCTGGGACAAACTCTTGCTCACCTAGGACTCTAGAAGTACTTCTGTAAAACTCAGCTCTCACGCTCTCCTATTTGTTCCTTATTACCTCTCTCCATTTTTCTGTACTTTGCTCTGCATCAGTTTTCTCACTGTTCCAGGTAGTCCTCTGAACTCCCTTTAAAAATGTGATTTTTTTCTCTACAATTTATCAGCAACAATGTAATTAAATTAGAATTCATTTATTTATATTTCTTAGCTTAAGGCACCAATCTGGATGTCTGGTTTGCCCAAGCAGCTGCTCTTGGTTTAGTGTTCAGCAGTACAGGAGATGCTATACAAACCTCTTCCCTGCAGTTAGATGAGCAGCGGATGTTATTTATTTCCAACATATAGTCTGGTGAGGGGACAATTATTTACACATATCAGAAAGGCAAGGGAGTTGTTCTTCCTGTTACCTTCTTATTTTTGGAAAGAATTGCTCACACATAGTTTCCAAATAATAGAAAAAAACAGCAAGTAGAAATGATTTTTCTCTTCCTATGTCTTTATTTCCACACAAGACTGCTGTCTCTGTGCCACACCTGCTCTCAACTGTCTGGCTGTGCATGTACCTGCGTACTTGACTTGAACTGGGTACCAGTAAGTTACAGGTGCATGTGGCATACTTTTGGGTTTCAAATTAGAGATGATGATACAAGCTATGCAAGTAAAAATATGTGCATTATGGCATAGTATGTCATAAAAATATGTCTGGATTAAAATTGGTTTTGCAATTCCAAAAGTTTTATGAATTCTAGTAATTTCTATTCAAAAACAAATGTGTTACCTCCAAACCAGAGTGGCTTTCAACTCTCTTCGGTTCTTAAATGCTCTCAAGATCAGAATCCTAGATAGCACACAAAACATTTGAAGCAATGGCCAAGAAAAAATGCATCCTGAAAATGCCTGGTTTCCATTTTGTTAAACTAAGACCCATTAAAAGCCAGACAGATTACAGACAGGTTCAGATCTATGTTCATGCAGTTCTGTATAGTAACCCAAATAAATATTCAATAAATTGTTTTGAATGCCTGGGTAAACAAAAGGTCTATAAACAACTTCAGTTAAACCCAACAAAGCTGCCTGCATTTTGCTTGGCAGAATGTTTTCTTTATGCACTCAGATTAACAAACCATGATCTCATCATTAGTCAACAAGATACAAGAGAGACCATCAAAGCAAACTACAGGAGATTCAAGATTGATTCACGCCAAACAAATGTCTGCAGCTAACAGCTGTATTACCACTGATTCTAATTTACTCAGCAGGATTCTCCTTTCATTTCCAAAATGTCAGGGAGCATGACGTGGACAGCATGTCTGCCTACTGCACAAGTAATGAGTTTTGTCAGCTCTCTTAGATGACGCAATCTTGGGTTGATTTTGGACATCATGAGGAATCACATACTGACATTTTCACTTTTAATAGCAGTCCTCAAGATGATTTGTTCTCCTTTAAGACTGTTAGCTAACCATGCTACAGAAATGCTCTATTCAAAATACAGGGGATTTACATTATCATTTATTCTTGCTTCTTCTGTACCTTTTAAATCATGTCTTAGACAATCTGTGCCTTTCTTTTCCTTCGTGATGCTTTTGGTGGAATTTAGGGAGCTGTCCTTGGACAACTGTTTTTCTTCTTTGCCAACAAAAGCTACATGTCAAAGGGATTCCTGAAACTAAAACAAATGGGGTGGTGTATCAGCCTGTCAGAGCTCACTAGAGTTTAGTCATGGACTTCCATGGAGCCAGGGTTTTTCCTAGTATAGAGCTAGGTCCTTTATAGCTAAGGATTCTCAACAGTCACTTCACTTTATTTACACAAAACTATCCACAGTGCTCTTTTCACGGCCTCTCCTCACTCAGGGCACTGCACAGCAAAAAAAAAAAAGAGCTGGATCATGCAATGCTCTATTTTATGACAGTACTTCAATATTCGGTAATCTTTGCTGGATCTGGGGGCATACCCTGAGCATGCTGTGTGGTCCTGAAATGCTTCTCAGAAAGCTTCTGCAGGCAATCTCAAATTAAAAAAAAAAAAAAAAAAAGGAAGAAAGAGTAAATCACACAGATTAAGCAGAAGTGCGAGTTTGAAGGCTGTGCCAGAACACTGACACTTCGTACCTCAAGAGCTAGAGAGGTAAAATCGTGCAATTCCAGGAATCATTTAATTCTGTATATGATCACAGCATCTGCCCAAACTTTATCCATCTCTTGTATCATAGTGCACTTGTTCTTCAGAAACTCTGCTAAAATCCCATGCAAGGTACAGTGACAAAGGTGGGTAGTCCAACTACTCAGAACACCTAAATAATCAAAGATTAATCCCTCCTCTGTCAGTTTTGGCACTGTTCATGGAAGCTTTTAATGTACAGAGCTTTCCTATTCACTCAAGCTTATCTCTGCTATCTTGTTTATGGCAGTGTACAAAGAAATCATCTGCTCTCCAGCTAGTTTGTTGTTCCCCTTAATTCTGGTGTTCCCTAGAGGTTTACTGCCTATCTGGGATCACAGGAGGGTCAGAGCAGAGAGCAACCTGAATACTCTGATGGAGCCAAAGCAGAAATATTACAAACTTTGGAGGCTTGCTTTTGACTTCTGAGAGTTCCAGTTCTTTAACAGTAATAGACAAAAACACTTTTACCTTTTTAAAACATAATTTCCATCTGAAATGAGGAAGAGAATATGAACATCAATATTCAGAATATGAAAGACATTAAAATAGCTATATTTAAAAAAAAAACAGCAGCAAAAAACTCCTCTTGAGAAAGACAGTGAACTTCCAAACACAGCACAAGCAAAGAACAATCAGATGTTGTACATCACACTATGCTCTCAATTCCTAAGAGCACACAGCTTACAGTCCAGAAATAGACCTTTCCAAGACTACCCCTTGGCACATGGATGCCGCAGAATGCTGCTTTAATCTTTGTTGTTGTTCTGAATAACAAATTGTTTTCTTTGAGATGGGCCAAATTACAACTGCCTCACTCTCCATGCAGCTTAAGATGTTACAGGGATACTCCTGATATCAATCTTGAAGCCTATTCAAAACAAGGATGGGGAGTCAGGGTTTTCTGTGCCAACATTCCTGCTGAATAATCAGCTCAGCTCCATCATCTGCGCGGGAGGCTTCTCCTGCAGCCTTCCTGTGCGGGGCAGCGCTGCCTGTTGGGAGCTCACAGATGGAGCTCAGAGGCGCCTCAGGAAGCAGGTACTAAAAGACCATCCAGGTTGGAACACTATCACTTATCCCTTTCATGCTGTCACTCTCCATAAAGAGAGGCAGTTACAAAAGGCTGCTTTTGTCACTAAATAATCACAGCTCTGGTGCCCTCCCCATGACTTTGGTGAACCTGTAAGTGCGCAGGGCACAATGAGAGTACAGGAACAATAACGCAGAGCAGCAGGAGCCTTCCCAATCTCAGGTCTGACTTCTCCTGGGAAGGATACAGGGAAGCTGTTCGATAGGTTTACACTTGGAAACTTGACAACAACCTCCAGGTAGGAATAACAATCTGGACAACGCTTTTTCCAAACTAAGGCAATTGTCTGCAAGCCTTTTGTCTTTTGGATTTCATTATTTGCCACACACAAAATATTTGGATTCACTTATTTCCTAGTCAAGCACTTGCTTGTATAGAATTCATTAAAAACCTTTATTTTCCTGGACAGAACATCTTTGACATTGAAGTGATGGAATGGAAGGGAGAAACAATGGGCTGGACACATTGCTCTGGCATCCTTGGTATACCCTGCTCTTTGGGGATTTATGAGAGGAAATGGAGGAGTGTTATTCTTTGAAAAAGGGAAGTTCAAAGCAGGGAGGGTGTGAATGGCATTGGCTGGCACTGGCTATAAATACAGCTCTCTGGTTTGCAGTGTACATTTTCTGCACACTTCGAGAGGTTGCAATTTCCAAATGACATGTTTAATGTATGTGCTGGGGGTGGAGGGCAGTAAGGGTTCTTCTTTTTCATGTTCATGTCTGGCTGCCAGTCAAACATAGCAATAAAATCAGCTCCAATTAAGGTGGATATGCAAGGAATTTCCTGATAGTATCAGCATTCCATTCCATCGATACAGGGGTAAGGAAGAGAAGCTAATGTTAATTTCTTTAGAAAAAAGAAAGGAATAACCTCAGTCACACTTGATAGGGACCAACAGTTAGTCAGAAAGGCACATGGAGTGGTTGACAATTCCTTCATTATCCTGTGGACTTCTGTTTTTTTTTTTTTTTTTTTCTTCTGTGGGGGCCCTTGGGTCTGTTTCATTTGCGCTCTGATTATTCCAGTGCTGAATTAACTTTCTCCAGCAAACTAACTTCAGTCTTGTAAGAGGATGAGCTTCTCTTCCATTAGTCCCTTATTGCAGGGAATCTCACTCACCTGACATTAGGAAGAGAAACAGAAAATTGAGAAATCCCAAGAGCTACAGCCCAGAGTTGGCAGAATTTCTAAGACAAAACCCTCTTTCCTAGTGAATATAGCATGAGAGTTTGAGTTTTGGTCAGCATCTCACTAATGTGTCACTCAGTATCTAACTTTGAGACCTTAAAATGTCTTAAAACGATGTTCCTGTAAAAAAATACCTCTGAGTATCCTCAAATTTCTCAATATTCAAAAGATAACTTGAATCTTGTGCTTTACTATGTGGCGGACTAAATCTTTCTCTTATTACTTAGCTACAAAAATGGGTATAATTACACTGCAACAGTACAAAATCATCTATTTTGTATTCATTGTTCCAGGGAGGGGAGAATCTCCAGGGAGCACAGCTGCCTCTCTAACTGTCCTGGCTCCAGAAAACATGTCATAAATGTAACTGTGTAAGGGCTATTCCAATTATTCAATCCTTGTGCTCCTTGGTTAGACTGGTAAATTGAAGCTGTTCTGATTTCATCTACGGCTACGTTCTGCCCCAGCTGACCCCACAATCTAGGAAGGCATTTGACCTCCTCGACCCATACTGCCATCATCTGTGTTGCAGTTGAGGGTTAGATCAGGATGTTGTAACTTTTTACTCTTTTTGGTATTCTGTTGTCCACTGCTAATCCATCAGAGAAGGCTGATGATTCTGTCCAAATCTGATTTATGCTGGATTACAGTTTCACTATTAAAATTACTTAAATTTTTGGACACTGAAAACTGAATTTTGAGAATGGAAGAACTCCTAAAAACTGGTCTGGCTAGCAGTTTAGAAACTGTAAGTACTATGAGTAAATCAGTCTCATTTGTGGTAGCTAAACCCTAGACTGTATACAGAAGCGTGACCAGCTATTACTGATGAATAGTAGTATGTATTTGCTTAATACATACTCAAATATAAAATTATTTTCTTTCACATGAAACTGAATATACACCAAACTTCTTGATAACAGTATGGAAAACCTTGTGCACATGCCAGTGATATGGATGGAAGTCATTCTAGTTACACAATTCTGCATTTTTAACTCAGCCCTCCTATATAGCACCCTAAAAGAGTCCAACAAGTCATTTTACCATAGATACCACGCGATGAAGATACAAATACCTCTGTGCCCGCCACTGTCCCCTCTACAATTCTAGGGAAAAAATGGAAAGCTGTCCACAGCTGATGTGAATCTGTTTGGATTGAAGAACCTGCTGGATTATTTAAAACATTGTTCCAGTGATGTCCAGCACTGGCTGTTAAAGTGAAGTGTATGACTACATTGACTATAAAACGCATCTCCATTTCCTTTCAGGTTGGAAAGCTGATCCAAGAAGCAGCTGGAAGGAGTAATTTGAAGAGAGTTACACTGGAGCTGGGTGGGAAAAGCCCAAACATTATTTTTGCAGATGCTGATTGTAAGTCAGCACTTTCATATTTTCCTTAAAACAACATTTGTGTGTTGTCATTTTAGGGCATATATTTCATTCAACAAATATGGCCACATCTAATTACACTTTTGATATTACAGCAATAGCCCAGGGTGACTCAAAAAAAAGCAAAACAGAACAAAGCTTGTACTCAAGAGATTCACAGTGAACAACAAAACACAGGAACAGTTATAATCAAGCATACGTATCTCATGTTAGTCAGAATCATGATCTTGCACATACCTATACATGGTCCTAAATTCTGCAGCACTTTAGATCTAGAAATTCTGTGATAGCACGTTCACAACAATTATATATTCAAAAGGGGCTTCATTTAAATAATTTGAATTATAATCTAGTCACTTCATGGTTACTTTCCAAGATGATCTGATAGTAGCTACAATTTGGATATTATTCCATTTTTTAAATTTTCACAGTTGTGTACTGAAGTATGCTCATTGTCATTGTCAGCAGGGAGTGAAGATTTTGGCAGCTGGATGATGTGCAGCTGGGATTTTTGGCACCTGGGAAGGTACAGGACAGCAGTTTATGATAGGATAAAAGCACGAACTGAGAGTTTCTGCTTGAATATTCAGTAATGAAATAGTTAACAATGCCGATATTTAAATTGTCTGCAGGAGGTTTTGACGTTAACACCTCATTAAGATGAATGGGACAGTTCACACCTTGCTTTGAGCTATTGTTTCAGGCTGTGTGCAGGCACACTATAGTCACTGCATTTTCTGAGAACTTTGTAACCCAAAGGATTAGAAATTCAAGTGGCTCCGTTTTTTTTTTTTTTTAATTTAAAAGGGGAAAGTGCAGGAAGAATGATTCTTATAAGACTAGGAGACAGCTTGAGAACTTTCAGTAAAGTTCACCATGTTGGAGGTCTAAACTACTGCTGCAGTCATTTCTGTAAGCTAGAAAAGGCTCCTGGTTTACTGGGGCAGGTTCAGATGCTACAGCCTTCTACTCCAGTTACTGATCTGCACCTCTCAACAGAAATCACCATGCTCTCAGCTGTCCCTAACCTATTAATCATGTGTACCTGAACACCTTTTGTACAGCAGCATGTGCCAGGTCTGTGTTACAGCTTTCCACAGGGGAAGGACAACTACTGCTTAGCTCCTGTACAGAACTGTCGTTTATCTGTGACTTGCAATATTTGCCAAAATAAGGCTGAGAATCTGCAGAGAAGCCACAGGCAACAGAGGAATAATGGCAGAGAGAGGAAGCAAAGCCCTCCTCAGGACTGTTCCATGCAGTCAGACTAACAATCTCTGGCCTGCCTGTAATTACAACTGCCAGCACTTGACCTGAGATTCAAACTTCAAAGTTATTCTTATTTTAAAGCTGCAAACAGTTTGCTCACCATTCCAAAGGAGCAGTTTGTTCTGTTAAGGAATACTGTGTGCCAAAAGTTAGCAGAAGGCATGGCAAAGCTGCTGAAAGTACAGTGTACCAAAAAGCAGCAGGAGAATGTTGGAGCCCTTTGTGGTACAAAACTATGTTTAAAAAAAAAAAAAAAATCAGTTGATCAGTTCTATCCACTGTTGCTTTCAAACTTTGTGGAGCTGCCTTGGAAAAATTTGAATGTGGTCCAAGGAACATCATATATATATATTTTTTTTTAAGATCATGCTGAAGGCAGAATAGGACATTTTTGTTAGATGAAGTTGTCTAGAATGCGCTGAAAGTAAAGCACTGTTATTTTGTTTATTCCATAAATAATTACATTCAAGCAATGTTCCAAAGTGCTACAGCTGATAACAGAGACTTTGCAGTGCTTTACTTTACAACGATAAATTCAATATCCTACTGCCCAAATTTTTCTCTAGTCAGTTATTATACCCAAGGGGAGAATCTAGCTCTAAATGTCTAAATATGGCTGGATTTTCCTCTCCTGCTTGAGTATTGGATGTGCTAGTTGTACCTCCAGGGAAGCCGGAAAGGAAATCATTGATTGTTTGTTCCAAAATTGCGCTATGTTTTTAAGGCCTCACCTGGCCACCCGTACAGGCCTGGAAGATGCTTCTGTCTTGCAGAAAAATAACCTGTGAAGGATGTGTTTTGCCATTATCAAAGTTACATTCTCTCAAGCACTTGGTTGGTTATAATCCTTCTCACAGCAGGATTAAACCAACTGCAAAGAGATAAATCTTCCCTTTTCCCACCACTCCAGTCAGCCAAGCTTCTGTAGTGTGGGGTAGCATTCACCTCCTAGGGGCCCCTTAGAGTTTAGTTTATAAATTACATGTTGCAGGCACATAAGACTTTGGTGAAGTTGTTCTCAAACAACTACTTGTATGGATTGCTACAGCTGTGTGTTTACTGCGAACTTAGTTTTTGCTATGGGATATACACAGTATTTTGTAGCTTGTGACATGAGATGTGGAATGAATTATCCATGGACCTTTTTTTTACCTAAACAGCAGCTGAAGTTCTGAATAATCTGCTAATTCTGAAACAGTTGTAATACTTTTTGTATTATTCTAGCATTTGCTGCACCTAGACTAGCATAAATGAGGAAAAAAAAAAAACCTCTAATTTTCAGAGGGATTATGACATTAAATGAAACAAACCTTATTCCTTTTTGACCTAACACAGTAATACTACGTTCATTTGTTTTTTAAACCAAATCCACTACTTCTGCTTTTAAGTTTTGGGCACATGACAGCATGCACGTAACTCTGGCACAACAGCAAATGTGTCTATGAACCTCACAGCAACTTGCGTTCTCTTTGTTTTGTAGTGGACTATGCTGTGGAACAAGCTCACCAGGGTGTCTTCTTCAATCAAGGTCAATGCTGCACTGCAGGCTCCCGAATATATGTGGAAGAATCAATCTATGAGGAGTTTGTTAGAAGAAGTGTAGAACGTGCAAAAAGGAGAGTAGTAGGAAGCCCTTTTGACCCAACTACAGAACAAGGTCCACAGGTAAAGAAATAAGGCTTCAGCTCTACAGCCCAGATGGTGCTTGAAAGCAGTTAAACCATAGCAGGACTGGGGTCTTTCAGCACATGCTCACTGTAGGCTGGAGTAGCTGATGGGACAAACGGCTGAGAGACGGTTTAGTCACATCCGTAAGGGGACACCTTAAGAAGACAGAGTCCTAGATTACAGTCAACAACGATTTGTAGATGTTTCATACTCAGCTCAGGCAGTAGTGAATATGACTCTACTCACTGTGAGATGACTTGCCTAAAATTTTGTTCTGTTTTTATAGTTAAGTGCATGACCTGCAAGTAAAACTGCTTTTTCTCTCTTTCAGATTGATAAAAAACAATACAACAAAATCTTGGAACTGATTCAGAGTGGTATTACTGAAGGAGCAAAACTTGAATGTGGGGGTAAAGGGCTAGGAAGAAAAGGCTTCTTTATTGAACCGACAGTATTTTCCAACGTAACAGATGACATGCGGATTGCAAAGGAGGAGGTATTCACAAACACGGGCAAGAGCAGTTTAGAATGTCCTAAGCACAATTCTGTATCTTTTATTTTCTGAGACAAAACTTTCAAGTGAAAATTACCACTGTAAAAAAGAGACCAGAATCTCTTCAGCACTCTTTCTGCATAAAGCAATTTACAGTGTTGGTTTGCATAAAGCAGCTCATTATTTTGTCAATGGCTATAAAGCTTCAGACCTCAAAGAAGAGATAAGGGAGGAAATGTATGAGTTCCACTGGGACAACTGCTTTGGCAAAGTCATACAGTTTTACAGAGAACTATTACCACTAATAAATGTTTCTGTGGGAATTTCTGAAGAGTAAAACAGGAGAAGGGAGACAGCTAAAAAGCAGTATAAATTAGGAGTAAAATGTCACTGAGTGGTCTGTTTTATGAATTAATGATTAATCTTTCTTGCAGATTTTTGGACCTGTTCAAGAAATACTGAGATTTAAAACCATGGATGAAGTTATAGAAAGAGCAAACAATTCTGATTTTGGGCTGGTAGCTGCTGTATTTACAAATGACATAAACAAGGCTCTGACAGTCTCTTCAGCAATGCAGGCTGGCACAGTCTGGTAAGACCAAAGTTATCACACTCCTGCCCTTGGAGATAAAGAGTTTGACTCACAATCATTGTGTCACCTCGGTTTTGCACCTTTGTCTCAAATGTGTTTATCTAGACCATCCTGAAGGTGAATCACTGAGATAGGGAGCAGCTGTAAGGGGGATTTTATCACTCTGCTCACTGTGGGTAAATGCTGCTGTCTGCAGACTTGTTGAAAAGTGGAAAGTACCTTGGCAGGGCAGTCACACTGCTGAAGGGCATTGCAGAAACAAACAACCCAGAATATAAATGGTCCTTTCTGTGGAGCAGAGGATCCCATAAAGTTTCTGCTCACGGCAAAAGATTCATGTACTTGCTGTAAAACCAGCACCACAGAACCCAGGGGAAACCTGTTCTCTTTAGCCCCTTAGAGTAGGCAATGCCTCTTCTGAAGTTTTGATAGCTTACAGCTTGGTATGTCAAGCCTGAACAAACTAAAACTCCAAGAGAAATCAGGTAAGAAAAGGACAAATTCAAATCTAATACAAATCTATTACAACCTGTCAGTGAGGTTTGTCAGCAAGTTCATTTACTGAAGCTGCATCCAAAAGTTCAGTGTTCTCAAAATCTTCACAGGCCAGATCCTGTTCTCCTTTTAGAATGAAGGAATACTGCTATTGCAATTTTTTTTTTAAACATAAGTGATGAATTTGTTATTATAAACAGCTTAAAAGCTTCGCTTTTTATAATATTTTAAATTTTATTTATAAATTAAATTTTATTTATAAATTAAATATAAATTTAAGTTATTATAAAAAGACACTTAGCTCCATGAGCTTCAGTGTCTCCTTCAATCTTCCAGATGCCTTTCTGACAGTACAATCAGACTTGCTCCCTTTTCCTTTTACAGGATAAATTGCTACAATGCCTTAAATGCCCAAAGTCCTTTTGGAGGATTCAAAATGTCTGGCAATGGGAGAGAGATGTAAGTATTATTATCTTCTAAAATGTTTTCCACTCTAAAATCCAATAAACATAAGCAAATCTTTCCACAGAGTCCATCTAGAAATACTCCCATCTGATGATTAGGGCACAATAAAAAGATAACATAAAAATAACTCTGAATTACTACCAGATGTATATGGCAAGATTTTTTTTTTTTTTCTGACACAGCAAAGTTATTGACACTTTCTAATTCTCAAAGAAACTGAAAATTTCTGAGTATTTTGCCACAGTATAACTTGTGTTCCAAGACAATTTTCCTTCCATGTATTAACCAGTACTTTTACAGCAAGTTTCACTTTTTGTTACTTGTTGATGTTTACTTTGGACTAGTGTGGTGTACTTGTTTTAGCATTGTTCTGCCATGTATTTTGCTTCTCTCACTGAAACATTTTTTTTCCTTCTTTACTTTTTTACTACATTTTTTAGTACAGATCCACCTGAATTTAATTAATCTTCCTCTTTCAGATTTAAAACAATGCTAAATGAAATCAGGCTCAGACAAGAACAGACAACTGTTTACATCCCTTTTAAAAAATCACCTTCCATTTCAAAGCTTTCTGTCTTTATTCCATTTAGAACCGCCAAGTATTTTGAAATGGAAGTCTACGCTCGAATGCTTTCCATATACTTAGCTTACACTCTTACTACTTTTTAATTCTGATTACAATCAGAAGGAAGTTTAACAATTCTACCAGCCACAGTTTAGTTATGCATTTCTTAATATATATAAAAAGGATTCAATTAATTTCTATGCAAGAGGCATGTGTACCAGTTATGTCCCACCAAAACTTTCAAAATAGCTTATGGCTAACAGCAAACTCAGCAGTAAACTAAAACAAGATCAAACTCTTTAAAACTTAAGTATGTTGAATTATACAACTTGATCTATAAAATGAGCTCTATGTAGTCTGAAATACTTTCCCTCATTAGGGAGTACTTTGAATAACACATTCATACTATTCTTCACATTCATGAGTTATGAGGTGATCTCACACTAGCATAAATATGTCAGCTCATCTAACTCTTATCATTGTGAAAATATTCTAGAACTACTAAGCTCAATCGAGCGCATGAGTAACCTGACACCCGAGATTGACCTTACTGACTTCAGGGAGGTTAACTGTGCAAGCAAAATATTCACATATTGATATCACAGAGTTTTTCCAAAGGGTGGAGAAACAGACAGCCCCCAAGTTCTCATGTAATAAGTCTAAGGGAGTTGTATACTCGATTCCCATCTATAGCTTTGAAAATCTTTACAATAAACAATAACCAATGTGAACAGAAGTATTATCCCTCACACAAAAATGCCTGAAAACCTAGCCCTGAGAAACTGCTCCATTCATTTAAGAACTTCTTGATCAGATAACCTATCAAGGATTCTAATTCTTTCCTCTACTCCATTAATTATTTGCCTACTGTTTATTAAAACGTCAAGGTTTCTGAGCAAATTCCTGTTTTTAAAGGATCCAACATGAATCATACCGAGGCAGTAATTAAAGAACAACAAAAAAATAAGAACAGAACATGACCATACGTATATTCTCTCTTCCTAAGCTAACACTATGTTCCAGACAGTCATATTTGTGGCACTGTGATGTTTGTGTTAGCACTGTATTAGCTGGGATTTGATTTGTTCCTGCATTTAAATTGCCAGGTTTTTAAAATACACAGCAAAAAATGAACACAAAAAGTTGAGATCTGCCACAGTCATTTTACACCGCCTCAAGACTTCTGTGCAAGATTCTTGTTTACCTCAAGGCTACTTAAATATTCATGCATTTCTAGAGGTGTATTAAAAGGAGGGATTTCTTTACATTTTTTAAAGCTCCTTATATGGCTTGAATGGTGTAAAACTTAACTCCTATAACTAAAATCAAGTGAGTCATCCTATATGGCTACATATGGCTACATTTTTATGTTAGTTACAGTCTCTCAAAATTGTGATCTCATGATCTCAGTCCAAATATCTTCAAGGGAAGGAGGTTCCGTACCACTTTACTGCTATCCTTTACTGCCATGGGAATCATTATGGTCTGGATAGCTCTGAACTCAGCAGTGCATAGCTACACTCCCCAAAGAAGTAGAAACTGTAGAGCTGTATTTTTTTCTCTTATCTTCTTTTCTCTTGGCCTAAGAGAGGTAGAAGAGGTTATCATTTCTTTTTTTGGAGAGCAATTTCACACCTAAACAAGTTAAGAATAGTGCCACACAAACCTGACCCATGGACTCCTTCCTCTCATGGACGCAACCCTTGTTCTCACCCTGTCACTGAACTGCAATTCAAGAAGACCCAAAGTGGCCATGAAACAGGATGTTATTGCTCCCTATTTTGCCTAAGATGTTGGGACAACCCAGCCCTTTGTTTGAACATGCACTGACTCATCTGCTCTGCATGTCCCAGATAACCCACCTTTGTCTTCAACAAGAGCAACTGTTTAACTTTTGAAAAATACTTGCTTTAGAATTCCTCACAGTTGCTACTTCCAGTTTCAGACAAAAAAAAAGGTTGCGTATTTCTGTTTGCCAACCCAAGACAAGTCCCAAACTGGCTGCTAGAACATCATAAGGCACTGCATTCTCTGGCGGCTAGGGTATCTATTCATTCACAAAAATATCTAGGCAAGAACAGCTGCTTCCAAGGAGTCAAGTCCACTCTAAATCTCAGCCGAGTCACCTAAGAGATGAGCTAGGCCAGAGATAACTGCAATAAAATCCATACAGCATCCACAAACACCCATTTCTTAAGCATCATCTATCCAAACAGAGTACGTATTGCAGCGTTAGGTGTTGTATGAATGAGACCTAGCAAATGGCTAGTTTCAATAATGCTGTAAATTGCTGTGCCAGAACAAAAAGAGGTTTCCTAGTTAACCAGTGGAAATCTGAGCAGGTTGAACTCTCTATAGTAAGTGTAGACGCTGTTTTTTGCTGCTGGTTATTCTGACAGGGTAAAAGAGCAATAGGTTAGGAATCATGTTTGACTTTATCCAGGACTGGGAGTAGTTCACTTACCACAGTATTCAGTTGGAGCTCTTCTCTCCCGAGCACAAATATACACAGTGATTTTTTGGACAGTTGTGCAGGTCTTGTCATTTGGATACATGCAGTATCTAGGAAAGACAGAGCACATCAAATACAGAATCACAGAATGGTTGAGGTTGGAAGGGGCCTCTAGAAATCATCTACTCCAAGCCCCCTGCACACACAGGGACACCCAGAGCATATGGCACAGGGTGGTGTCCAGGCAGGTTGGGAAGATCTCCAGAGGAGGAGACTCCACAATCTCTCTGTGCAGCCTAATTCACTTGGAACAGTTCTGCTGAGGGAAATTGAAGAGTATGGTTCTGTATCTCCTTATCAAATGCAAGAGGCATCTGTTGTTCTTCTGACCTACACTGAAACTTCATATTCAGGTTTTCTGAAAAATGGCATGAATGCAAATCTTGTATAAAGTAACAGTAAATCAGGAAACCCAGGACAAGAAATATAGGCTATATCTTAAGCTTTTCAAGGAATCACTTAATGGATTTTGCTCAGTAAGAAGTTAATGACTGGTATAAGATGGTAGTTGTTTTTTTTTTTTTTTCCAGGGGTGAATGTGGATTGAGAGAATATTCTGAAGTGAAAACTGTGACAATTAAGATTCCTCAGAAGAATTCGTAAAATGAAGACAAAGTTGTGCGGAAGAGCACAGGATGCCACCCTCTCTACTCTTTATGGGGACCAGCGCTCAGGAATAAAAAGTGTTACACAATATATATTTAAAAAAATTAAGTTGCAACATATATACAGGCACATAATCACATAAGTAATGCAAACCAACTCTGCATGTTTTCATAAAACTCTTCTTTACAACTTCAGTAACCATATAGACAAGAGATAAAGTTGCTATTGGGCATCATTTAATAACAGTTCTAGAAAATTGTTAAATGCAAATGCATGCACACGTACATTTATCTCTTCACTAGATGAACAGAATTAGTCTTACAGCTTTCAAGTTGCCTTTTCAAGGCCTGCCTTCTTGCTGACATTCCTTTTTCATACCGGGCTTTACAAGCCAAATTTTACCCCAAATACTAGTAGTGAACAACATAACCAAGGACTATTGTTATTCTTAAAATAAAATAATATACACATAAAAAAATAAAAATAAAAGAAAGATGAGATCATGACCTGTATCCAGTCAGAAATAGGAACATTGGTATACTGGCAGCTTTTAATTAGTGCACTCACATAAAGAGATCAAACTGGGGAGGGAACAAAATTACTGTATGAATCATGAAATTCTAATACTTATCAGTGAGATTTGGTTTTCAGACTCACAGCTTTTTGGTTTTCAAAACTTACTTTAATAATTATTTTATGCCTTGCTTATTACAAGCAAAAATCCTCCAAGAACTTAAAAGGACTTCAGAAGCTTTACCTGCCTGAAAAAAAATAGTATGACCAGGCTGGGTGGAAAGGTTCTAAGGAGAGTAGGAATGAATTTGAAGACTCTGCAGTATTTCAGCTTTCATTGCTCACATATTTTTGTTGTTGTTGTTATTATGTTGTTTTCACCTTTTTCTGTTTTTTTAAGAAGCATATGCATACACTGGCTCTGTAATCTTGTCTGCCTGTCCATAATTACACCAGATGTTTCTACTTTTACCATTGGGAAGTAGTTACATATTCATTACACAAGGAAGTACCCAGCAACAATCCACCTGACACTCAAGTTAGCTTGACTTCAGTTTCTTTTCAAATGATAGTTTGTCATCCTAAGCACTCTTGGGAGCCTGAGGCGAGTTTACCTGTTGGTACTTCAACTTCTCAATGATGTCTGCTCTTCCATTGGCCCAGCACAAAAATATGAGCTCTGAGCTTTTAAGAACCAGATGTTTAAAACCACTGTCCCACCATTCCCTGCTGCCTACAGAAGCTCTTCCAACTTGCAACTAACAAATATCATCTTCTCTTTCTTCTGTCCAGCTGCAGAATTCATCAAATCCTCAGCGTTTTTTAAGAAAGGTTTTGCTTTATGTTGTAACTTAGAATTAAGAAAATTTATTTTAAAAGTATAGTACATCAGATGATTTACTGCAGCTACATTATGTGGAGTGCAAGGACAAAATTTATAGACTCGTGTGTAACAATCTTCCTAGCTGCAGACTTTGTAACACAAACCACTTAAAACTCCCAATCTGATTCAGCAAATGATTTCTGCATGTTCTTAACTTTCTTTGTCCTCTGAGGAATTCCTCTTAGACTTTATTCTAAGTTTGTCCTTAAATATATTGCTGAATCAGGCCAAGATTATGCAGCACTTTGCAGTGTTGTGACCCTCAGATGAACATTTTGTATTTATAACTCATGTCAATCTGTGTGTGTGTGTTTTTAAAGCAATATATATACACATGATGTTATTCCAAAATGATAGTACATTCACAGACATGGAGATAAGTCAAAATATTCTTAGTTTTTAAATGCGAATGCCATATACTCCTATTGTAGTGGATGTCAGAGTTAAAAAAGAAAAACAAAAAATACAGCAAATAAGAAATTAGTTATCTTTTTAAATGCAATATAATCTGTGAAAAAGCAGATTTTATGTCTTTCCTCTTATTTACTTAAAAGCAAAACTTTCTCTGCTAGCATCATTTACACTGTGTACTCTTTTGTATTCTTTTGTGTGTTTTGTATGTTTGTGTGTTATTCCCAGTACTTTCAGGTAAATAATATAGACTTGCCATTTTTTTCAGTCTTTTTACTGCAGCTCCATTTGATGTACATGGACTTGTGAAATCCTTTTTTAATGTACCATCTGCATGGATCCAGCAAAACATTTTCCCAGTCCCTGCAGCTTTTTGTTACAGTTTTTAATCATGTATATAGTTATATGTTATTAAAAAAGTAAAAAGATATTTTCTATGAAGTTTTTTCCATTAAAAAGGTTTAGAGAAAGACTTTACAGACTGTGAGACTCCTTTGTTGTTGACAGAGCTATAAAAATATTAAACAAAATATTTTCTTAGCAAAAATCTGTTCTCACAGTAGCTTTATTTTCATTTGCAAAAGTGAATGAAGTAAAAGGCCAATTACATGTTCTGGAATATTATTGCAGCTGTATGAAAAACACTTGCGAATTGCACATCTAGGTCATAGCCAGAGTTCATCCTCACCCTTGTGGTCACAAAGTTTAGCTATTGGGGAAGGTCTGAAATCATCAGACCCAGTGGGGCACCCTTGCAAACTGCTGCATCACAGCTTGAATTTTGGATGATATTATAAAAAAAAAAAGTGATGTTTTTTTCTTTCTCTAGTAGATGAGTCACAGAGCTGATTAAATTAACAAGCATATCATTATGAAGTGATATTCTACTTGTCTTTAATTTGAAAATCCCCAAAATGGACAGACTGAATGTTCAGGAAAATTCACATGGCCAGCTACTATACAACTCCCCCTCAGGCAATCCCTTAATTCCACAGTTACTTCCATTGTCAGGAATAGCATTCCTCTTTGAAAATATTGCCTGTTTAGATAGTGTAAAACAGCTACCTGGTAATCACACTGAGCTACTTCACTATAGCACAAGTACTGGTTGTACCTCAGCATCATAGCACAGTGTCACTGATTTCATTAAAGCTTCCTGGGCAATCACTGCACATAAAGTAACTTGGCTGAAGTCTATGCCATAAAGGGAACAACAATCAAGAGCAGCAGTGAAAACCGAACCCTAGAGCCTGGGACATCAGCAACAGAGAAAGTAGGTTCTGCTTCTGCAGGTCTTATGCAGCAGCACAGAGGGAGGGGCATTTGCTGTGGCCCTGTGAGGGGACACTAAGCACTCTTCACAGGCTCCCTGTCTCTCTGACCTGTTTGCAGCCTGTTTCACAACCTATATCCCTTATGCACAAGCAATGGAAGGCTTTTTACACCAAAATAAAGCAGGAAAGGTTGTTCAGGAGCCTATGGAGAATAAGGGAGAGTTGTCATCTACAAAAATAAGCAAAATTCAGTTCACAGTAAGCATGTAGACTGTGAATCTCCAGGCAAATGAGAATAAATGTATCAACAAACATGTATGTAGGTATAACAAAATGGAAATATATGTATTTCTTCTGGAAAAGGATATGAACAAAGGCAAAAAAAAAATTCAGCTCTGTGGCCTTCACAGAACGTTATGATATTGACAATACCTGGGTAGCACTGACACATTTATTAGTACCTATTACAGAAAAACTCTCTCTCCCTTCCACCCCACAGAGACAAGATGGAAAAGTCTGCCTTGCGTATGCAACGCAGTGCATTACATGGCTCTCTTCCTCCTCAGTTCTGTCCTGCAGAAAGGCAGGATCTGTATTAACACACTGAGGTCAGGGCAGCAGTTTGGCTAAGAGCAAGTCAAAGACAAACAAAACCCTGTGCTGTTGCTTACACCAGTGGTCTGTACAGTTTGTACAGATCACTGTTTGTACAGTTTGTGGTCTGTACACCTAGAGCTCTGGAGAGTTGCCTTTGCAAGCACCTTATACTTGCACCCACACAACTCCATGTACTGCGTATACAGTTATATAGTCATGCTAATAACACAGGACGTGTTTATCTCACTACAGCTTTATACAGCACAGTTCAACTCACGCTGTCTCTATCAAGAAGCATCAAAAGCCTCTGTGGTTATTTGATGCGTTCAGTATTCCAAATGAACCCAAACAGACCTCTCTGAGCACATCAGACTACAGTTGCATACAACATAATCTGTCTGCCTTGTTAAATACAGAGCTGATTAGTTCTATGATGTACTCTCCGTATCCATTGACAGCACCTGAATGTCAGGGAACTAGATGTGCCTCTGCCAGAAAACTTTTCAAGAGGCCCCATGTTCTCTGGTAACATTTGGTGGATTGGCTCTCCTGGTGAGGAGGCCAAATGCTGTCTGCTGCATGGCAGTGGAATTAGCCCCCAAAGAGAAAACATAGGTAATACTGGCGCATTCAGGTACTGTTCTGAACATACACAGATCAAATTAAACTAGGGGCAAGATAGATTCAGCCTATGAAGAACAGAAGAAGGGCTTGGAAACTTTTTAAGTAGGAGACTTTGGCCCTTCTGAAGTTTAGGCAAATATAAGGTTGGATTAGTTTGATCTAAGAGTAATGGTTTAATTTAATGTGACTAGAATATGCTCCTACTAAGGGTTTGGCTCCCGTTCTCCTCTTCCACCCAGTACAATGAGCAGGGATTGGGATTCTGGTTTTGGTAAGCACTTGTCAAATTTTTTTAGAGGACTAGAAGTCACCCACTGGAATTCAAGACTAATGTAAGCTTGGTTATTATGTCCGGCTGCAGTGCAAATTCAGCCAGTTTTGTGGTCAAGGGCAGGTTAAGAGCTCAGCAGCCGCAGCTCCTGTATGGGGTAATGCTTAGTGCCAAGTCCTTGGCCAAGGCAGAGGCCTAGGGCTGTGACACACATGACTCAGAATTCATCCCGAAGAATTGCCAGGGAACAGAAGCAAAAAGGTAACTTGCCCCTGGGTAAAATAAAGATAGGTCACCCAAGCTGTTGCATGATGTCTCTAATCTCCTGAGATGACTGCTAAAGGGAAAGAAAAAATACACCTACATGTTGACGATTCATAAGAATACGCTAACTCTCAAAACAGCTCAAGTCCTGCATCCTCAGCAAAAATCAAGCACTGCTTACTGTAGACCTGCACCACAGAGATGACAACCAGCTTTTCCTCCCTCTCTACAATTTTAAATCCCTCAGACCACTAGTAAAAGACTGCACCCATGCTCTACCACTTCTCTGTGGCAAGCACTTACACTGACATTTTTCGTGGCTTTACAAGATGAATTTTACCTAAGAGTAAATAGATGTTGCCCTGTACTGTGCACAGTTTATGTATCTCTGGCTGAGCCTGCAACACTCCAGAGAACACTTTTTCCTCCCAATACCAGGTGACATTGATGATTACTTTATGGAGGGTCTTGGCTATCAACTGAAATGTCCCAAAGTCTCCAATGATCAGGAAGGGTCCCTGAGACAGTCCTACAGTTTAAAGATTAATGAAGTCTGCATTGCTGAGGTAGTTCCCAGGGAATTACCAATCCTCATACTGTCATCTAATGTATCACTGAATCCTGCAACTCCAGGCTCTTTTCAAGGTGTTTTTGACTGCTTGATGCCAGTTTCCTGCTAGGAACTGGACTGTGCAACTAAAACAGCAACACACACTGTAAGGAAAGCTCAACCTGCAGCATCTGCCAAGGAGGTTCTGCACACGGCATGCTGAAGTCACCCAAAAGGCTGCTTGTGAAATGTTTGTGCTGCTGGCAGGCAGCACATTGCCAGGACAGATCACACATGCATTTGCACTTCAAATGAAGCTGCACTGGTCTGAGAGCATGGGAAAGGCCTGTCTTGAACGGCATGTGTCCTACTTCCCAAACATGTATATTTTACACTTTACACTTGGTTATTGGCCAGATTGAAAGTACCACAAGTTCCCCAAAGCTTGTCGTTTTGCCTTTGAAGTGGAACTGTTTGGATAATGTTTCCTTTGGCAATTTATCTATGTAACAAAGCAGAAACCTGGCTGCACTGGCCTCTCAACAGTCCACTGCTAGTTTTTGTCCAAGTATTCCTGCATTTCTGTATACTCGTGCACACATGAACACACATACAAAAATGATCCTTTTTACTGATCTTACTTTTAACCACTCTCACTCTCCCTCATGATGAGGTTGCTGTAATTCGTGTTAATAGGAACTCATTTCATTTCTGGACCTTTACCCTGGAAAGGTGCTCTTTATAAAAGGTTCACGGTCAAGTCCCCACTTCCCACAGGACCAGGATCCTACTCGGCCCTTCTCTTCCCACCAAGAGCACGCAGACTAGAGACTAAGGCTAAAGCTGTCTGCTGTCTCAGCTTTCAAGTGGAGCTTGCTAGAGAGATGCCCTTCCACAGGCTGCAGTGCTGTGGGGGTAGCGGATTAACCAGATGATCATTATTCAAATGCAAACGTTGTAAGAAGTGCATATTGTCTTTTAAACACAACCAGGTCATGAAAGCAAGGAGAAAAACACATTGTCTCCACAGAAGAGTACATTCGTAAGAGTTACCAACCTGTGTTCCTGAGGAACCTGAAGCTCTTAAGTGGTGAAGCTCTTACATTGTACTACCCAGCAGTAGGCTGCCTCACTGCAGGATGCCCTGTCCCATGCAGGGCAGGTGACGCTAGGGAAGCTGATGAGAGCACTGTGCCCAAGCTGACCTGGCAGGGGATTGGAGCATGGAAAACCTTCTGGACATGGAGTCTCTTGTTGCCCTGCTTTTCCTATCTTGTACTCTTGGCCACAGGAAGCCTTTGCCAGAGGGCTCCCAGGGACTGGTGAATGGCCAGGCCTGTCATCACACCAACATACACAGAACTATCGAGTACTCCAAGCACTGAAATGGTAGCAAAAGCTATGGCAACTTCTGCTCCATCCCTGCTGCATTCATGGCTTTCCAGCAATCTTCCCCTTGCTATATTTGCCTTTCAAGGATACATTGAAAAAAAAAAAAAAAAAGAACACTAAGGAAGTGTCACTGGTACAACAGATTTTTCAATGAGTTTCCATTGGAAAGTCTGCACATCTGACCTTTCCATAGTTCTGTTATACTCTCTTGTGTGAACCTCGCTGATGCCACCAGCTGGGAAAACAGCAGTAGATCCTAGTTCCTCAATCCCTTCCACAAAGGTTCAGAAGCATCTTCTTAGCTCATGCATCTGCAGCAACTTTATCACGAAGGCTCTGGATCAAATGTTTTAAGTTAATTCCTTATTCCATTACAATAGACATAAAAGATACAATAACTAAATCACCACAAATAATGTTTCTCAGTGTTTCAAATCATCTTACAACTCTTTTCTATAAAAATATCAAACCTGTTTTCTTCCCTGTGATGAACAGCACATGTATTATAAAAGAGCTGGCACTCAGCTCTGTTAAAAGACAGAGCTGCTGGTTGTTTTCATTTTAAAAATACATAGAACATCCTGAGCTCTTTTCTCAGGGTTTGGGCATTGAGGCTCTTTTAACTAACTGTGTTCTTAGGTAGAACAGCAACAAATGGCTCAATGATTTGTTTTTACAGTGTCCACTCTGTGAAGACTAATTACCAGCTAGCCTCCTAGCATGCAGTTTCAAACATCTGGGGCCCCATTCTTTTCTCAGGCAAAATTATACTAATGACTGTAGAATTGTCTGGGTGAGGGAATTCGCTCTACGTTTCTAAAAGCTCTACAATTATGGACCAAGAGATTTCACAGTATTTCTAGATTTTTAAAGACGCAAACAAGAAAAAAAAAAAAAAAAAAAAAACTTATTTTTCTCTGTATTTCTATTTGTCTGCTGTGGGGCATTGTAGTCACCAAGGTAAAGTCACTGCAGATACTGATTTTTGCTGTTCTGCACGCTCAGCTCCAAGAAAGAAAGGTAGCTTTTGTACGTTAGTTGTACAAGCCATATTCAGCAGTGAAAACCCCACTACGCTGAACAGTGCAGGTGTTAAGCCACTAGCAGATTCTTCCTGACAAAGGAAAACGAACTGATGCGCTTCTTCCAATGTCTTCTTTTGCTACAAAGTTTCACAACAATCAATTTTCCTTACTCATTCCTCTACCTAATGTTCTTTTCTCATCTTAATTTTCCTCCCATTGCAGTAAATGGTGCCTGCCTAGAGGTCTTGGCTCAGTCAAGTACTGAAGCATCTGTGCAACTTTACCATGCACATCATCTCTGTATTGCCACTGTATATTGGGCAGGCTGGGCAGCCACTGTGTTCCTGGCTAGCTTAGGATGCAGAGCCAAGGCAACAAACAGAACTGAACTTAGGGACTCAGAGTAGTCAGTGTTCAGTAAGTCAAAACTAGTCTCAGCTGTTACAGCCTGTATTAATGAACTGAAAATGACCAGTTCAACCTGCCTTTTATCCAGCTATATATATCAGGCTTTCTAGCAAATAATTTTGTAATTTATTTTTATCAGGAAATCATATAGCAGCAAAGATGCTATGTATTCACAACTCATCCAGACATACTTTTATAACCTTTAAATTTAAAAATAAACAGTCACAGACACTTGCTAGGTTTCCATTCACAGGCCAATCTTTCCCTGTTCTGAAGTTATTGAGAGCTCTGGAAGAAAGCTTCTTTACACCAGCTTGAATCACCAACCACCTCCCAATGCACTCACTGGCAAATTAGTAGCTGAACAACTGCAGACACTGCACATTCAGGGACCAAAAATTAATGTTACTTCCAGGGCAAGTTTTTAAGTCTTGACAGAAAGGTATATAGGAAATAAAGATATATAAACCTCTCACACACAAATATCCGAATTCCCAAATCCAGACAGCTCAAATCAACAGATTTGCTACAGCTGCTTACTTAGGTCAATGGAGGCTCATGAAATTCAGATCTGGAAAGAAATTTTTCCTCTCTTCAGGGGGTGCAGATATGGGCATTTCCTATGGAATATGTTAATAATGCAAATAAGCTTTGGATAGTCTACAAACCAAACTCATAAGCACGGAGGAAGTCAAGAGTTACATTATAAGCGTCCATTTTAAAACATTTCTAATGAAGTTATTTCAGCTGCAACAGCCTGCAGGGATGACAATATTTGCTTTCCTTTGCATCATCTTTGTCAGTGCTCCATTTGCATTGTGGCACAAAAAAAAGAAAAAAAAAAAAAGATGCTAATTGATCACCTGTTTGTATGCAATCCATCAAAACTACAGCCCCACAGTTCTCTGCAGACGCCACAGAGATAGTGATACAGCCTTGAAGGTCTTACAAGTAAACTGAAAAGCCAAAAAAAAAAAAAAAAAAAAAAAAAAANAACTATTATTCCCACTTTACAGAGAAGAGAGATTTGTTTCCTGTGAGAAACAAATGAAACAACTCATCCCAAGCCTACAGGGGAAAATCTGCAGCAAAGGCTGGAAAATCTGCAGAAAAGGCACAGATCTCCTCCTAGCTCAATTCCCTACTTAGTATTATCATCTTCCCAACCCATGTTTCTTGCATATAAACACTGTAATTATCATATTCAAGGAAAAAATAATACCTACAATCATATGCACAGAGAACTCATAAGATTCTTACAGATTTACAAATCTTATTTGCCTAAAGATATGTAGGGGCAGAATGAAAATATTTTCACTTCTGACAGCACGAGTTGGGAAAATCCCCGGAAATTCTTTGGAGCTAATTATTTTAAAATCTTAAGCAAGAGGTCTGGTTTTGTTTGTGACAAACAGCCAGATCAGCTTTAACAATCCCTTGTCTTCCCCTCCTTTTCCCCATTCCTGCATTTGTCCACTCCAACAAGCAGGTGAGCCTGCACAGGACCCAAGCACTGCCAGTCCCTTCTGAGCTCACTGGGAATGGATAGTTTTCAGTACCTCAGAAACCCTAGGGGAACCGAGGCATCTGCAAAGCTCTAACTCAAGGAAGCATTTCAGCATTTAGGCATGAATTAGTGGCTGGCTGCACATGACACCAAGTTGTAATTAGCTGTCCAGAAACCTTGGAAAAGCTGGGTCTAGAAATAGGCCTAATGTGAGTGTTTCATATTTAGAGGTGTCCAATCTAGATGTTTGGGTACCCATTACAGCCAATGAAGGTCCAACTAGTATAATCAGTGTTGTTCAAGCTAGGCTCTAGGAAGGGAGAAATTGCTCTACAGACTGTTGACTACAACTCTGAAGAGTGCAATCAGAGCTTAAAGACACATACATGTCAATACATGGCATTTCGGCATGGGCATTTCAGCTTAAAGTGAGATTCATCTTGCCTGGGTTTCTAAAGTAGGAATCTTCTGGAAACTATATCCTTACCTCAATTCAAGCCAAGTATATATACTTTTTTGTTTTTAATTCAAAACTACTGTGGATTTGGATGGCAAAATTATGTAACTATGTATGCAACTTGCTGGGTTACTGTGAAGGAGCCCCTACTAAAGGTTCCTAAAAACTGTCTTTTGAGGACTCAGAACATCAAGATACTGACATACAATTGCACTGGAACAGATGCAGGAACACTGCTTTGAGAGTGTCCAAACTATCAAAAAAAACAAACCAAAACAAAACCCCCACACACCCAACCACCCTCTAAAATCAAATTTTGCTTACAAAACAAAATAAAAGTTTAGAAAAAATATGTAGAGATAGTATACACTCACTTTCAGTTTTGAATAACCATCATCTTTTTGCTACTTACTCTCTTTGGTTCCTTATTCACCTAAGTACTTACATACTGCAATTTATATATGCATGTTGTATGCTGTTTTTCCTCCTCTTATCACTAGTCTCAGAATGGTCCTTTGCTGTCCAACACCGATCAAGCTACATAGAGTCACATCAGCTGCATGCTCCTGCCCTTAGGTCCTGTTATTTTCCTTTTACAGGGCCACAGAGCACCTGATACCTTTTAGGATGATCCAGCTGCCTTCACAACTACAATAATATGCTTGAGCCAGTGCAAACAAGTGATGCAATGCAAGCTGTGTTCTTCCTGAGGGTGGAGAACATGCCCAGCCAGGCTCTCAACTTCTTTTTTTCCCAAGGAGAACAACTTACAAGGTCACTCTTGAACTGGTCCTTCTCATGAGGTGGCCACAGTCCACCCTGCAGAGCTAGGAGGAAAGAAAATTAAACTCTGAACTATCTTTATTCATATACTGAGTGTTATGAACTAGCAAACAAAGATTTGCAAGGACCGAAAGATTCTTCTAAATGATCTGAAACAGTACAGGGCTAGTAACGACTTTAGCTGTAGCTTTATTTCGAAGTTTAAATTAGGTGGTGGTATATCAATATATAACTCATGTATAATTTCCAAATGCTTAAGCCTTAATTATTGTTATATTGTTTCTGCAGGAGTTGCTGGTAGTTCCAAACCAAATCTATCATTTGAAATGATTCAATTGGAAAAAAAAACAACACCCTCTAAACATTATAACTTCTATGATTTTTCTCTTTAAAGCCCAGTGGAAATGGAGAACCCTAGGAGATATAGATTAGTCTAAAAAGGATTTGACAAGATTAGTACTCTAACAATTTTTAAGTACTTATTAATCAGATTTCTTTTTATGACCATCATTGCGTGACCACCTAATATCTACATTTGTCATTCTGATTTATAGAAATAACAATTTTTTGATTATGACTTCAAGCAGCCAAAATATGTCTCCCTGAATTGGCTACTAATAGGATTTAGGCTTTTTTTTTTTTTTTTTTTTTAAAGTGAGTTAATAATACATCATAAAAATTTGAGTTGATGACTATTTCAAACATACAACTAGATGTGTAAAAAAGTATCTAAAAAGTAGCAAACAAGTCAGATACATTAAGAAATACTTTGAATTTTT
The DNA here is from genome assembly GCA_013389825.1 of Crypturellus undulatus. NCBI lineage: Eukaryota > Metazoa > Chordata > Aves > Tinamiformes > Tinamidae > Crypturellus > Crypturellus undulatus. The sequence continues at coordinate 431,611 of VWPW01001876.1, forward strand.
GCAAAAAGTTGAATATTGCTGAACTGATTGAAGTTTAATACTCAAGTACATCCTCCCTTCCTGCTGATTTTTTCTTTTCATTCATATTCTGAACTTATTTTGTCATTCAGTGCACTTTTTTTTGCTATCATTCTGTCAGTCCAGCTGGCTTTAGTCAGAGATCTTGCATTTTGGTTGGTGTTTTTGCAACAGTCCAACCTGTTCTCCATACTAAAGAACGATGATAAGCAACCAGACTTCTCAAAGCCCAGAGCAACGCTGTTTCTGATCCTTTCGGGCATCACTTGGCCACAAGATAGAACAAAAACTTTAAATGCCAGCTTGCAATTAAATCAACCTAATCACTTAATGATCTAATAGCCTCAAAAGCCTCATCATCCTTTGTCTTAAATGTGCACACACAAATGTGAAGAATTACCGAAGCAGAATACACCACTGCATGTAGAAGTAGACCTGAGAACCCACAGGCGACAAATGCTGGTTACTCTGCAGTACTATAAGGTTCTTAAGACTGTCTGTGGCCTGCAATAGCCTTTTATACCATCAGAAAACATAGCTGCTGCTACTAATGCTGCTGCAAGATTTCGTAGCATCTTCCAAAGAAAATAGCAGTGTTACAAAGAGCCATTCTTGGGGCATCTTGGACAGGACTTGACTGAAATTCTACAGCTTCAATTCACAACATAAGTAACACATTTTCTTGCACAGTGTAGTATGACCTACTTAAATTTTAGTCTCGACATGTTTTGTCCATATCATCATTCCATAGTGTATCTAGGAAATAAAAACAAAACGTCATTCACCTTCAATAGGTGCCCTCTGTGGTCTCAAAGATGTGTCCCACACCAAAGGATATGTACATTCAAGAAAACATTTGACACTGGTAAGAATAAAGACATTAAAAACCACCTTGGGTAGGGGAGAAGAAATGACAAAAAAAAGGCACTTTTTTTTTTTGAATTAGGGCAGAACAAATGTTTGACTGAAAAGCTTCAGGTCCAGCTGGGAGAAGGCCAAGACTAATTTAACCTTTGGTCGAATGGTTGGGAGTTAGCTAGTTTCCTTTTTCCTCTTACATCACTCCCAGAGATTTCGACAAAAATAATATGGCCCCGATTACATGACATTACAGGCTCTCAAAATGCACTAGGGAGGATAGTGTTGAAACCCCTTAGAGGCAAATTAATCCCAGCAAAGCAACAGCTGTAAGATTGCTACAAACAGGGAAAACAACCGCAATGTTTGCATTGTGCTCTTATGCAAGTCCAACAGAACTTATTAGGGCAATTAGACTAATGGATTCTTTTTGTAACAGGTTGGAGCAGCCTTGTATCATCACTAAAATACAAGTCACCAGGTTGCAAGTAGTCGCTATTAGGAAGCTTCACCATTCAGTATGTGCTTTTACAAAGCCAAAGCCAGCCCAGGTATGGAAAGATTTATCTTGCCTTCATTTAACCCCCAGGGAGTGTTGGAAACTGTGGTTTTATAAGCAGCATCAGAAAGGCGCACCCATTCAGCGACCTCCACCAGGCTGCCCCACTGCCAGACCCAACATCTGCATCGGCTCAGCCCACACGGTCCCCAAGAAGCCCTGGGAGCGGCACTAAGCTTCAGCACCACTCACACTGGCAAAGGGAAAATGGAGGTCCCCGCTGGGAGAGGCGCCCCACGCTGGGAGAAGGCCCTCCCCTGCCTCTACCTGCCCTGCACCGGAGCAGCATGGCACACCCGGTGCTCTTCTGCCCTCTGAAAGCCCTGTGGCAGCGGCCAAGACGCTTCCGTTGGGAAGAAACGTGCCGAGCTGTGTGCAGCCCCACTCTGACCCTGCCCCACCACAGCCCCATGCTCGCTCGCCCACCTGCTGCTGGTGAGCAGCCACCAAGACCTCTCTGCACCGCATGGGTTCCAGGATCCCCACCTGCCTCTGCAGAGCAGCGCGGATGTCCCTCCGCACCACAGGGAAGGGCCAGCCGCGCGGCAGCGCCCTAGGCAGCCTGCTGGAAGCCGCCAGAACCTGGTGGAACCTTCCGGAACGCTCTGGATGTGGCCCCGCCCACACGGTCCTCAGCCTCCTCACCCCGGAGGAACCTCCACCTTTGATTTTTTTTTTTTTTAATCCTTCAAGGATGACACGTTGGTTTTTAAGAACTGCTTTTGAACACAGCCACTTAATGTGAGTGGGTTCTTTTTAAAACGTGTCTGTGATTGCTATTGTTTCATCTAATAGATCGCAGCTAAAAACGTGAATATTATGCAGTAATAGCGTACCGTGACCACTGTGAAGCTTTGTGGGCTTTATCTAGCACTGGGGTGTAAAAGCTTTCATGCTTTCTTCAACAAAAAGCTACAATCAAATGCGTAAATATGAGAACACAGGATTAATAAAGGCACTGGAAGTCTGTTAAGCACCACGCGCGACACCCTCACCCAGGCAGCTCTGCGTCAGGTTTTGCCAGAGCTGCCACACATCACACCGGGGACCATCATTCCCACCCCAGGCCTCAGGGTGCTCCCTAAATCCCTCTGTTTCCAGTATCCTCCACTGCGCCATAATGGAAAAAACTGAGTGGGGCCATTCCCCCAGCCCGGGGGCCACCACACACAGCGAGCATGAGGCTCTGGCCCTCGGGTGCCCATGGGCAAGCAGCGCCCTTCCCGTGCCCCGAGAGCATGGAGCAGGAGCCAGGCAAGAGCTGGGGAGTTTACAGGAGGTCAGATAAGCAGTTACATGTGTTCTTGCGGAGAGCAGAGCTGTCACTTCATAGGGGATGCAAAGTATGTCTTGAAGACAAGGGTCTCCACTGCTATGCAAGGCATGCTTTGATGTTATTCCTCCCAATGATCTTTTAAGATCTACTGAATTGGAAAGGCATCTCTACGTGTGGTGGAAGAAGCAGTATGAAGATTCTGTTGAGTAATGGGGTCATAATAGAGCACTTTCCTTGAAATTTAATTGTGCGGCAGGTATGCAAAAGATATACAAGTCTGCTGGGAAATAAATGGGGTTTTGCAAGGATCATTCCAAACCAAGGAAGCAAGAATGCTCTTGCTTCATGGATGCCTTACTGATTCTATATATTTTCATGTGATTTTTAAAGAAAGTTTACAGTCCATTTAAAGTGCACAGTTTGTGCCAGGGAAAAAAAAAAAATAGTATCATGTTTTCCTTCTTGTGCTAGGAGAAATACTACAAGATATGCCTCATGGAACCATATATATACACACACATACACACCACTTGCATCTTCTCAGTGCTACATTAAGAAACCTGTACATTAAGTAAGCACTGTGTAAATGAACAAACTCATTTAATTGTGGCCCACGGTGTAATAGTTACAGCTTCATTCCCAGCAGCCCTCATTCCCTCGTACCAGGCTGCTGCCTCAGACACGATCTCGGCTCACCCTCAGCACCTAGAAAATGAAACACTATTTGATGCACGACACTACAGAACAGCGAGCAACGAGACGTGCTGGTTCTAGCACAAGGCAAAGGAATACAGGGTGGTAGCTTGAACGCTGCTAAACCAGTCTTAGCACTTAACACTGCTCTGAAAACTCAGTGTTTTCAGACAGGACATAAGAATACACGCTGTCCTGACAGTCCACATGCAAAAACAATACTGTGAATAAAAACAGGGATCGGTCACCCATGGCTCTCATGCCAAAAAAGTCAGCACATGCATAAATTCTGATAAATAAATCCTTCTTCGTGAAGGACGGCCAGTGTGTGGCTGACAGCTGAGTCACCAAAGCTTTAGAGGGGTATCCATGGAAAGCAGCAGCTTCCGCCGAGCTCAGTCCCACACGGTGTCCTGCACCACCCCTCACCTGACCCATCTGGAATTCAGCAGGGCCTGGGAGCTCAGCCTTGCCAGAAGAAAGGTGTTGGGATTAGCTTTGGTCTGTTGCATGCTTCCCCTCTGACATTAAAAAGAAATATCCAGTTTGGTATTGCATACAAAAATGTGCCTGATCCCAGCAGTTTAGTATGCTGCCAGGCCAGTTCTTAAGTCTTAAGAAAATACAGACTAATTTGGGAAAACTTGCTTGTTAAAAAAATATTAGGACCATCCTTTTCTAGTAAGTGCATAAAGAAACTCCTAGTATGGTTTAGAGGGTAGACTGAAAAGAGCAAACTAATCAACCTACTCAATTCAGAGAAGCTAACAGATTAGATTAGATTTTGCTCTCCTGAGATCATCCAGTAGTCTCTGCTGTAAAAGTCTATTTGTACAAACCTATTTTTAATAGACTAAAAATTGAAAATAACAGTTTATAAAGATCAGTATGCACACACATACACACACATACACTACTGAGACATACTGCTTTTATTGCATAACATTTGAACACGCAGAGCCATGCTGATGGGCCGACTTCTCAAATGGCTTCCATTTCATGGTACACTTTTATGGTGGGAAGTTATTGACATCAGAAAGGAAGAATAATGAAGGGGAGGTCACAGAGCTATTTACACTGGCGGGTGGATCCTGCTGCATTCCTGCATGATTTGATTGTTTTGATGACCCTCATTTTGGGATTGTCACACATTACATCTGATATTTGGATCTCTGTAAGTTGAAAGGGACACTGGGAGGTTTGTTTGGTTACTGTTACCAGTGAGTTAAGAGAAGGTTAAAAAGCCTGTCCCCATTCAAAGCAATGGCACAATGCCCAGTGACTTCAAGAAATTTCCAAACTCCCTGCCCCAAAGCGCTAGCAGTGCAAACAGAAGGAGCCCGGCAGACACCAGCCTAACCAGGGTTAGGGACAAGAAATGGCCAGAGAAATGTGCTGAAATTATGCAGAGGGAAAGGCAAAGAAATAGTCAACAGCATGCAAGCTCCTTTAAAATACAAGCTTGATTTTTAATTTTGCTATTGAAAGGGAATTACAAAATTACTGCCTTGAAGACTTTTGTTTAGAGTTGGGAATGGAGGCCACTGCTACATAAACTAATAAAAGCACAAAAAGCACAAAAAGCCTTATTCATAAGCAGAAAGCTCAGACTCCTGAGATGAGCCTTTCCTCTGTTTCTAGCCCATTATTGCAAAGTTGTTACCCCTACAGACACTGTACCACAATGTGGCCAGCAGGAATTAAAAGCACAATCCACAGTGATTGGGGAAAAAAAAAAGAAAAAAAAAAGAAAACAGACTAGTGACACATTAGCAACAAGGATGTGTAAGTATGGCTGTGAATAATATGCCTCTGATCCTAGTGCAGAAGCTAAGGGCTTCATTACATTTAATTACTTCCGGTTTTAAATCAAGGCCTGCTTCAAAATGAGGGTGGCTTTTATTAAACTAAATTACTTTCCCCTCAAAGCTTCTATGGAAAAGTACAGTACCGAAAAAAGACCGCTTCTATTAAAAGCAGTGTGGTAAAGGTGCTGCTGCCAATCTAGAGATGGTTTGTAACTGGGAGCAGCTCATAAATGAAGTTTTATATGGTATCTGTCTTTAATATTTTCTGAGGGAGAAACTTTCAGATTTGGCTTCATTCCTTTCTGCCTGTTTCTTTTTGCAGCTCATTGTGCCACATGGAACTGTTACATAAGAGCCTTTCCCAGTGCAGAAGTTGCCCAGAGGAGCAGGATGCCTTTTTTTCTTGCAGGTTTACCGCCTTGCAAGGTGGGTATAGGGAGCAACTGTGAGATAGCGAAATGAGCCTGCTTCCAAACAGAGGTGCGGGCAGGTTTGCATGACTGAGTATTTGAGCACAGATTTCAAACATAAACACATTAAGTGATGGAAGAAACCCTTTCCCACAAAGGTCACCACACTTATATCCCGGACCTATCCAGATGACAGGCCCAATTAGTATCGATTAAAAAAGGCATCAAGAAGAAAAACACCAGCAACAGTCCTCCATAAAATAATCTGCTATGGGAAACACCAAAATCCTAGCAGACAGGCTGAAATGAAAATAAAAGATGGGTTACTCCAATCTAGCCAAAGAGGAACTGAACAAGAATTTACCCAAATCTTCTGACAGGTTTTTTTTAATCCCTGTTGTGTTTCTGGCTCTTACTCACATTCAGCATCTGCTCTCTATCCGTGATCACTACCCGAATATTTGTTCCATACACTTAATTTCATTCTCTTTTATTTTACAGCTTGCATGTTTTTTTTTTTTTCCCTTCTTTGATTTGCCCTCACATTTTCTCAGCTTTTCATCTCTTTTTTTTTTTCCCCTGGTCTTTTTTTCTGACTCTTGGCTTTATTGTTTCTCTCTCCCCATTTTTGCCTTAGTCTATCCAGCCCTAAATATCCCTTCCCGATTTCCCTGTTGCCTTCCTGTCACCATTTGTTTTCTATCACCCTGCTTTGCTGCTGGCTGATGTTGGAAATATTTCAGGAATTTCTAATTCACAGCACCATGAGAACTGTTATCTTCGCATTTTCACTAGTGAAAGTGCTCTGCGCGCAGCAAGGCCGGTGACAGAGCGAGCCCAGGACCTGGGGCTCAGGATGGACTCTTCCCGAGCCCACAGTACCTCCGGAGTGGTATGCTCCAGCACGGAATGTGCGAGAGGAAGCCGGGTCCATGGGGAACGCGCAGGCTGGGGGCAGGGAACACGTATTGAGAAACCTCAAATTCTACACAATAGAAATGAGCACAGGAGAAACTGAAGTGCAAGAGAAAAGCAGGAAGAAGCACCAGCTGGAGGAGAGTGCAGGGAGGACAGGAAAAAAAAATACACCCACTGACACCACACCCTTGCCTTGGAGGTTTTCTTCCATGCAGGTGCAGATGAGCAGCAGTACCAGCCCTTGCTAATATTCACTTGTTCTGCATAGTAATAATAAGAAAATCTCAGACCTCAATCTATCCATTAGTTCATTCCTTGAACAGGGTTAGGGGTCACCTCTAAATCAACAATAGCAAATGAAAGGCAATTACATGGAATAAAAGATGATTAGTTACAGAAAGAGCTGGCCAAGGCATGGACCACTGGTGACACATCACTGCAGTATCCCTATATGCCAAGCCAAAGTCACCACGAACATAAAAATAAATCAGTGGATGAGTGACTCTATTCCCGTATCTTGAGATGTCTCAGGAAAAGAACATCAAAGGTTAAACCACCTACTTTGTTATTGCTTCTGCTGCTCCTGCTATTGTTATTTGTATTCTGATATCACCAAGAGGCCTCAACCAAGACTGAGGCCGTTGTGTTAGGCACAAGATAAATATGCACAGGAAGAGAAAGTTCCTGTTTTAAAAACTCAAAGCCTAATAGATAAGATGAGCAAGAAAAGTTGAGGAAAAACAGAGATAAAGAGAAGTGAAATGACTCAAACTGAGCCACACAGCAGGTCAGTGAGAGAATTCCTATGTTTTATAACTGCTGTGAATTTTATAGAATGAAACCAGGAATATTATGTATATTACTACATTTACTGTTTAGAAATAAGAATTCTTTAATCTTTTCTACCCACACTGGTGGAAGACTCTCGGGTACATCCAAATAAATTTTAATCTGTTCACTATATGCTAGATTGGACCTTCACATGCCCAGCACACTGTCTCACCATGATGAATACACATTACCATTCACAGAGCACATGTAGATGGTCATGAGATCAGTATATGCTCACCTAATACAGGGTATCTTTCACTTGTCTAATTCTTTTTCTTCATACTTTCTGTTTCTGCACTGGCTTTAATTAGGCTCACACAGTCTCACAAGCTGCCAGAACTGTGTCAAACTGTTAAAGGAGACCTTGATCACCAGGTAGGATTCCCAAAGCTCCACCTGTTCTTGAGGTGGTACCTGCTTCAGCTTTGCATTCTCCTAAAGTTACTGCAAACCCTTTGCTCACATACCACCCTCAAGTGCATACAACTTTGTTAACTCATCATAGGTCTTCCAGCTGGACGCATATTGATTTATGCCTGCAGACACGCTATTAACCACTTTCCAGTAGAGATGAAAAGAAGTTAATGCAGCTGAAATTCAAACAGTATTGACAAACAGTATTGACATTCGAGCTACTGGCTAGGAAAGGCAAGTTACATTTCTAGACAACACGACAGCAGTAATTGTGCCAAACGGCAGCAAGACAACCTAACACTCAAAAACAGTAGTTAATGTGTTTGCAAACATTTTACTGAAGAATTACAACCTGTTAATGCAAGAGATATCAGCTGCTAAGTGCATATCGGAAGGAGGCTCAGGGAAGAAAGATTGCCTATAACCAACATCTGCCTTTTTCAGAACTTCCAAGAACTTGAGAAAAACTGCAGAAACAGTCAAGTGCTATTCCAGTAACAGCAGCCAGTCCCAAGACTTAGGGACGGAGGTATTGCTGGTAAAGTTGAAAGAGACTGACAAGGTGAAAGGAAGAGGTTTGTTCTTGCTGGGTCACAAGGGCAAGTTTGTTCTTGCTAAGGACACAGAGGTACCATATTTAAGACAGGGTTTTCCACCAAAGTGGCATTGCTAAAAATGTTGAAAACCCTCTCAGAGTGATTCACTATTGTTAGAGTTTTCTCCCATAAATAATAGTGAAGTGAAATCAAGAACAATTTTGTAATGATGCTTCCCTACTAAAAAGGTTTTTCTTTCCCAAGATCATAAAGGAAGTATCCCTGCGCTGACAGGCTGCCAGTGTGAGTCACCCACTGCTGCAAGGACCATGAGATCTCTGGGTAAAGACTTACCACCATGGCAGAGAACCCGTAACACTTTGTCATCATGCATTTCCCTTGAAGTCTTACAAGGAATAACTGACAGTTATGCAATTCAGTTCTTTTTGGTAATCCACTTTAATTGCTTGTCAGCATTGACTGACTCCTGTCTCCAAAGCGTGAAGCAAAATAGTAAGTTTTCATGCTATCAAAAGTCATTAAGAGCTTTAAGATGGCCAAATGGAAATGGAAGAAGATGTTAAAAAGCTGTGACACAGGAAAGAGGAAAGATGCTGAAACCATGACAGAAACAAACAAGGAGTGATAACCATTAAGTATTGGTGGCCTTGGGATGTAAAAAACAGAGAGGAAAAGGAAAGGAGTCAGATATGATTCAATCAGCATGACCACAAAAATACTTCATTACTCTCTGAGCTTTTTAAAAAATGAACCAACTCTGTTGTAAATGTCAGAATGGAACTACTCCTTTGGAATCTGGTTTAGTTAAAGCAGACATGGACACATCAGACAGATGGAAATTTGCAGAAAAGTATCTGGGATATAAGCTAGCTGTGTTGTGCTGTTGAGGAAAAAAAAAAAAAAGTAAATAAAATATATAGGAACAGAGGCATAAGGGAAAAGACCTGTGACATATGATCTACAGAGCACTTGCAAACCTTTGACAGAGTATGATAGTCACTTTGGGGTACTTCATTTCAGAAAGTTTTAGACCAACTGGAAATACTAAGTAGAAAATAATGAGGCTGACCAGTGATCTTGAAGGCATGATCATGGAAAAAATAAAAAACTTAAGAGAAATATAGACCAAGTAAAACGATCTAGAAAATATATTATAAAGGGGTTAGAAATGGTAACAACCTCTGTATATATGAAAGGTTTTGCAAAAAGGATTAGAAGAATCTGGTTTACATAAGCTTAAATTGGGACAAGGGAAATTCAGAGTAAGCTTTAGGAAAATCTTTATAATGATGATATAATAAAACACATCTAGATGACTTGAATCCAAATCACTGGATATCTTCAAGAAGAGTTAAATAAACACCTATTGGAAACAACCAGGCTATAGTAGATCACTATTTAGAGCAAGCAGATAGATATTTTCTTCAGCATTTCCACATTTTCCACTGTAGTTGCTCAGTCACCAGGTTATGTCTTATACAGAACTTCCTTCTTTGGACAGAGGAACAACACTAGAGTTCTGGTAATGCTCATGTTAAAATTCTATAGTTGCCAGAGGTTCAAATTAAAGAATGGTTTGGAAAAATAAAAAAGACAAATTACTAACATGTTTTGAGCAATAATTTGCATTGTTAAAAAAAGAAAAAACAACTAAACAAAGTCAGATTGCATTTGGGGGTACCCATTTCCCATATTCAGAAATGATAATTTTCTCTGCCACTGATACAGGTTTGAAATAGTGAGGCACCTTCACATTAGCTCAAGTATTACCTCTTTTCATTTTACCTGATACTTTGACTTCTAACTTTCTTTGTGGAAGAGTGAGGTGAAAAGGCTCTTCCCACAAGGATTATGAGCAAAACACAAGAAGAGGTTGACAGAAATTTTAAACTAATGCTCTTGATTATCTCTAGAGTTAGGTTCAAAATACTATCTTCCTTACTCAGCATGTCAATCTGTATGACATCTGTAACAAAAATATAGTCAGACCTATGCATATTGCATTTCAGAAAAGTCATTTTCTTAAAACATCTGTCTGGAAGTGTTAAGGTCCTGCTGAAAAACCTCACACAGATGTGGGCAGCATGCCACATTTCTGAACAACAATAGAATCTCCAAACATCCTCCCAGGACATCCTTAAATAACATTTCCCCAAAATAATGAAATCAAAGGCTTTTAATCCAAATTTTGTGCATGGACCATAACTGTGCTAAGGTCCTGGTTCCAGCTGCATGGAAGACCAAGGCAGCTGTCACTTTATGGCAGTGCCATATCTTGCATTGTTACATTTAGTGCTGATTAACATACTCCCATAGTATGTTTTCTATTATGCCATGCTTACTAGCCCCAGTCACATTACATAAAGAAGGAGAAGAAAAGGAAAAAAAAAAAAAAAGAAAGAAAAAAATCACCAAAGTCACAGCAGTGCGGTTTGGGTTTTTTTTTCCCTTCCCTTTTTGCCTTTACCGTACCCTGTATGTGCTGAATATTTGCCAGGAATCTCCACCCAATCTTATTGCTCTCAATTTTCTTCCCTTACTTTCTCTGAACACCTCTCTTGGGATACTTATCCCATTGTTTCCTTCAAATTTCATTCTCTTCTCCCTTTTTTCCCTCTAGCTTTTTTTTTTCTTTCCTCCCTAACCTCCCCCCCCCCGCACTTTTTTTTTTTCACAGCACCTCTCACCATTACAGGAAAGAAAAAGGGAATGAAATGAACTGCATTTTAACAATCAGAATACCAAAGAAACAATGCTCTTGAGATCCCATCTGTTGCCAACACATCTCCCAAGACAGCAAATGATGGGCATTCCTGGCTAAATAAAGTGAATTTCCCACACCCATTAAAGATCTACACAGCAAAGACTGTTGCTTAAGTATTTACTTTTTACAGCATACAAGAAAACTACCTGGAATTGTAAATACCAATGACATATTGTTCACATCTCTACCAAACATGTGGTCAGTGGCCATATGGATAACTTCTGGGTGTGAAATGTCCTTTCTCTTTTTTACAGTGGTGCAATATCCTTGTGCCAGAAGCTTTTTTAAAAGTTTAATTGCATAATTCTACCTCCAGCGGTTGAAATTAAATTCTGTTTACCAACAAAAAACACATCCCCCCCTACCACCAAAATCTGCCCGTGCAAAGCATGACTCGCATCTAATCCAGCTAAGAGCTATTTTTTTAATTCATTCTAACTTTCTCTGATTAAGAGTCCATGTTTCTTGATCTAAAACAGCAACATTCATATCCTCAGTCTAATTCACAAAAAAATATAGCAACATTTTAGAATATGATTGCCCTATTCAGGGCAATCTAAGTTGGTCTCATCAAAAGCACCATTTCTAATGTAACACCCTCTTAAATAAGTTATATACTTTACTATGGATTGAAATGGGAACATAGAGAAGCTACAGCAGAGCACTTCCAGAGTGTCATTTCTCATTAACTTGATCGTGAACTTTTCCTTTAGCAAAGGAGAAGAGAGGAACTTTTTAGAGGCATTTTGAAAGTTCTTAATGTTATTTCTGGGGAGCTTCCTTGACAACCAGGCTGCTACAGCTTCAGGTTTGGACTGTAAGAGAAATGCAGCTTTATATGCTCAAGCAAAACATTTCTCACCAGCATATGTCCAAAACCAACTGTTTTGTATCCCCTTTTTTTAATTACAGCCATATCCTAGGCAGTGCTTCATAACAGTAGGTGCTACCATGAAACTGCTGTAAAGCCAAGAGAGAAGTCCTGAGACAAAGATGGAAAGAAAATTATGTAGATGAGCTTGACTTTATTTGCATCAATGCTGAAAAAACTTTTGAAAATGGATGGAAACTTGCAATATGTAAAGAGAATTAGGCAAAAGTTAGAGAGGAGATGAATATGTCAGACTACAAGAATAGAGACCAGACCTCTTAGCATAACTGAGGAAAGCAAGGAGAGAAAGGAAGATGCAGAAAGCTGGAATGATCCCAAGGCATTTTGAAAACTGATCAATACTATTCTTGAAGCTGCTTGTAAGTTCAGTGAAGAGCAACCTGAGCTAGTTGATGGCATGGAAGATTTCGTGCATATAGGAGGATATAGCCAGCCCTGTTCTACACACCACATCTGAAGAAGAGGAAGCTACATAAAGAGGAACTGTGTTAGCAAAGGTGGAAGACACAAAAGCAACTATGGATGAGAATTTGGGTTAAAGCAAGTCTGAGCATTGGTATAGGTGTTGACAGTGCTGGAGGTGATGACCAAGGAAGCTGCTCTGATTTTGAGAGATATTTAGCTGAAGAAATCAACCAAGAGAAATAACCAAGAGAAAGAGCCCTTATTAAAGGCTCTGGTTCAGATTTACAGATGAATTTAATTAGGATGCAACTAGTGTCACTAGAGCCGTGACAATCGAAGGCACAGTTCATGGTCAAGAGAAAAATGTTTTAGAACCGATATAACTGAAAAATAAACAGATACTCTTTCAGGCACAGAAGCCTCCCTTTCCCATCCAATACAAATACAAGACAAGACACATTTTCAAGTAAGAATGAAGGTAAGATGTCCAAGAGGCATAAGGCAGTAGGAAAGCCAGAGGCATAGGCAATATGAAGATACGCATCTTAGCAGAAGCGCTAGCACTGCATACAGAGGAGGAAGTGGAGATGTGTCTGGATCATATACCTAAAACCTTGGAATGAGGAAGACAGCTGGAGGGGTTCAGAAGGGCGGGCATATATGAAAGCAGAATACGTGCACTATCTATAGTATAACGAGCATTGTCTTCATCATGAGAAGACGCATAATTGAAATTAGTGAGGAAAAAGCAAGATCTATGCCAGACTCTAAATACTGAATCCACTCAGCCTGCGCAAAAATATCTCTGGAAACTTCCATTCAAAAATACGGTATTTTCAAAGACCACTCTCCCCATGCAGTGACACAATATCACAGGTAAGTTATTGTTGATCTGATCATTTAGTGGCTTTCCATGCTCCTAGTGTCTTTGGAAATAGTCTTTCAAGAAGTAATATTAAACATAGCTTCTGCCTATCTATAATAAGCTGGTTTTACTAATCCATTAGTCAGCAAATGCACCATTGTATTTCATAAACTTTTTTGTGTATTTCAGGGTATGGTTATTAAAAATACATAGAATTAAAAGGTCCAAGTTTCCTAGTATGAGGAAGAAAAAGGAAAAGCACGTGAGGAGGAAGTGGTCACACATGTTTAACAACGCTTGGCTGATAAAATGGTGTGAACACATTCATAAATGAGCTAAAATGCCTGAAGGCTTTCAAATTGGAGTCATATTTATGCTTCCTTGTCTGTGCTGGCAAAGTAACAGGCTCTCACATTTCCAAAATACCGCCATAAAGAGGCAGGAAGCACATGCAGCAGGTACAGCTTCATACTCCTTCTTGGTTGGAAATTATTAAACTACTTTTGCCTTTTTCCTTCTCTGCTTCAACTCTCCTTCCACAGATTTATCCCACGATCTGAAAATGGTTGTGGAGTGAATTCCTACCTCTGTACCCATGAAGATACTCAGTCCCATATGCAAACCAGAAAGAGTGGACATTTTTGTACTGTTAAGTAGGTAGGGAGGAAAGGAATTGGTTCTATAAACAACTTTGAAGAATTATAAATAGTGCCTGTTTCTGTTTTGTACGGCAACTCGGGTCAGTAAGAACTCAGGTCAGTCTTATGCCTCTCATCTCTCTCGTTTCTGTGAGAAAAAAATCCACAACCAATTGCTACTTGAAAAGAGAACAGAAAGCATCTTCCTCTCCCAGATGATGAGGACTGAATTCATAGTCTTTACTCTTTAGTACAATGATTATTAATGTTGCCTCAATTATGCTTGATGAAGATGATTATGTAATTAATATAAAGATCTATTATGTTTTATTGATGCTAAGTGTATGTTGATTATAAATGGGACAGGATGTATTTACTTGGGCTTCACTCTTCAAGGAAGGTTGTGAAATTGGAGTCCAATCCTGCACTGAGAATAAAACCTGCACCTTTTATAATTGTAAATAGTATCCAGATGTTCCTCTGTAACATGGATGCAGGTGGTGAAAGCAGTAAACTGGTATGGAGCACACGTGCTCTTAGCACAGGTGGGACTTGCTCCCACTGCTATAGTGAATTCTGCACTCACTGATGTAGCAAAAGAAGAGTGCAGAAGATATAGAAGTGTTGTTACAAAATGATGCAGAAGCTGTAAAAAGCTGTTTCAATTTTAGTGGCATGCCTTGATCGCTGGAATTTTAGAATATCTGGAAAGCAAAGTTTTTTTTTTTTTTTTTTTTTTTTTTTAATTTAAGCTACAGAAATCCAGAGGTCAGATAACTCAAGGTGCTGATAAAAGGCTATGAGCACCTGAGCGTGCTCTGCTAGAGAAACCCTTGAGGGTGCCATACTTAGTACTCTGCGGGATGTGTGTAACGTATATCCACTGCAGAGATTATTTCTGCCCCATGCCACCACATAAATAACTGCTACCTCTGTATTCTGACTGTACATTAATAACCTGACACTTAAGAATTTCGCTCTTTACTATCTTATTGCAGCGGATTAGGGAAGCCTGATTTGCCTTTGTCAGCAAGCTAAGCCAACCAGCCTGATTCTTGTTAACTTTTCAGATTGCATCTAAAGAAATCTAATATATCTTCACTATAGGGTAAAAGAGCCTCTTTCTTAAGTTTCACATAAAGCCTAAACATCACTTGTAAAAGGCAGTTATTTGTCCATCACTCTCAACATATGTTCCCAGAACCCTTGCAAGTAGCCAGGGCCCAACTGTACTGAGTGCCAAACCTATGCAGAATAACACGTATCCCAGCAGAACATAACACTGAACGTCAGTTGACTGGATATAAAGAGACAGGATGCATTTGGAAACCAAGAATATCATCATCTCCTCGACTGCACCCCTGCAGGCTACTCACTGGCATGAGCAAGAGAAGTATTAAAGAGGTTGCGACAAGAACACGATGAGATGGTATTGTGGACTTCTGTGCAGTGACAAGCACAGGAGGCAATGTCAGAGTTTATTCACTAGATGATGATATTAGGGATCTACTCTAGACAGAACTTCATTTATGGATACAGAAAGTTTAAGCTGGGAGAAACTGTCAAAGAGATTTCTTTGAGAGGATTAAAGTAGAAATCTGTTGAGGGAGGTCCTGGTTTACATGGAGGATAAGAAAGGAGCCTCAGACCAGCATTCAGGGTAGCTTTGAGCAGTGCAAAACTATAGGCAGAACAAGGGAAGAAAACATCACAAAGTAAGTTAGCATGGTACATCAGTACAGTGGCCTTGGTTCTCAAAATGCTCTCAGAGGCCTCCAGTAGTTTAGTCACCAATGCACAGGTTTATGTTGGGTTAGTTTTCCTTGTCTCCGAGTCATTATTTATACTAAATGCTCAGGAACACCACTCAAAGTAGGTATTTTACAGCCAAAAAAAAAAGGCTCGTTCCTATGCCAGAGAGCTCCCAGTCTAGACAAAAGCATCTCTGCTATTCCTAATCATATCAAGCCGAATCTGGCTGCTCACATTTGGAGTCCAGATGAGAACTGGGTTGCTGAGGCATACTCCAAGACTATGTCTCCTCTGTGAGTTATCAAGTTATAAACCATACCATGATGGGCTTGGCAATTAAGCATTCTCTAGCTCATCTAAAGAGATTGCTATGGTAACAATTTCTATACCAGCTCTATTGCTGGTCCTCTTTCTTCTACCCTTCTTTATTTAGCAACAGTCATTATTTATATTCTTTTTAACCATACAAGGTGGTTGGTTATCCTGATAGCAGCAGATGTACGTAGTCTAAGAACATTGCTATATAAGGAAATATGAGGAGACTGTGATGTGTCTGAGTTAAAAAGGCAAAGATGCCACATAGTGAAACTGTCTTATTAATTCCCTGTATGAATAAGAAGCTTTATGATGACCTGCTGGGAAAAGTAACACTGAAACAACATAATACCTAATTAAGCAATCTCCAAATAAGTATTCTGGAGGAAAATGCATGTAGTTTTATAGGTTGGGTAGTAGATACAGTTTAGATATGCAACTCTAGAAATACTGATACTCTAGAAAACTGATACTTCAGATTCACTGATCTATTAGTAGTATATTCACTACTAGTAGAATTCTACTAGTAGAATTCACTAATAATATTGCACTAATGTGCAATATCATACCTTTTTAATATGAATGAAACAGCAAGAGCAATACAGTGAGTGCAGGCCTATAAGCAGCAGTCTCGCTTCGTAAAAGAGAAAAATAGAAGGCTGGACAAATCATAAATGATTTAGTTATCAAGAACTAACTACAGCACATGAAAACTCACTGAAATTCTAGGCCAGAAAAACAGTAGCATATGCATGTAGGCCCTAATTGTATGAAAAGCCATAGCTATCACCTCTGTAGTCATGTTATGATATTTTCACCTATAAGGCAGCTACCGAGGTAAAAGCATATGAAAATCCTGTCTTAATAAAGATATAAAATCCTAGGATAAAAATTAGCTGTCTTAATAAAGATATAAAGACTACCAATATAGGTTTAATTTACCTTGAAGCAATGAGCTGTTACAGTGCAAAGCATGAAACGAAAAACAAACCAAATAAACAACTAAAGCTACAACTGAACAGTGTCAATCTGTTTTTTCCACTCTCAGTAGGATTTCTGCAAAAAGGACAATTCATCTGCTATTCTGCTAATTTTCTGAAGCCAAGTTTCAGCTCAGTGCAAAAGCGAGCATTTACAATATGAGGGAAATGGATATAATAATGGCAGCACAACTTAACCTGGGCTGATGCCAAAGGGAAATTATAGCATTTCTTACTCTTTTAACCATGCTGACATTGACTACCTAAAATAAGCACCACAGGCAGAGCATATATATATATATATATAGAGAGAGAGAGAGAGAGAGAGAGAGAGAGAGAGAGAGAGCCTGCTATTTCTATGCAGATAAAAAAAAAAAAAAGAAAGAAATCGTCTGAAGGATGGGAAATGTGCAGGAACTTTATGAGATCAAGTACTGCCTCATTTCACATACATATTCCAGAATGTTTTTGTTATATTAATACTTTATAGCCAAAGCTTTGGGCACTATCTGCTGCCTTCTTTGGAGGACAATAGTTTTGTGTCATTGCACCTGTTGTAAATTTTGCTTTTATTGTTTGGGGTGACAATTGTTTTTAACACCTAATTGGCTCCATGTCCACAGTACCCAGTGAAATCTTGTGGAAACATAAGAAGGACACTGAGGCAAACTGTGGTGAAAGTGGAGAATACCTAAAGGAATGCTGCTTGGATATGCGCTTCCTCTCATTGTTCTACCTCTGGCTCTTTAGTGTTGCCACCTTTCTCCTTATCATTTATCTTTCACATGGACTTTTTTTTTTTTTCATTTGCAGCTGGAGTCCCTCCCTATAAAAGGCACATAAACACAGCAGAAATGCCAAACTCCCACTTTCTTGTGACCAATGTTCATTTTGCACAATGTAAACTGCTAGAGTTTCAAGCTCTACGGTTTATACATAGCTGGGATACTTACTCAATTTGTACACATATAGGAACTTAGGAATTAAAATGGCTTGAGCTGTGATCTGTAAGAGCTGACACTCACTGTGCCACATGCAGTTATTGCTTAGTAAAGGTAACATAGCATATTCAATTTTCTTCGGCATTCTAAGAATGGCTAACATAGATAAAGATATATTGACAAATATTGCCCCTAGTTAATTTATACCACGGATATGTGTGGTCCAAAGTGAATTAGCATCATTTCTGAGGACTCCTTAGAGTAACTTCTGAAATAACAAACCTTTTCCACAGATAATTACTTTATATCAAACTGAAATGTAATTGAGAGTGGAGCTTCTCCCTGGAGAACCCAGATACTAAAGTAGTCAAATTATGAATAATCAAATTCCTACTTTACCGCAGTGTACATGATGTTTTAATTTAAGTTAGAAGAAGAAATGTTTTAATGTGGACCCCATTATGCCATTTTATGCTTATGCCATTTGATGCTTCTGATATAAGTACTGTAATATTAAAGAGTCGCTCATTACAATTAAGCCTTTTAGAGAAGCATCCGTGGGTGTCAGAGATGGCAGGGTTTCTATTCCCTCCCTTTCCTTGTTTCCCAGCCAATCTGATCTTGCTGAGAGATTGGACCTTTCCCCGGGGCTTTTCCCCAGCAGTGCTGCCGAGGATATTGGAGGGCGCAAACCACAAAACCCCATTTCCCTCCCTGCCATCAGCTGCCCTCCTCCATGCACCACCCTGTCTCCCTCTGAGCTTTTGGTAGGACATGGCTCCCCAATATCAGCAGAAGCAGCAGGAACAGGATCTGCTTCCCAGCACCGGCATGGCAAGACTGCTCGAGACGTGGGCAGGGAGATGGCAGAGAGGTGCTGCAGCTCAGCCTTGTGGGGCAAGACCAGTTTGGGGGCTGCACACAAGTTTGTACCCACCTGGGCACAAAACTAAAACCGTAGACTCAGTACCCTGATAAGTACAGCTTTTGTTTGGTACTGCTATACTCAAAAATCACTGTAACATCATATTACATCATTCTGTTGCAGGCATTATTTTTGTGCTAACATTTCTGCTGTGTTAGGACCAGAGCTGATGCCACACGACCTGCTTTCTTTCCTTACAAATTGCCACACCTCTTGTAGATAGTCTCAGCTTCCCATTTCTCGTTGTTGGTCTTCAATTCCACACGTACCATGAGCACAACTTCATTCTTGTCTTCAGTCACAGCAGCCACCTTCCCTACTGTTCATTCTCACCGCTGCCAGGCAACTGCTCCAGGCTGGGGTTCTTCCAGTCCACTTTCCTCAGAGTCAAAGGTATCTACACTGGCAAACACCAATCTCCCTGGAAAACAGGTGGCAGTCCAGAGAAATCTTTTGCAGAACACTTCTTAAGAAAAATAAAATATTTTTGAATTAGATTTATTTAAATATGTGTGTGTGTGTGTGTCTTTAAATACACACACACGCACATATATATATATAAAATAAAACCTGACATAGTCAAGTAAACGTTTGCTCCAGAGCTCTACTGCTGTTCTCTCAGGTTGTTGTTCTCCTGTCCGAGCTATTAGTTGCAAGAGCTTTCCAATTTTAATAGGAAATTGACAGTTTCAATCCTTTCTTTGTAAGTCTACAACAAATAAAAAACAGTTGGCTTTACCTTTCTCAAGGTTGCATATTTCAAAATACCATCTGTTTATTGCCCATCGCCTGTCTTACAACACTGAAGGTGGAGATGGTTTCTGCATGTTTGTTCATTCTAAAGCCAAACACAGAATTTCATTAAAGACCCACGTCATTGAACTTTTCACCTAAAGAGTCCATCTAAAATCTATTTTAAGGGTAAGTTCCACTTCCAGAGAGTACCTGTAAACTGTATTATACATAAAGTTAGGCTTCTCCTATTAAACAACAGGCTGATTTCTTGGAATGGGCTAAGATTTGTTAGGCATAACTGAATTGTAGGTCTAATACATTTTCATTATCTAGAGGCCTAACTCAATGCTATTCGTTTCATTACTATCACCTTGAAAGGCAACGCTTCTTTTTTTAAATAAAGGAACTAAGTATACTTATTAGATCCAGAAATAGTGCATCCTAGAAATTTCTGCAAAGATTACATTTGCTGCAGCACAAGTGATAAAGCTATTACCAACAGGCAAGTTTCCTTCCAACTTTTCATTTCTGAGTAATTTCTGCAATGAAGAGAGAAGTGTAACAGACATGAAGGAACGTGGCAATTCATTTGTTTTATTTCTATGAAATTATTGCTGATTGCAGGTTTGGAGGATGTGTGGGTGAAGTTTGCTGATTTATTTCAGTTTGGTCAGGAATGCTTTTTTAGAACACCTTTAACCTTTTTCTTCCAAACAGTTAATTTGGGTCACTACTTTTGCACTGAAGCTTTGATTGTTAAGAGGAAATACTTCTGCATAGTTTTGCTCTGCTGTAAGAGAGGCAATATGTTGCGGGCCACATGCCAACAGATTTTAACCACAAACTAAGGGAAAGGAGACAGATTAGATTGTGGTGGTCTTATAATCAGAGTTTCTTAGTATTCTTTTCTTGCTAAGAGCAAGTATTCACCACTAAAGTGGCTCTATGACATACAGATGGTGTATCCATAGTAATAGAGCAAACTATACCCTCTCAGCTACATTCCCCTGTTCTCTGATAAGTGTGTTTTATAATAATTTTATCATAAAAGAACTACTTTAAAATATCTAGCCAAATAATACACTTTTAGTTCCTCAATGAGTTCTGAGCTTATTTTTCAGCTGTCTGGATATAAAAATCTGCTCAACAGAGGGAAGTATTAAACAAACACTTGGAGGTACATGAGGCTGGAGGGAAGCCTGGCTTCTATTGGAGTTCTTATACACACTATTTCCTTTTAAAAGCTGGTGGTCAAGAAACAAAGAGAAACAAGATCTATTGATCACACCATCTATCTGCCTGCCAGTGCAGGTTTGTCCCTGGTAGCAAACTTTCTAGTTGCTTGGGCAATCTAGCTTTAACCACCTAAGACAAATAGATCTTCCACCAGCTCCCTAGGGACACTATTCAACAGCTCAATAAATCTCCGTGATATTTTCCTGATACTCCTGTAAAAGTTTTCTCCGTCTTAAAGTCTTCCCCTTCCAGGAGGCAAACATGGGCTGTGTGCTCTTCAGCTGTGCATTTTTTTATTCAGACACCCTCCCTTCCTTCTTAATGGCTGCTGTTCCCAGAGTAGGAGCAGTTGATGTGGCAGCTCTCCCTGGGTGAGCATCTGGACTCACCCGGGTCTCTGTGCACATGAACACCCCGCTCTGGTCAAGCAGCATGTTAACACATGGAAGTGCCAGGGGACTGGCATCTCACTACGCACCTCACCACTGGGAGCCCAGAGTTTTTAAAGTACCTAGGAGACTCACCAGAAACACAGTTTTTTGTGCTACAGCAGCTGCAAGGGGACATTTCTTTCCCATCTTGTGACACTGATGCAAATGTATTGCAAAACTTGACCATTTCCAAATCACAGATTTATCTGAAACATGAACATATTAGTGAAAATATTGCCTGTATCAGACTGCCGCAGTGAAGAGGGCAAAATGAATTATTTTAAGGAAATACAGAAAAAAAAAAAAAAAAAAAAAAAAAAAAAAAAAAAGCTGATACAACTTCAGGCATTTGCCTGGATGCTCACCCAGGCAAGTGATCCCTCACTTCCATTTTATTCACTAACAGTTAAAACCTCTTAAAGGGATGCTGCTTGCTTCCCCTTGTTTTTTTTTTTCTCCTTTTTCTTTAAATATGTGTTTACATTGGATTTATGGTGATAATCTTCTAATTTTAATTGCTTAGAGCATCTTAAATGAATGCACAGGAGCAGCAGCACACTCAAAACTTTAAATATTGCTGTGCAAGTGCTGAATGGGCCAGATGCTTATTGAGAAAGGTTCCCACTAAGCTTCTGCTCATTTCCGGTGATGCCACTGAGGTGAGGAACTCCAAGCATTAAAGAAAAAAAAAAAAAAAAAAAAACACAGACACGGTAACTAATCAGATTACAGTCTCCTCTAGAGGTACTGCCATCACTGCTGTAGCCAAGCTTGCCTTCAACATATGATATATGAAGCATGTGAACACAGTGAATCTTACACTGAGAGCTCCATGCAAAGCAGCTTTCCCTACGATAGACACCCTGCTCCACATCTAGCTTTTACCGTGCTGCCCTCACTCCCTTTGGAAAGCACAGGAGTGGAGGTATGATGGAAAGCCATTTTATCAAGAATTAAAGCAGCATTGCTGGTCATCTTTTAAAATGACAGAGGATAAATTCAAACAGCTACAGACTAGCCTTTCTAGCCTATGGAAGCCTTTCTTCCATACTGAGAGAAACTGCAAGAGAGAACAGAATGGCATGCACATATAAAACATACAACAAGACCCTGCAAGGGCTTTTGTGCCCTGTATAATCAAACCAAACACTTCTCGACAGATTCTGCAAAAGACTCTTCAAGTCAACTCATAACACTAAACAACAGATAAATAAAATAGCAGGGGAAATGTAGTGATAATAAATGCAAGGAAATGCAGAAAAGTTAAAAACAACCCTGATTATACAAGAGGAACAATATCAGCTATGACCAGTTAGTAAAGAGATCTCATGGTCACTCTTTCAAGACCAGGTCACAACAATTCATTGCTCAGTAAGAATTAAAGAAAATAGATTGGTAGGAATCATCAAGAACAGAACGAAGACAAATGAGGAAGTATCATCATTGCTCAGAGAGCACTACATGTTCAGCCTAAAGGGACAGTGCTGAGACTGTGCCATCCATCTGCTGACTGATGAGCAGATTATGGTAGAAACATGTATTAATTTATTCTTATAAAGATATAAGATTATGAAGGAAAGAGAAATTTGTACTGATGGAGATTACTCTGGAGATTATACTTTTGATTGTACTGTACTTTGCCCTTCTAGGCACAACACCATAACTTGTTGAGAACAATAACTCCTGGTAAAGTATTCCATAATATCATTTTTACCCCAAGTGAGTGCTACTACAAAAATGTCTAAGTTTGTTGAGGCATTTATAGCAAGAGGCGGTTATGAAAAAAATAATTCAGTAATAAAAAGGTAGTAGATTCATTTTACTAAAGTAAATCTGATCTTCATTTCAGTGCAAAAGGGAAAATGTTTGCTGTGATGATTCTTGTGTGACCACCTTTCCTGAAGGGTGGTAGAGGCACTTGGAAGCATCAGTAGGAACAGGCCTTTCTTTAGTCAACAAGGTTTTGTATCTCTTGCCCCCAAAGCAAAGATATAAATATAATTTCACCTCCTTGCTCTTTCTGTCACATCCACAGATATTTTTTTCCCCTTGGACAAAGTTCTCGCTATTGCTGTGGACAAATGGTGCTTTTCAAACCTCCTGAGAACATCATCTAAGTGAGTGTATTTTGCTATCAGTGTTTAGCATATTGATTAACTTGTTTTTAGATAAAAGCTGTGAAGAAAAAGATGCTTCTCTCCTCTGTTCCTCAGCAGGGAACTCAGCAGTTTCTCATCACCTCCAGACTACAAGCTGAATAGAGGTGTGGGGCCAAGTTGTCTGCAAATACCAACAGCTGTGCTTGGTGTAGCCAGCAGCCCAAGCACATGTCGTCTCAGCACTGCTCTCCACTGCTGTTATTTTACTATTAGTGGGATAAACACCAGAAAGGAAAATTCTTATGGGAAAAGTTCTGTACAACACACTAGGAGTATTATCTTTTCCATTAGTTCTTAATTCTTCAGTTCTCCTGTAGGAGTTATAGCTAATAACATTCCACCCATAGACCATTTACCAAAAATAAAATAAATTAAAAAAAAAAAAAAAAACTATAGAGAAAAGTAGTACAGATTGTCATTCCCTACTACCTCTGCAGGATTTAAAGAGCAATTTTTAATAGAAATAAATAAAATTTACTCCTCCACTTAGAAGCTTCTGAAGAGTCTCTAAAGGCTCTTCAGAAAGGAATGGGAGATTCAGGATTTTATTCAGGGAGAACATTTTTTGATTTTATTTCTCATTTTGGCAATAGATATATTCTTGTTTTCCAGTCTTTACCACAATTACAGTTCTGGCAAACCCCTCCTCAAACATTTCTGGAGGATTAGGTAACCTGAAAGCCTTATGAACAGGAACTCCTAGCATTCCACATTCTTCATTATCATCAAAAACTTCAAGCATTTAGAAATTATTACTCAAGCATAACATAAAACTTGCAAATTTTTATTTCTCTGTGCAAAACCTCCCAGTTAGTTATGTGAATCTTGGAAACAGTTTTTGAGTGTCATTTATTAGAGGTGCATTATTCGAAGCCAAAAAGCACATGGGTGTTCATACTGCATTTCCAGATTGCTACGGAGCACTCTCTGTAAGGACAGAAAGGCACAGAACCCACTGAAGATACGCCTGGAGTCTACAGTTTTGCGCCAAGACCAGCTTTCATCAACATGGTTGGAGTGAAAGCAGTGAAACGCTGAGAGGACCGACTGCCAGCTTGGTACTAGGTGCAGACCAAAAGCATTATGTGGGCTTATTCAGGCCTGGCGGAAGTTTTGCTGGAACTTCAGTTCATGCTATGGCATACTGCATCTTGCTGGGGAAGACAGGAGTGGCAGGGGAGGACACACCAGAGAATGAATTACAGGAGCTGCTGCAGATCACAGTGCTGTGAAAGCTTTGCTGCCGGCAGGCACATTCCTTGCAGCTGTAGTGCAAAGGGACACAATGTTCAGACCCAGCTCTTCAGCCCTTCCCTGACACACAGACATGGCAGTGCACACTCTAATTGGATTATAAGCAGCAAAGCAACAAAGCAAACACAAGTTGGCTCCCCCAATTCAAAGCCTGGTGTTTGTTTCATAAGAGGATGTAAAACCAGAAGCTCAATGTGTTCCCTTTAAAAGCTAGCCACAGCTGAGCAGCGCTTTCTGTCAAACTCAGGTGCCATGGGAACGAGGCCATGAAGCATGGGATACGTATCCATATGGTCAAACACTTTCATTTCTCCTCATGAAAGAGGCAATCTTTTCTGTTATGTCATTGGAATAATGAAGAATAGTTGTAATCTCTGAGTTGACAACTTTTCTTCAGTTTCATGCTGCTTTTAAGTTAACATCTTGGAAGAAATGCAGGCATAGTCATGTCCTCAGCAGGCACATGAAAGAATATCACCAAAGAACCAGAGGTTCACTAGCTAAACACATGGTTCAGAAGCTGACCATTTGCTTGCAAGCTTATGTAACATTTGTTTAAATTCCCATGCTATTGAGATGATTAACAAATAGTTTATTTGCCTTAGTTTTTTCCATGTCCTAAAAGCTCAGGCAATAAATAATCCTTCACAAAAGGTTAAAAAAGAAAAAGAAACACACACAGAAAAGAGAAAAACAAAAAAGCAAACTCATACAAGTCTGTTGAAGCCAGTATGCAGAGACTTAATTTGAGAGATCTCATGTCAGCTATTTTGAGTGTAGTTGCTTAAAAGGTATATGCCCAGGAAGAGCCACTTTGGAAACTAGCCCACATCTTTTTTTTTTTTTGGCTTTTGATAT
This sequence comes from Crypturellus undulatus, assembly GCA_013389825.1. Classification (NCBI taxonomy): domain Eukaryota; kingdom Metazoa; phylum Chordata; class Aves; order Tinamiformes; family Tinamidae; genus Crypturellus; species Crypturellus undulatus. Next base: position 457,103 of record VWPW01001876.1, read on the forward strand.
CTACTTTCATACTGAAAATTCAGAAAATGGACCCTATACCCACAATCCAAAGTGACATCAAACCACATATAAACAAACACACAACATGTCATCATGCGACAGAGCAAAAGAAGTTAAAAACCAAATATACTGCATCTTCTACTAGCAGCCCAATATTTGCTTAACACAAGCAACTGCTTTGAAATGCCTGTGGCATTTTATCCCTTTACTACCTAGATGTACAACCTTATATACTTCTGAAGTGCAGAGATGAAGAACAAGATGGAATTTGTAGGTTATAGAGGCTTTTTTTCCTCATTTGTGCATTAAACTCCTAGCACCTGCTACAACAGGAGCTACTACTATTGCGCTCCTTACATAGGAAGGCCCTCATGTAAACCGCAGACGGCATGTGCAATCCAGCCTATCAAGGTCAAAACAGCAGGGCGTACCTATTTGAGTTTTGGTTGTAAACTTGCACCTGGTTGATTTAAACCCACATATGTACTAAATACTTTTTAGGAAACTTTTATTTTTCTTTTGAATTCTCTATATGACCCAACTCAGATCTATCTGTGCAGAGAAATTCTCAAGTTTTCATCAGAGGCTGTAGCAGGATCTTTGTATTACGAACAGGTTTTACACACATCGGTGTTTGTGGAAGCAGACTGCTGCTGGAGGATGTGCTGTTCGGCTAAACTACAATAACCTTTAATCAAAAATACCACAAGTAAAAGGCTTGCAAATCAACTGTTGTTTTCTTTTGCAATTTAAGAGACTTGTAACTGGAATGTATGGATTATCTTCAGTCGTGAAGATGTTTTATACCTCTTCAAGTTTTCAACCATGACCAGTGAAACAGAGTTGGAATCTTAGGACAAGTTCATTATATATCTCTGAGAAGTTGGCTTTTTTGTTTTAAAACATTTGTGAAAACATAAGTTTATGAACTAGTCAAAATATGTAAAAAGTATTTCAAAAGTATTTTTGCATTTACTTTTAATCATTCATTAAAATGCTTTCAAATATTTTTATACTAGAGCTTATTATACTCTTATTTCTCTCTTAAAAAAAAAAACACCAAAAAAAAAGAGAAAAGGTGTGAAGGACAGAATGGAGGAAGGGGTGGCAGATGCTTTCATCTGTTGATTTTGACTTAACAGAAGATCTCATGTGCAACACAATTAAAAAAAAGGGAGGTGGGGTGTCAGAGGAAGAGGGAAAGAGACATGTATACATATGCTTGTCTCAACAGCTATAGTTTATATATATAGTTATTTGAAGATGGAAAATTTCTACTCAAAATACTTGTATTTCTTTAAACTTTAGAGCCTTAGGCTGGATTTCTAGATAAACATCCCATGTGTCCCTATCTCTCTATACACTGAGCTGTCATACTTATTAGCTAAAAATTAGAGTTCTAGGGCTTGGTTAGGATCACATCCAGCTCACTATGGATCTCCAGTATATGTGGGCAGGTACCTCTTCGTACCTGGCTCAGTGGAGCAGCTGTCAGAACAGACTCACCCCAGACTCAATATCTGACCCTTTCTGCTGCCCATTCCTTATGCATTCTCCTTTCCAAACATATACAAGATTTAGCTGTAACTCTTGCTATCTTGAGTACAACTTCAATATTTCTTCAGAAATTATTAGTCCCAGCAAAGTAATACATACTGAGGTCTCACTTCCTGTTAGGACTAGAAAGTAAATAAAGAATTTTTATCATTGTGCACTATATCATGAGATATGTGACCTGAGCAATGCTATGTTATTACAAAGGGAAATTATATGCTGAGTAATATTTAGGTATAGCAAATCCTTCCATGGAAAAACTCATTCTAAGACTTGAAGCATTTGAATTGTCCCAGGAGCCCTGCTGTATCTGTCACGAGTTTCTGTTTAGGACCAACTCTGCAAAATATTTTATCAGGTGCCACAAGAAAATAACTTTAAGCATACTTTTTGTAATTTCAACCTGATTCTTCAAATCTTCCTCAGGTAATCATAAAGCAGATTCAGGACACGTGTATCTTCAGCAAAGATATTTGTGAACACAGGATTCAGTCATTATTAAAGGCACTCCATTTAATACTAGAGATCACATGTACTATATATTTAAATTTCCTCTATATTTTCTTCAAGGAAAATAAAGGGGGGGGGGGTGGAACAAGGTGAGAGGGAGACATGAAGGACAATCTCTTTTACCAGGTTGATAGATTATCAGAGGACAGGTCTGGCTGTTGGGAAGAAACTGCAGAACTCAGCTCATGCATTACTGTCTAAGCCATTTGTTTTGTTAACTATGTGTGAATGTTGCAAAGTGATAATCTCATTGAGGTACACATATTTGCAGCCTTCTTGAATAAACATTGTACATCCTCACCTTGAACTTCTAAAGCACCAGTTCAAAAGAAAAAGTCAAGTTCATTTTCATAAGATGAAATAGGCAGTAATTAACAATCCTCAGTTAAGCAGAAAGGGGGTTGTTCCCGACTTCTCTATTTACTCGTCAATATACCTAAGCAACTGAGTCACTGAACTGGTGTTTGAACATTAACATTAAATATGAAATGCCACAAAAAAATAGAAGTTATGTGTTTAAACGGCACACAGAGAAAAATCCATTCCACTATTCCTCGTAATATTTTCTCAAACACTACTCAAAAGGAATTTCTATGTACCAAAGCAGCTAAGTATCATGGAGCTATGACAGTGGAAAATAGCAAAGATAAATTCAGTATTCTTTTGAGTCTTTCACAGATACTGTCATTTTATGCAGTACTGAAGCTCATTTACTAAACCAGACAGCAGAGATTTCCCCTCATAACTAACTGTTGAAAAAGCAACAGCATTACATTGTTGCAACTTCAAATTTGAGCCCAAAGGAAACAGGACTCATATCAAGTCTTCCATCTTCCTAATAGTAGACCTCTGGGAACTAGGATAATTTATACATTCTTTGTTTTGCAAGTAATCCAGGTTTCTCTGAAAAGTTTACCCAAGAGTAAACACACAATATTCCCAAAGTCCTTTTTTTGAAGTCTGAAATTGGTTATAATCCTCCACCTGGCAGTAGAGAAGATCTTACGACCCTGGCATCTAAAGGTACAAGCAAAGGGTCACATTTCTTCCATTCAACGTATATGTCTTGCAAGCTGCAATAGTAATGTTGTACCTCTGGTGGGCAAGGCAGCGCTTGCAGAATGCCGCGATACCTGTTACCAGATAAAATGACAGAGCTGGGAAGGACAGAAAAGATTTCAAGCAAGATTTCAAGTATGTCATTCTTCAGGATCTGTGCACTCAGAAGACTCCCCCCTCAACTCTGTAATTTGGTGTAATATTAATGTGACTTGCCTCAGCAGTATTTTACAGTTGAGTGCCAGCGGAACTAAATATTCTTTTATTTATAGAAATGATGACTCAGAAATTTGCAGTCTAGTACATCTACAGCAAATCTTTGAAAGAAATTTTAACTTCTCTGTAAATATTGTGTTATTTAGGTTCTCTCTCTTGGAAGTGCTGCAGCTCTAGTAGTTGACTGGGTTTTCACTTGATAAATCCTTGTTTCATTTCTCTATTTTTTCATGTATCCTAAGTGGCTTTTGTGTTCTAAATAGCCTATTTTTGTGTCTCCTTAGCATGAATGACATTCATCAGGGAGTCCTTTAAGATGCAGAATCCCAAAACTATAGTATTTCTTGCTGTTCTCTGGAAGGGAATCCCCTGTAGAAACACAGCTGTAAGATCACTGCACTGGCAGAGCTGCTGCCACCACAGCTCCAGCAATTTCTTCCTGATCTGGCTCAGTCAGAATGCCTAGGTTAGACTTCTCAGCTCGCTTACCCAACCAGTTATGCACACCTGCAGGGAGCAGAGAGGTAAGCAGTAACCTGCTTGTCCTGCAAAGCTGCAGTCAGAGCAGAACGTGTGACTTGATACCTTGGTGCTCTGGTTCCCTAGGCAATGCTGAGCACTGTTCTCTTTCTCCATAGGAAGAATGCCATGGATAATGCCACATGAAAAAGTCATGGGGCATGGATAATGCCACATGAAAACTGCAGAAGTTGCTTGACAGAATTGTATTAATAGACAACCAACAGTAACTGCCAGTCCCCTGGGAGAAGGGGTGCCTGCTAGGCTGCCAAACTGGCGTATCCACAGGAAGAGAAGCAGCAGCTCTTCTAAGCAGAGTGTTTGGTCAATGCCACTGGTGTCTGAAGCCCTGCACCACAGGAAAGCAGCAGAGACAAAAATAGTACTTGTAGAGGAAAGCTCAGTTGCTTGTTTAAAGAAACGCAGGAGCACAGAAACTGCAAAGCCCAAACAGGTAAGAAAAGAGAACTGAGGAATAATTTAGGGAATGGTTCTAAATTCTTTTCAGTGCAACAGCTCAAGGAGCACCAAAAAGCCTGCATCAGTGGTACTACAGGAAGGATGTCAACCAGCAACGAGGCAAGCAAAGTCAGCAGCTGATATAGAAAGGGGCAGTGCTGTGGTTTTGCCAAGATACTCGTTTCTGCAGCTGTAACAAGAAGTTTGAAGTAATCCTTGCTTAAATCTCTCCGCATAACCAACACAGGGTAGTAAAACCTTAAAGCCCCCAGACCGCCTGCCGGGCACTCGTTTTATCAGAGACCTGCTAGGGGATCACAGAGGGGGGTCACACAGTCAGAGAGTCTTTATGGGAACAACCTCAGCCTGCACAAGCCAGAGCAGTCCAGAGCACAGGCGCAAGGAACACGGTAACGCTCCCTGCCACCCGTCAGCCCCACTGACCGCAGAGCGCACAGAAGAGACTGCCACAAGTTATCTTCTACTGTTCTCATGGGTCATCCACCTTGAAAAGCAACAAATACTCCCTCCTCTTTTAAATTAAGAACAAAATTCAGGAGTACACAATCAAGTTAGGAACAATTTCTGGCTTATTGCACGATTCCATCCATACCAGCCCTCTGCAGGGTACCGCCATACCAGCCCTCTGCAGGGTACCGAGTTACACAATCCAGAGGCATTACCTCCTCTGCACAGCCCCAAAGGCAGCAGTGCCGCTACGCAACAGCTTCACACAGCTGCTTACCCACGTTCTGCAGGGTGTCAACTACACCACACCCTGCCTGCTCACAGCGGCGCTGCTGCCAGAAGCCGGGAGGAGCGCAGGCTGCCGCCACCGCGCAGCACTCAGCGCCGTGCACTCACCCTGCTGCCAGCGCCACGCGCCTCACCTGTCACAAATTCCACTGGCAGCACACAAAAAGTTGCAGTTAAGAAGTAACGAGTCCAGCAACATAAGGGCACATTCAGGCTGGTTGTGAGGTGGAAGTGTGAAACAACTTGAAGTTGTTTCATGTTACATCACCTGCTTGCGGGAATCAAGGCTTTAGGAAGAGCAGGGAAGGTGACTGTACTTCTCTACCTACAGCCACCTTTACCGAGGGCACATTTGCCCCTGGCAGAGTCACTTCAACATTTGAGTCAGCCTGGAGCAGAGGGTGTCCCTTTAAAAATCCTTCTACTTGTTCTATTTCCTTTCCTTCAAATCCTTGCGTAACTTTTAGGTACATTTCACCATTGCATCTATTAGCAGTTCTCAGGAATTCAAAGTGATTTCTCCGTTTGACACAGATGTGATAACGCATACTTTCCTTATAGCCTCTCCTTTCCTTGCGCCTGCTGCAAATTGTTTTTCATTGTTCATAAATCCATGGATTGTTTACACTGGAACACAGGAAAAGCTAAAGGAGCACTCTGGCATGTAAGCCATGGTGGCTTTTTTTGGCTTTTGCTGTGAAGTGATAAATGATTCTTCGTCCCCCATGGGTTAGAGGGCACCAAACTTCAAATAACTACAACATCCGATAACAAAGTTTTTCTCCATCATTTGCAATCAAAACACCAAGAACACAGCCCTCTGGACCTCTCATCCTTCATGTTCAATTGTAAATCCTGATTAAATAGCTTGCAGGTGTCAGGATTAGAGTATATTCATTGGGAGCCTAAACATAGCACCAGCTGGGTTCCTCATTTGCCAGTTGTAGTTGCTTCTTTGTTTTGAAACTGTTGACAGTACAACTAAAAATATTCCTTTGGGTAGAGACAGAGTTAAATAACAAGCACGATGAGTAAGAGAACAGCTGTAGATATTTTTCTGTGTTTAACATACCTGCCTTGTTGATTTATAGTAAGTCCTCCATATAATGTACATTCTGTGTAATCCAAAACATTTAACCTTTGGAGCTGGGGCTGTGATAAAGTTATCAAACACAGGAAAGGGTCTTGACAAGCCCTGTATTATCAAACTTTTTCTCAACAAAATGTGAAATATAGTTTCATCTCACATTTAGTATATGACAAGCAGTGTTATGCCTTATCAGTTACTACCAACTAAACCATGTGCCAGACCTCTACATAGCCATCAGCACAGAGATGGACAAGAAAGGATGTAATTTTGGCAAGTTCTCCACATTTTACTCTTGCAAATGTCCTAGTGGCTTGGGCATGGCTTCCTTGCACGGATCAGGATTTCGATCTTTCTTTTTAAAACAGAACCACAGCAAGGAACTGCTCATAAATGAGACACTGTTTTCAAAATCTGCCTTTTGCACAGAAGTGAGTGGTATCTGCCAGTGCTCAAGATCATCAGTTTAAACTCAAATCTCGTTATTATAGTTTTGTCAGCAACACAACATACTATAGTCATGCAAAGGTACTCCCTCTCTCAAGATGTAATACCAAGATTTCAACCTATTTTTTTTTATCATTAAAGAATTTCCATTGATTTTGTTATTTTGCTATTTCCTGCCCTAAACTCAAGAGTTTAGGATACATTACTGTGTGATAATCCCAAAGGCCACTTCCTTTCAATAGAAGTGAATTAAGTTATATGGAATGGAATAGAAATAGAGACATACATTCACAATACATGCTACTTCTTTTGCTATAAAAGAAGGATTTTTTAAATATATTCTATACTGAAAAAAAAAAGGGTTTCAGATAGTCAGCCCACAATAAGCTTATATGAAATATTGACTACATTACACACCTATATTTATGGGGATGGGGTAAGATTGTGAGCAGACACGGGCCAAATGGTCCCAAAGTGAATTGCACGGTAGTGAGGCACTCACCTCTCATAACTAATTGAACTCACTTTTCCCAACATCAAATTCTCTGGAGAAATTCAGAGCACACTGTGGGGCCTTTCTTAATCCCAATATTTTAACAATGCTGCTGGAGTTTTAAAGGCAAGTTCTTCCCAGTAAATAATATAATGAGAAAATATCAGGACTTAGGAGGATGCCATAGGGTTAATGCCAGGTTTTATAAGACTTCAAAACGGATTTTACCTAGTTCACATGTCAGGAGGCACAGCACGGAATCAATTTACAGCAGGAGCCAAAGATCACAAATTTTAGGGGAGCCTGGGGACTGATTCCCCCAATCGGTGCCGTGGGGTGCACAGATGAAAGAGCAAACTTGTTTTTTTTCTTTAATGGTGACAGTGTATTCTGAAATTACGCACAGCAGGCAGGAGAAACCTGCATAGATTTCAAAAGATACTGCAGGTTTGTGCACTAAGCACACATTTAAGGTCCTAGTTAATGTGCTAGCCTTTCACCTCTGGAGGCCTAAGCTCAGATTTATCTAAGGTAAAAGCACAGAGATTTTGGGAGCTCTATCTTCTTAACCCTTATCAGCCACTAGTCCACATCATAGAAGCAAAAAACAGCTATCCAACTTTGGATCAAAGTCTACTGACTTTTAATATTCTGAAGTAAACCTGCATTAATTCATCTGAATATTAATATAGTTCTGGCATTCCACTGATATAAACAGAAAGAGAAATTGTTTTTTCATACAGAAAGTCCAGTTTACATAACTATAAATGATGAGAACTTGCAGGCACCTACTTAGTATGGAAAGCAGACTTTGTGCAAGTCTAAAATACTTGCTCAGAGCTTGTCTGGAAGATGCCATGGAAGATTTCCTCATGATATAGAAACATTGTATAAGTATACCTTCCAAAAAGCATGCATAAATTTGCCCTTTACCACTGCCATTCTAGAAAGAACTACAGTTCGAGATGTGCCAGGCAACTTCAAACACATTCAGTTAATGCATCTCCTAAAAATGTAGGACACTACAAATGAATACGATAATATTAAAAAAAAATGTAGCTATTTGCCTGGAAGTTGCCCTAAAAGAACGGTAGCCTGGCACCTTCCCATTGCAGAAATGAGTTCCTAAGCAGGAAAAATAATACTTAAAATATCTATTAAATTATCCAGCTTTGTTACTTTTAGGGTGTCTATAGGATTGTTCCTAAAGAATTGGACTTCATATTATTTGTTTATCTCCTTTCAAAATTTTAAAGCAATGAAGCGCTCAGTATTCCCAGTTCCTCTCACTTTTAAGAATTTTCAATCCCATGCATTCATTTCAAATTCACCTTTTCCTAATTTTTGTTTCATGCATGTGATTCAAGTGCATTATGGAAAATACACCAGCTTCTACCAATTGCAAATCCAAATTAATCTTAAATCTGTTAATTGTTACATATAAAATCTGTGTTTCACAGATTTGGCCTGCACAGGTTGTATCTCATGACAGGGTGTTACTTGGTATTTTTATGCAGTCATTATTTCTCTGGGAATAATGATGATATCCTTAGCCTTACATGTAATAAAAAGCTATTCTGCAGCCACAGGTATTGCACATAGATTTCTCTCTCACACCTCCCAGTTATGCTTCTAGATCTTTCAGCTGAAGAACCTACACTTAGTTTTCAAGCTCACCTATCCATACCTTACAGTAGGGTGTAAATGAACCTTTCTTCCATGTGGCACTTACTACAGAAAAGTGTTTTCTCCTTGCTAATATATAGATGATGTTATGTACAAATCCACTATGATCAGCCCTCTAAATTCAGTCCTTTACAAAGTCATCCTGAAATCTTCTCTTTCCAGCATCCTTTCCAGCTACAGTATATCTATCATTTTCTACTAGTAAGGCAAGTTATAGGTTGTTGGAGGCTAACACTGTGTATTGTGTGCTTCCTAAAGATAGATGTAATTTGCTGTAAGATATGATGTTCTTGAGAGGATATATGGGCTTGTGTTTGTTTAAAACACAAGGCCATCTTAGCCAATTTATCTTTTTTTTTTTAATATGACAAATGTAAACAAATTTAACTTCAAACCACACATATATAAGGAGTCCCAAAATACATCCATTATATTATGTCCATCTTGGTAACAGAAACATTTTCCAGGACACTGAAAAAAAAAAAAAAAAAATCACTCTTTACACCCACTCAGAAACAAAGTTCCTTGGCATGAAAGAGCTTGAGTACATTTTGTTAATGGGGAATCTATGAAGCCTTCAGCAGGTTGAGAGATTCTCAACCATAAAGCCATTCTAATCATTTTTATAATCACCAAGCCAAAAAACTCACCACTAAAATCCCCTGTCCTCATACTCTCTCATTCCAGGTTTATTCAGTAATGACGGGTATGCAGCAGCCCAGCATATGCAGCCAGTGCAGCACTGTGCACTAACAATTCTGACTTGGACATACATATATGCTTCAAGTTTGGCAGTTGTTTGTGTTGCATGTATTGAACAGTATGCTGCTGTCACTTCAAGTGACAAACTAGTTTCAGAAACAGGTTTAACATGACAACATGAACAGTGATGAAAAGGGCCACTTCTATAAGGCATACATCCTAGCCTTCTCACACACCTCATCATGCACACAGAAAAATAAGTCAAAGCAAAGTAATTAGATATCAGAAAGGAGCCATTTGTGCCCAATAAATTATACTCACAGGAAAGATAGGTCAAACAATCCCATGCAAAGAGGTAAAGAAGAAAATCAGACCACGTGCAAAATATGACATATTACAATCTGGCGCAGAAGACAAGCTTCTAATACACAGAAACATATGGAAGCAAGTACAATAGATTGCAAGACTGAACACAGAATGATAAGCTATCCCTTTGCACTGGGAGAGGTAATCACAAAATACTTATTCTACTAAAAGTCTTTCTTCTGGTTCATTATCTTTGTTTTAAAAAATTGTTTTTAAAAAATAGATATGTATAGCATGTATGTATATTTTTGGGTATAAAGCCTTTCGTCAATGTTGTTGTATGTCTACATAGGAACAAACATTTCCCCAAATGACAGCCTCTTCATTCTGCTCTAGTTCAATAGCTGAAAATAGAAAACATGTCAAAAATAAGAGTATATTTAACTACTGTTTAAATCGTTTTCTTGTTGCCATGAGTTGTGTATTACATATTCTTTTCAAGACAGACAAACAACCCGACCTTGGGTGAGCTGCATGCATACAGTGCGCACGCATGTGTAAACACAAAGAAAACCCATACATAAAAAATTGGTTAAACAAATCATTTGCTGATTTAAGTTTAGATTTCATCCTTACAATATTGTAAATGCTCTGAAAATTATTTCAGATAGGGTAAGTATGATGGATAGCCCAGTGTCCACAGAGTTGACTGAATTTTATTTGTCAAGAATGACTTGGAATAAATCTTGATCTCAGAGGCTAGAACAATGGTGCTACAAGAGAAATTATGGAATACCCTTCAACTCAAGCCATTTCTATTTTAAAGGAGACTTGTTTAGTTTCTAACAAACAGCTATTTAAATTCAAGCCCACTCCAAGCAAAGCATTTATCAAAATGTTTGTGTGGGCTTTTTGGATTGCTAATCAACATGTTGCTCCTGTTCTGCTATTCATTCAGAAAACGTATCAATTTTTTATCGTGGGTGATATCTCCTGTGACAACACTTTACCTCTGTTACAGATTAAATTTAAGATATCCAGCAATACACATCTGGCACTCCCAGCCTCACAATTTGCACTTCACTTTTTCACTCTCATTGTTAAATCCAAGCACAAGAGAGCTGTTTGCTGGAATATGCTAGCAGAAAATGGCATCAGAGGATGCAGTGTCAAGGAAAAAAAGGGGCCCAAGAAGCAATATTGTGACTGTTACACTGGCCCTGATTTGGCCAGATAAAGCAAGAAGAGAGAGAATCAACAACTTATGATGAATAGCATTCAAAGATCAAAATGAATTTCAATAGGAATCTAGAAAGGTAATAGAAATTCCATTTGTACATTTTAGAAAGTATCTAACATGAGCCAAAACTGTAGTTTAATACCAACAAAACCATATAAAAATGATGACTTTTCAGCAAATATCCTCACTGAGGACATGAATTAAACTTTCAAAGTAAAATATATTTGAGATCAAGCCATACCCACTGAAACTAACACAGCTATGCTGGCAACGTATGCCCATTTCTACAGATTTTTGCCTTATATGAGCAATTTTTTCCTAAACAATACAGGTAATTATTTTCAGAATAATTATGCTCTGAATTAAGTGCTACAACATTCTACAAATTCAGGTTCTGTCTTCCAAAGTCATTCCTGGAATAGAAAGAAGCTTCTGAAAATTCTTTGTAGTCATAAAAATAACCGTCCCATACAAATGTCAGTATTTAAACCAGCAAGAACTAATTAAGCTATGATGCTTCACAGGACTTTATGCCTGATCTACCATTGAGCATTTTCATCAAATATGATGGCTAATTTTACTCTATGTAATAGAATGTTCTTTCATGCAGCATAATTTAAAATGACCGCATTTTTCAGCAAATGAAATGACATGTTGTCAAAGAAACTTATGCAACCTCAAGAGTACCATAGAGGTTTGGCTAAATAATGATCAGATGAAAAATTCATTGGTTAAGTCTTACCAAGGATGTCTACACATTAGAGTTAAGTCTGCACTAAAACACTGCATAAACATACACTTCTTGTTGTTTCCCCCCCTTCTTTTTTTTCAAGTGAATGTTTTTCATTTGGAGATTATATCACGAACAGATGTAGGATAATGTTAATAGTCCCTTCTGGAAACATTAATCACAGGGTTTTACTTATTATTTGGTGTAAGCATTTAAAAGTTAAAGCATTTCCAGAACTGTCACCATTGAAATATTCCTTTCGCTTAAAGCTAAATTACAAAACAGTAATTTATTTTACAGTCCCAGCATTTTTAACGTGTATATAAGAAGGAAAATGGCAGACAGTGTCCTGTTCTCATGGTAACAGTGTAGACTGATAACTGTAAGTCTGTTTCTACTTTAGGAAGGGGACTGAAAACCAAATTGTTTCAATCTTCGAGCAAATTTTAATTATCCACAAAAAGAAATTTTGGTGGCCAGCACGACGCAAACATGATGCTTTCAGAGTAACCACCCACTCCTGCTGATTGAGCAAATATTACGTGAAATCAAAATAAGTGAAGGCCTGTGCCTTTCTACCAATGAGACTTCAACTGCTCTTCCACATATATTGCCTTATGCAGAGCATGGTACAGAATCTCGTCTCCTACTAATTTAAAATACTTGTTAATGTATGTGCAGAAATGTGCTACTAATCATATTCAAAAGAATAAGTAAAACAAACAAGCCTATACCTTTCCATTTGCAGGTAATGACCTTGTGGGTTCACTGTCCTGGAACTCAGGCACTCCATGTTATTTTTCCAGTTCAATATTTGCTATGGGTCACCCTGAGCAGATTCAGAAAAGTGCTTACAAGCACATTTAGATCTAGGTTACTGCAGAAAATACATAAACCTGTCCTTAAAGTGGCAATAAATATAATCTAACATGGCAGCACACTTTTAGCAACTCAAAAAATTGTTCTGCTTTAATCTACCTCCACTAACTGGTCCTGCTGGATCGTGTCATGTCACCTCTCTAGAACAAAAGCAATGCGTAAAGTAAAAATGGAACTGCCTTTTTTTTTGCCATGTTTAGTTAAAAAATGGGGGAAAAAAGCCATATCTTCCAGCATTACAGAAAAAAATGGCTTAAGCCTGTTCTTTGGCAAAGTGATTCCCTATTTAGTTTCCACAGTATAATTTTCAAAATGTACATGTGAAAAGGCAAGCACGTGCACTACGGATTATTTTGACACATGGTATCCATCATTTGGATTTACTAATTTTCCAAAATAAACTGTTTTGTCAGTTTCCCTGTGCATGTGATTTTTTGTGTAAAGGCAATGTGTAATGTTACAAGACACATTCAAGTGCTGACCTTCACAAAATCAAAATTGTCAGTAAAGATGAGATGGTGGGAAGTGCTCCGTTTTCATTCTGGCCACAAGACTAAAACACCCTCACATCAAAAAAAAAAAAAAAAAAAAAAGGCTAGTACGTGGCCTAGTTCTACTACCTTACACAAGTGATGCGACTGTGAAGTCAGTGTTAATGGAAGCCAGCAAACACTCTGCATAATCAAATCCTTTCTGAAAAACTTGTCTGCATGTGATATGTGCAAACCAGGCCTAGACAAATAGCAGTAACTGCAGTTTGTTTCCAAATCTAATTCCAGAGTCTCTATGTTCCCCTAGTTTGGCACAGGTATGTTCAAAAACCATGTACAGTCAAGTTTTTTATATACCTTCTCATTGCTGGAACCAGAGCTTAAGTTCTACTTTATGTAGAATATCCTACTACTTTGCTTTCACCAAGTATTTGCATAATGTTGGGCTTACTGAACACCAAACCTTGTCAGTTTTATGCTGTTTTTAATAGTCCTAGCATATTTTCAGATAGACTGGATATGAATGTATCTACAGTTCAAAAATTCACCTAGTGGCTATGGGCCCTGTTTATATTTTAACTATCATAAAGAAGAGTTACCAATGTAAGCAAATCAAAGCTGCTACCAGCCTGGATAAGAGTGTAGCTACAGTTCTGGCCTTCACATCAATCTTCCTTCTGGAAAGTGTTTAAACCTCTACATACTTTTTCAAGAATGAGATCAGTAAATAGCATTTTACTTCTGCCAAATCATGGCTCACCTGTATTTCACCCAGCAGCTTTTTCAGTACTCATGTGCACAATTTCCAAATGACCTGTATTTGACAGAGCTGACAACATGCCAGAGCTGCAAAATCTATCTATTAGACTGAATTAATATTAAGTTATCTTCAATTTAGTCTGTTTTCATACTTGGAAGAAGTTTGCATAATTACACAATCTACCCTTCTTCCATCTCAACAGCCATTATCTCAAAACCTGTTTTAACTATTGCAATATTTACTATTACTGTTGTGACAGTTTAAGTGCCAGCTTTGTTCCTTCTCCTTGCACCAAAGGCAGGGAGAAGCTTAAAAAGAGGCAGCTGCAGCCACAGTCACTGTCACCAAAGCACCAGAGAAAAATAACCATGTTTGCTCCCCAGATCCACCTTAACTTTCCATTCCGGCATCAGATGAAGCCCAAGTCCTGTCCTCCTCCTTGAGGCAGGGAAACCTAGTTTTGTCACACTGCTGAAAAGCCTTTGTCTAGCAGTAGGTAATACTGATGCTACATTAAAACGTAATTTCCTTTTGTAAAACTGGTGCGGCTGCACAAACCAGGCAGTGCACAGCAGTCGCTACTAGAGATCCTCATTAAGCCAGTACATTACTGCAGCTTCCATTTCAGAAGATGCAAAGGAATATGCAGTAGAAAATATATTTTTTACTTCTGTAAAAAATACACAATTGCAGTAACACAGACATGAAATTAGTAAAACTTGTATCCATTTTGAAGCACAACTCCTGCCTCAAAGGATACCAAGTAAAAGCAATTCTGTAAGTGGAAATAATTTATCACAAGTATCTGTATACAGAAATAATGAAATGCTCCTCAAACAGTGGAATTAGGCTTTGTAGCAGGAAAAAAGTGCATTTGGAAGGGCACAGAACTTCCCACCCACTGAGCCCCAAGAATGGCGCCCCTGGCATCTGACCTTGTGCCTGGGGTAGAACATGACACAGTAATGGGGGTTAGTGCTTTTGGTTTGCAGTGTCCCCAGGATCCCTAAAGTAATTTTCAATTAAGAGGTTAGACGCTGGTACTTGTCAAGTGTGAAGACATACAGTGCCATAACAATATGAACTACCTTCCTTAAAATTAATTTCATCAGGTATTTAAGTACGGGTTGAGAATACTATGCCTTTGAGTAACTTGATCAAATAGCTAAATGAAGTGCAATCATTTTCTGTCACTGCTAGGTCCCACAGTGGAATACAAGGCTGGCCTTCAAGTGCTTTCAACTGAACAATTCAAATGCACATAGGTCCAACACACACATTGATTATTTTTGTTTCCATTAATAACCTGTTTCCATTAAATTATCAAAAAGGACATTTTTAATTCTACTGGTGGTCTGTTTTTTATACTGAATATGTAAGTTAGTCACAAAGAAAGAAATAGGGATACTTCCAGATAATCACACAAGGGTTTCCAATTTTGATTTCAAAAGGCAATACTAAATAATTTACTCCCTTCTAGATAAACTTTCCTCTAATCAAGCTGTTAGTTAGCAGAATTTATCCTCTTTCATAGGATAGAAAAAATGTAGAAAAGAAAATGGAAAATAGGATACACTTGCAGTAAGAAAACACCAGAAGTGGTAAATAACCTACAGAACTTCAAGGCTCTGTCCTACCTCCGGAAAACTCACTAACCAGATTTTCATAGCCTTCAGATGATCCAGTCAGACTTGCATAAGCTTCCTTGCACTGAACGTTCACTCTTGCCAACACTTAATTTCTAGGTGTTTCCTCCAGCGTAAAGAGGCACTAATGATCCTTACCCAATTTGAAACCCATCTAGACATCTGACAATGAGAAATATTTCATAATGTCTGTTTTTGATTTGATTTTCAAATCTGTTAAGTAAAAGAACATTCTCAGATACTGCTTATCAGGATTTCTGTGCACAGATCCAATGCCTGGATCATTACTTGAACTGTTGTGGGATTTTAAAAACTACATGATTAAAGCTTCGATTTAGTAAAGTCTTACGAATACACTGAATGTGATGGGATTATTCTTATATTTAAAATTGAGCAGGCACAAGACTTATAGCTTAAATGCAGAAGTTCAACTTGACCGCAAGAAACATAATGCATACAAAAACAAGAGTAAATCTTATTTTCTCTTTGCAGATGTAGGTGACAACCCCCTCCTCCTAGCCTTATAACTTGTCATCCATTCATCAGCCTGCGTGTTTATTTTTGCTTTATGTGATGTGACTAGCAGAACTTAGGCAATGAAAACTTTTTAATCAAGTGAAGATCTTTGGAAATAAAAACCCAAAGACCTGCTTCACTTATCAGAGCACAAGGTCAAGAGTTATATACACACATTTAGCACCTAGTTTCATTTACTGAAGTTCATAAGTAAGAAAAGGAAACACTCCTTCATACAATGTATGAATCCCACAGACACAAAAATATTACTGAATTATAGCATTGCAATATTACAGTAACAGAAACAAAACAAATACCTTTAACAGTCTACGCACTTATGCAGATAGAACAAGTATAGATCATCTTCAACTGCAAAAGATCTCTCAGCCCACACAAATAAAATTGGAGAAGGACCTTCAATTTGATACACAGCATGGGCTCATACCTCCTAATAAAGCCTTGCAGAAACATGTTTTTATGCGCTTACCTATCATCAAAGCCACAAGGTTTTCAATTAGTAGATATATGAGCCACTTCTCTATTCCAGTACCTATCAGAATTAAAATAAATAAATAAATAAATAATTCTCCTACTACCACTTGTCCCTCAGTGTCTGCATGCAATGCAGTGTCTGCATTGTCAGATTCGAGTGCAGTAAAAACTAACAGTAACTGAAATAATACATACATAGCTATTGAGAAAGAGTGTCTGAAAAGTAGCAGAGATTTCTAAAGGATTAACACAGCTCACCTCAATTTCATCAACACCAGTGACAGGCATAACGAGCAAAGGCTATAACCAGCAGTCGTCTTCTTACTGCAGAGCAAGGACAGGGCTACCTCTGCCAGGCATTCCCAGAGACAGGCCCTCCAGCCCCCGGCCTCTTGCCTTTCACTCTTGGCGAAGCCCTGGGGTTTCATGGGATATATGGGCCTCACTTTAAAGCACCAGCAGCATTTATTAGTGGTGGGAATGAGTTACTCCTACACTCCAAGGAATGAGTAAGGCAATAGGGAAAAAAGATAAATGGTGTATTTGTCCCTGGATTCTTGTTCATTTGCCTTGTTTGTTTCTCTTTTTTCTTCCTCCTTCCAACAGAGGTAGGACAGGCCACTTTCTTTCCTGTTGTCCAGACATATGAGGTTTAAAAGTCATAGCAAAAAAAAAAAAAAAAAAAAAAAGAGAGACAGGAAGCATAAAAGAGCAGACAAGACAATAACTGAAAACTGCAACAGACAAAGCGGTGAGGCTGGGCCACACATTACTTCTATGCGAGAGAGCCCCAAGCAAACATAAGCTCTTCTGAAAAAGTAGGGGAAGTCTGAGCTTTGGGAGCCTTTTCCACACTACCCCTATTAATCTCTATGTGTAGGCATGATCACTTTTTTTTTTCCAAGCAAAAACAAAAATCACAACTGGATTTCTTCCTCTCTCACAGTAAAATTGCTTGTACCCAGCCCCTGCTACTCACCCATGGCCCTGCTTCCTTCCTGCCCCAAAGCACCTGCGGGGCCAGCCAGGGCAGGTGCCTCAGTGCTCACCTGCCAGCAGCCTCCCGCACGCGGCTGCAGGCAGCTCGCACCTGGGGACTGTTGTGGCATCCTTCAAAGAAAGTTACCTGCGCTGCTCACAGCTGCCCCTAGGCAACCTGTGAGCTAGGGCATATCTGCATAGATATTTATATCCCCCAGGTCAGTCAGAGGCTATAGGGTTATATTTCTGTATGCTGTTTCACAAAACCATACCAAAAGAGGAGAGACCACAGCTGTAGTCAGGAGAAAAAGCTGGGAGAAAAAGAAACAAGTGAGCAGGAAAAAATGAGGGGGAGCACCAAAGGATGAGCAGAAGTTGGAAGAGCATGTGAGGGAGAGAGAGGCCTAATGAACTGGCTGAGATAGCTGAAGTTTGAGAAAGGAAAGGTAGTTTAGCCACAGTGTTTGACTAGGGTCCTTTGAGATAGGCAGGCCAAAAAGAAGATGAAAGATACAAGTAAAGATATCCTTTGGCCTTAGTAAGAATGTTGTGGGTTAGATTTAGAGCTTTACAATTAAAATACTTTCATCGGAATTACGAGCAGAGTCAGCATCTTGGTTTATAACAAAATTTCCATTCAGGAAACTCATAATTGTAGTTTTCACTACCAAGCCAGAGCAGAAGATGGGATGTTTTTTATTTTTTATGTTGCACAGTAAGTCAAGGAATGGAAAGGCTGATTATGCCACATAGGTGCAAACTGGGGTGCAGGAGCACTCAAAGGGCACTCCGGTCACTCTGCGTTTGATACCACCCACACAGAAATCGTGCGTAGTGCTATACTCGGAATAAGAAAGTTCTTTATGGCATTTCCTTATCATAAAACTAAGACACGAGAAAAGCATTTTACGAGCTATTCTGCCAACTCCTTTATCAAACAGTTCATAACAACCTTGCTATTTCCCCATTTCATACAGATATGTACAGCTTTTTCAATAGGAGAAAGTCAACTTGCATAAATTTAAAACATGTGTTAAATCAAGAGCCAGCTTTATCAAACTCTCATTTTGTTTCCATGCATATAGATTTCACTCACCTATTTTGCCAGGTTTGCATAATTTAGTTTCCTATTCAGGCACTTTTGATTCCTTCTGGGAAGCCTACACAGCTGTATGTTCAGCTTTCTGGGTTTATTCTGTCAACAACTTCACTATTAATTTTAGTTTTTTGATTGTAACAGCCATTTTCCAGAGAACTGCTATTCAGTGAATTTACCATTACCTTTAAGCACCAAAAGAAACAGATATTATTCAGCATGACAGAGGATGAAATATTGCCTATGAAGAAGTCAGCAATGTCATTTGTTAACTCAGCATGAGAAACAACATAGGTTCTGGTCTTTGCATCTCCCCCATCCCCTCCAAATGGTCGAATTAGTGAACGAATGGAGAGAGCAACCCCTGTGCCCAGTGTGATATGCAGGAGAGACTCAAAAGACCAGGATTTATCAATCTGGAGAGATCTGGGGAGAAAACCATCAGGGATCTCCAAGTGAAGAAGGAGGTGTGAATAATGAATGCAGACCTGTTATTCACAAAAATCCCATAATCTTAGGGCCCTTATGAGACGCTCTACAAACAAGTAAGAGACAAGAGATAAAGACTGTTCCTTTACACAGGGGATGGTGAACTTGTCGACCCTGCTGCCCCAGGAGCTGGCAAGAACATGCTATATCAGCAGGTTCAGAAGGAGATTAGACAAATTCAAGAGCATGCAGATGGAATAGGTAGGATGTTCACATTAATATCACTAATTCAACAACTGCAGCTGCACAAGGAGAAAACAGCTACCCTCCCATGCACTCCCTGGGCAGTGCCTCCTATTGCAACTGTTGGAAACAGAGTCCTAAGCTGGACTGACCCGGTAAGGCACTCTTATCTTTTTGTTTATATGAACTTTCAAAAACAATCACTTTATATAAATATCTAATATGGAAATGTTAGCCGACATATATACCAAAAAGACAGTCACACGCAAGTTACGTTATTTGTGAAAGAATGCAGCCAAAGCAGGATGCTGCAGGAGAGGTGTGTGTGGAAATGTCAGAATGCATTAACCTGTACTGTATATAGATTAGGCAAAGAGTGGCATTGTTGTATATAATTTTGAACATCTGACCAACAGTGTCAGTCATATTTATCTGCAGGTACAGTGCACTGGTGTATATATACAAAAAGTTTTTCACAGTTCATTAATTTCCAGCTGCAGACATCTACAAAAAAGAAGCTTCACATTTAAAACTTTCTGTGTCAAGCCAGTATGCAAACTTGGAGACTGGGGTTTGACAAGTCTTTAGAAAGACATAACATTGAGAAAAACATCACTATCCTTCCTGTGCATAATTAGCATAGCAAGTTCTCTGAACAAAAGCCCTTCTTTCAACAGAAGTCCTCCCCAAACCACAAGAAGCATGGAAATAGATCTTAATAATGCATCTTAAAATTTTCAGGTTATATTACAAACACAGCTGTGTAAACGTTAGCATACAAAAAAAAAAAAAAAAAAAAAGAATTCTAGCCAATTAGCACATGCATCACCATTTAAAACCCCTTTGCTGTCATTTTCTGTTCCAGTCAGAAGAATTTAAGGTTCAGTTGTAACTCTTCCAGGATATTTATTTTATGGTAATCCACTTTTCAAAAGTTTGGATCTACTTTACTTTCATTGAAATAGATGTTTCTAAAATGAAACATCTGGCTAAAAGCATAAGCGTTTTGGCATTGCTGGGCTTTAAATATCTTACATATATGAACCTATGCTGACATGCAGATCAAAAGGAGAAAATTTAAGGAGAAAAGTTGTCATAGGCTTAATCCAATGCCAGCAAGACAATTGTTTTCTTCTGAAATAAGAGTATTACAGCAGCTTTCAAAGGATTTCAAAGGTACAACTCATCTTGACTAGAGAACATAAAATACCAATTGACATCTATATAAATTTTGTATTTATTTCCATATAAATACATTCTATTGTTATGAATGGACAATATTCATGAAAGATCCCTCTTTGAATATTACCTCAGCCTGATTGGATCAGGAATATGATAAAAATTTTATCAGTAAGATTTTGGCTGCGCACATGTCTTTTTAACTAGACCAAACTTATTCTGATTTCGAGATGCCTTCCCCCTTTGGATGCTCAGAGTGGGAAATACATGAGGGAGGATTTCAGAAAAGGTGTTTCCAAGAAAATTATAGATATAAATTAAACTATGGATGTGAAATATTTTCTTTATTAGCATGGTGCATCTAATACATTATGTGGAATAATTATACCTTTGTCCTGGTATTGAATGAAATGAATGTTATAAAAATAAATGGTAAATAAAATGGTAAATAAGAGTATGTGAAAATCTGGAACAAAAGTTGGCATGAAATCACAATCTGTGCAATCTGAAATCAAAGTTGCACTATAAAGCTGTTTAGTTCCGTACACTGATTTGCTAGTCTTTCAGAAGGGAAATTACTTGGAGGCCTTTTGAAGCAGCTTCAGTGCCTTCACTTTCAAAACCATATGGATTTGTAAAACTTTATGGCCTTCTAGAAAATGCAGTTTTCCCTACAACATCTACATTTGATCTATTCCAGTGAAAATATCTGAATTACAAATTCTCATTTTTAAATATTGTGTAGTTTCAACACACTCCTTAAAACACTCCTATGCAAGTGTTAACAAAAGCAGAGTGTCTTAGGATCAAACAAGAAATGATGAAGCTCCTCTATAGGACTAGAAAAAATCTTTCTTGAGTCACAGCATGAGCGTCTTCCACAAGAAAGCATACTGTATAATTCCTTTAATAAACTGATTCAGCTCTGCAATAAAACCAATTATTTCTTCTTAGTCCCATTATACTAATTCTAGAACCTGGCTCTTCTGTTAGCTAGAAATCCAAATTCCAGCTCAGATTTCCTCAAGGCCAGTTTATATTGATTTGTTTGCGTTGCAGGGTTTTATTTTAAATAACAGTACTTTTTGGGGTATTTTCTCCCATTTATAAGTCACATCTTCTCAGATTTCATTTCATTTTGCTAGGCTAAATAATGCATGCTGTTTTAGTTTCTTCTTGAAGATATGCTTATCATTCCCATGATCCTGGTAAGTATTCTTTGGACTGGTGGCCAACATGGAGAAGCAGAGCTTTACGTGGTATTTAGAAAAAGTTTTATCATGCCTTGTCCAGCACAAATGCTTTCCTATTTCAACTGGGAATATTTGATCAGTCTGAAAGCCCATTTGCCATTTTGTGCCTGGATCATATGGCTGGCTACTAGTTATCCTGTGATCACCTAATATACCCGGGTCTGTCCCTTCCTCTGTTGTTTCCAAACAATGAGCTCCCAGTTTATATTAGAAATTGTAAGTAATCCCAAAGTGCCTGACCTTGCACTTTATTCCATTAACTTTCAGCCTGATTCTATTACTTCAACCTAGAAGTCATCCATTTCTTCCTGTAAGACAGTCCTGGCCTTTCTGCATTAGCAATGGCTCTCACCTGTGTATCATCTTCAAATTTCAGCAACATTTTCCTGCTTTTTATGCCAAGATCATTAATAAAAATATAAAACACAACCAGTTCCCAGCTTGATCATCAAGGAACTTCATTAGTACTCTTCCTTCCTGCCCACCACTTCCCCTTTCAACAAGACCCACTCTTGCCCCTGCTTTAGCCAGTGCCTTCCCTATAGCTTCTGTACAGATCCCACCTCTTGCAGCTTAGCAAGGAATTCCCTGCCTCTCCCTACCAAACACTCTGCTGCAAAACACCAAGAATGGGGCAACTTTCTCTACACAAGCTGTTATTTTAACAGAAGGACTCATTTACTAGGTTATGATCTAACTTTGTCAAGTCCATCTCACGTTAGCTCATTCATCTCCACTAATTATATATTCCCTATAACACTTGTCCTCGAGCCTTGCGAGCACAGCAAATTGGGTGCAGAGGGGTGCCTGGATTGGCGCTCCACTTCCCATCCTCAGTGTGAGCTTGTTTTGGCTCATTTCCTCCATCTGCTAAGTAAGGGATAGGAAAGCCCAGAATTGTAACCACTCTTGAGGAATAATTTAAAAAATGTTTCTATTTGCTTTTCTGCCAATAGATTGGAAGAAAACACATGCAGAGATTGCTCAGTATTTTGTAATCCTAGAGTATTCATTCAAGGGAGAGCTTTATCTTCAGAAGGAAGAGGCAGCACAGATAAAAAAAACTTCTGCGCAAAAGGGAAGTAAATAAAATAGGCATTTCAGTTTGGAAAAAAAGATAATGCAGAGGAAATATGGTATAATTCAATAAAATAAGCAATGCTATGAAGAAGTTGAATAGGGCACAACTAGTTATTATTTCTCACACTAAAAGAATAAAGTAGGGATTCCACATAAAATGATGCAGAACTAATAAAAAGGAAGTATTTGTGGATATATGAAAGTCAGAAGTAAGAGTGTCTTATGAAAGGGATTTGATCAGTTCATGAAAGACAGGCATCTCCACGTCTACTAAAAAGCATAATTCAGTTCAAGATACTATTAAGCTGCAAGTTTCCAAAACAGATAGACTCTTTATCTGTCCCTATAAGAACTGGTCGCTGTTGGCACTTCATTAAATGGATATTTGGTCTGACAAAGTACTGCTCTAAGTCAAACATGATTGACTGGGACACCAAATACAGCTAATCATTTCATGATCAGTTATACTATTCCTGTCACTAAACACAAATCAGGCCTCTTCATCAATACATAGGAAATATTGCTTAGAAATTAATGGAACATATTTCCTTATCCTATTCATCCACCCACACAAAATTCCACAGGACTGTACAATCCTATTTTATCATGCTCTGCAACAATTTGCTCAGCTCTCTGCTGAACTGAACTTGGTCCCATATCCCCCTTACACAGCACAGAAAGTATTTCTTCCTTTTAGTTTTTGCATTACTTGAAACTGTGTGATAACAAAGCATAAATAATGAGTCATGTATTGAAAAAGATGAAGGTCTTTTTTGCAGGAAACCTTAGCACTTAGCCTTACTCTAATGAAGCATATCATGTGCAGTGCAGACTCTTTCTGACAGCATACCTGTAATATCCAACACACTCTAGAGAGCTTCAGCTCAGCCAAAAGTATGTTTCCTGTTGAAGCATAAGACAAAGTCACAGCCCCCAGAAGGAGGCAGTGGATGGAAAAAGAGATGGGGGCTAAGAAATTATTTTGGCTTCTTCTTCACTGAGGTAATTTTGTGTCTGTGTAGGTAATAATAAATAAATACATTGTAATCACTGTGGATTTATGAGGCAACTGAAGCTATTGTAGAAAGTAAGTCTGGGAAAATAAGCTGGCAATTATTCCGATGTGTCACATGCCCAACAAAAACAAGTTTAAATATAATTTCCCTTATTCATCTATACTTTAAAGTAAAAAAACAAACAAACAAAAAAGAACAACCGCAGCTGGCATTAAACCCATACTGTGTGGGCAGCTACACAATGTGCCCACTTTGCAGCCTTCCAAAGGAACACTCGCGGGCTCATTACAAGACTGACAAAGCAAATCTTACCTCAGCTGACTTATATACATCCTTGGCAACAAGCTCTCTTCTTGCTTATTTTTCTGTCATGAATTAATGTTTCAGATCCTACACCACCAGCTACACCCTGCTGATTTTGTATTGTGCTGATGAACATAATGCAACCATTACAGGGTTTATCCAGACGAGCCACCACAGGAAAAACACCTTCACCTTCTGAGTAGAAAAGTTCTCAGTATGACATCTTAATTCAGAGATCTACTGACTAGTGTGGCAAGCTGTCTCTGCCTCTACAATATCAGCTGCTTCCACTGTAGATGTTAAACTTCTTTTCAGCTTTGAAGAGCTTCCATAGGAAAAGGCAAGTTTCAAAATATTAGAAAATAATACCATAGTATTTCTAAAACTGGTCAGTAAAGATGCAGTCTGTACTCAGGAACATAGTACGAAACCTATGATCTGCTGAACTTATTTTCAAATTTTAATTAAGACAAGTGTAATATTACCCCAACACTGTCCTCCTCACCAAAGAGCAGACTGCTGCAAGCTACTAATGGTCCTGAGCAAGCTTCTCAAGGTGACCCTGCTTAAGCAGGGGGACTGGAGCAGATGATGTCCAGCCTCAGCTGCTGTGGGTAACTTCATTTCAGCACTGAGCTCCCACACACCGGCAGCTTTTGCATACAGGACCCTGGATCAGGACCCCTATCAACATGCCACACAAAAAATGTACAGCTCAGACTTTCTCACACCGTTTTATTGTCAGCTTTTTGCCATTTTGACTTTAGATTTATTTCATTAGATTTCATTGCGTGATAAAGGTAGAGTAGGTAACTTTGCTATTATTGAGTTCTCCAAAGGACTGTACATCTTTCCTGTTATGTAAACCTTGCAGAGATAAGAGACAAGGAATGAGACACATGGGAACCCAGCCATTTTAGTTGTCCGTACACAGCTTTTAAATGGCCAAAGAGTTGAATTTGCCCTGCCACTAGGTACAAATTACTGAAAATACCAGATCTTTCACATTCAGTGAAAATGAAGCTTTGGCTGACTCAGTAGGAAAACTCAACAAATAGAACAAACAGGATAAAACTTTCTGTAACAATACTGGCAGTCTCTCAGAACTCCACAGCCACAGCTGACAAAAAGATAAACTTAAAATATCATCCTGTTGACTTCCATACAGAGAGACACACTTCTCTAAAGAGATGCATGAACAAAGCCTGAAAATTAATCTGTTTTCTTGTTGAATGTGGCATATCTATTGCCTAGTGTTACAATCAGAGGTGCCAGTTTAATTAATAGGAAGTATTTAAAATTACTTTAGTAACATTACTGAATATTAACTATCATCACAGCTATTACTTTAGGCCCACAGCCTAAATGGATCTGAACCAGGAGTCCTTGCTCAAAACAGTGCCAAAGCTTGGGTGCACTGACCCAGGCTCAGATGAGAGCGCAGCAAAGGGAAGACACAGACTTAACAGAGTGAGCAGCACAAAACCACTTGTTACTTCTACATTTATGTATTTAATTCATGGGTAAGGTAGGATATTACTACCAGAAGACCAGCCAGCTAGGGTGGAAAGGAGTTGCCTTGAATTTCATGTCCTTGCTATAACAACTATAAATCCTTGCCAGCAGGACTATAAGTGTGTATTTGCCCACATAAGATTTTACAAGGTTGTAAGGGCCAGGAACATTATCCCGCACAAAATGGGTTATGCTGTGAAGTTCCAGCTTCCCTGAAGTCCTCAGCAAAATTCCCATTGACTCAAGCAGATCCAGGACTTCCTATCTGTTCCCAAGAGGTCAGCTGTGCTGAGAATTGTGAGTTGTGTGCATTGCAAAGAGAGAATATCACCAACTCTTCAGCTTGCACTCACTCTTCTTGTGATCGTTTTTGCATGTGGTGGTTTTAGCCTTGTATGCTTTACAGATCAAGAATCCACCACAGCATTCTGGTTTTATTTATTTGACTCAATAATGAGGAATACTTAGTTGCCGTTTTCAAACCAAAGTGCTGCAGGGGTTGAAATTAGACTAAACTTCATAATTCATCTGGTTTCTCACCCCCACCACCTAGTTCTTGTTGCAATCACCCGTTTGTTGCAGCTCGGTTTCTAAAATTGTTCCCTACTCCAAAAGAGCTTGCAATCTTGCTTCCTTCAGCTACACCTTATCAAAAGAGTTTAAACTGGTCTTGCCTTACAGATGCATGAAAGGAATCTGAAGATAAACCTACTTTTGGATGAACTGCTGTCCCCATAAGGACAGTGTTTGACCATGGCAAGGCATCACAGTTCCTCTGCAGAAGGGCTTCTGAAGCACCACCACCCCTTGGCCTGCACAGGGACACAGCAAGGAGACATAGGCAAGATGATCTCCATGAGTGAATAGTGCCTGAGGGGGAAGTTTAACAGGTTTGGTTTGCACAGGTTCTTGTGAACTTTTCCTTCAATTCTGCCATATACACCTTTTGTGCACCCCTTGAACTTCATTTTGAGTTTCAGGTTTGAACAAGAATGTTAAAAGCTCAAACTGAAACTCACTTGCAACCATTAAGTTTCATTTGCAAAACCGTAAATGGGCTCCAAGTCACTTGAAAGGTGCAGATTAAGGAATTTAGGTGAAACTTGCAACATTATTTTAGAGGAAAACCAGAAAGTAAGCAAGTTTTGTGTGGTTCTGTAAGAAACATTACATGCAGCAGTTCTCTGGCTTACTCTTGGTATGCGGAGAAATGTGCTCTCTGCACTCCTCTAAAATGTTGCAATCCTCTAATATGCCAGATTATTTTTTCTTTAAAACCTCTGTTTAATATCTCTCCTCCTTACTCTCCCTGGAGCAGAAACAGCATCAAGATCTTTGGGCAATAAACTTTTATAACCAATTCCCCTATAACTAGAATTCTAGTTCTAAACTTGAGGGCTTCCTTGATCATGGTTATGCACCATCTATCATTATCTCCAATTAGTAAAATGCCAAGGGTGGCCTTCAGCTGTCATCTCTGCCCCTTCGAGGAGAGTGTTACAGGATGTCTCATTCAGCATTTGCAGTCACAGGAGAGGTGAGATTCTTTCGTTCAGAGCAGGGAATAGTCTCTGCAGCTGCAGAACGCAGGAGGCCCAGGGAACGTCCTAAGGCCAGCAGCTGTGGAAGCAAATTTTGGCTGCATTGGTCCATTATTGTTGATGCACATAAGGCATGAAAATCAGACTCAGGAAACAGTACACATGTGAAAAGATTTGCAGTCTTAATTTTCATGTTTAGTTATGCAACTATATAATAGCTAGACATTGCTTTGATGCTATACTTAATATTCTTGGTACTAGTAAAAACTTACGCCAACTTTTGCAGTAAAATCATAGCTAAAGGAAAATGCAGTCCTGCCACTTCCCTGTTCAACTAAACCAAACCATGAGCACAGCAAGCAAGTCTTGAAAATGTCACAAACGCAAAGGTAGACGAGGTTAAACATCTCTTCTTTCATGCTGTATTATGTATGAAATTTTAAAAAATCTAGTTTTACTCTCACTGTGCTTTGAGCACCAACCACTTACCATCATGCTAAATGACTCACCAAAATGGCTGTACACGCAACCGCACGCAATCGTCCATCTTCCAGGGTTTTCTTGGAGAACAATGGGACAACAATGAACCCTAACACCATATTCAGTGCCACTCCTTTTGTAGTACTCCTGGCTCTACCATGATTCACAACTCAGAACTTTCAGGGAGACTTGTTGGTGCTCTTGCTGAATTGCTTGAGTTTTCCTCTAAGGTTTGGACTAACTCATATAGCTGATTTGCACCTTGATTTCAACCCCTATAATGCAGAGGTGATTATCATCTAACTTCAGACAGATGTGTGTTTACCTCATGGCACTCTCATACTCTCAGGTGCAAATTCAGAACATTATTAGCAGCAGACATAACCCCTGAAAGGCCTAGGCAGACATTTTCTCCAACACCTTCAGGCAAATAGTTGACATGCTTTTTCCATTTCCGTTCAGTTTCATTCTGAGGTGAAGCAGCAAGGGCTGCGCCTCCAAAGCTAAGCAGGAGCAACAGCATGTTCATACCCTGCAGAGCCAGCCAGCAACTAATAAACAGAAACTTGCTCAACAGCTGAACGACAGAGGCATAAACTGACTCACTCAGCAAGGAGAGCCAGAGAGGGAGCCAGGGAGACAGAATCACCAGCTTCCTCATGCTGGTTATGCAAGGAAGAAAGGAGCCCATGGGGGTAGAAAGGGAGGATTACACTCCCATCATTTGTTTTCATTCCCAAATGAATTAAAAATTTTCTCTTGCAAGCTTTGCTCCTAATTGCTGCTGCCTCCTCACTGTGGTGCCACATCCCCAGCGCTGTTTGGCAGACCCTTTCCTTGTCTGTATCATTTACCCAGGCTGAGATAGGGACATTGGTGGGCCCGTGAGGGGAACCCAAACACTGTTGGCTCCCCTTGTTTTTCGGCTTATGTCTAGAAGTGGTACTTATACCTTTGGTGGTACAGGCTTGCCAGCAAGCACCCCCACAGCCCATGTCTGTGGGAGAACAAGAATGTAAAAAGAACACTATGACATGGAGGTTCCCAACCTGTGACTTTAAGGCAAAGATTTGCAACGTGGCTTGTGACACAGGAAAGTGTTTTAGGTGGACATGGGCAACTAACCACAGACACTTTCATAGATACCATAGAGTATATGGTAGCTTTGGCACCTGAAAAGAACTGAACTCAGCATAGAGCAGCTCTTTGTCTCCATTAGATAGAGGTTAGAATTACTCCATCTGATTCCACCCCAAAAAAAAAAATCTGAAGCTACATCTCTGGTGAGTGGAATTGGGCATTGAAGCTGGCCAGCTCTAGCTAGCTCCATGCTGTGTGGCCTGCTGTGTGGCAAAACCTACACAGCACATTCCCTACAGACAAGGGAATACACACAATACCTCCCCAGGACAGCGAGCTCCTGAACAGGCTACTAGTTCTTAGTGCTGCTCACCCTTGTACTCTCGCCAACAAGATGGTGGCAGACATGAGGAGAGATGTTCACTGCTGCGTCTTGGGCTGATCCTGTTTCTGAGCGCACAATCTTCACTTCCAAAGGTGCAAATCTGTCATGATATACTGTGTACTTCATGAGTACCCAATAGATCACAAGGGATTAGAGATTCCTGATGGAGATGAAATGAAGGAAAAGACTTTCCTAAGAGAATCTGAAGAAATTAAGTTTCTCCTTGTCTAATGAAATAAACACCAGAATATTTATTTTCTGGTCTCCATTTCATATACAAGATGATTTTGAAATATTTCTGATTATTTTATAAATGTGAAGCAAAATGAAATGTTCTTTACACATCCCAAAATAAACATCTCTTTTTTTTTCTGTCCCTGCCATACATACACACATAACACTATTAAAAAAAGCTTCCTTCCACATCCTTCCTTTGTGGTTGAGAACTCCTTTGGGGCAAACAGCTCCCAGGAGAGGGAACAGAACACTTGCCGTTGCCTTCAGAGAGAATAAGACTGTGTCCCTTTATTATAGCAGGCAGAGAGTTAATTGAACAGAGTTGAAGATGTATTGCAGGAGACAGGAGTAAATCAAATTATATGAAAACATTCCCACGGTTTTGATTTACTTCACAGAAAGAAGCAAAATATTAGACATCTTATATTACTTCACATTTGCCTGGAGGGCAAATGTGAGGTAAATGTTCGGAATATTCTAAAAATGTAGCAATAAGCCCTCTCCACTAAGTTCTGTATTTCTGCATTACTGAGAATATAATATTTTTCTAAAACATGGAGTAGCAGTCTGTAATCCTGTCTCAGAGGCCAATAGATTCCACTGGTTTAGATCTGCTGTTCCTTCTACAAAACTGAAACAGGAAAATTAATTAAAATCATAAAACAGAAGGCCTCTTTCCTAGCCATAACCTGGGCATGTTTGTAGCGATGCTGACATCTACTGGGACAAAGTGAATTTGCACATCTTAGCAAATGAAGATTTCAGCAAAGAGGAGTTGGTCCTTGTTTGCTGTTCTCCCATTTTTTTATTCACAATATTCATGCTTCCATACATATCCATTCTGAATCAATACTCAGTTGAATCATCTAAATTCAGTTGGTCAAAACAGATGTTATTGGGAAGACTTAACATAGTATATAAGGAATATACAAGAGATAGACATAGTCCTATAAATCCTACAGATTGGTCCCTGTACTTTCAGGAATCTGAATTCCTGGATTGACATGTAGCTTCAAGAATAGAAGGACACACATCTAGTTTGTATTCACTGCACATAAGGCTCTCAAAGTATGGCAGCTTAAGATAAAAGCTCATTACAAAATACTGAATTTAGGACGCCGTGCTGCACTATAGAGCTCGTGTCTAGGAACTTAATTCTGCAAAGACAAGAGCAGAAGTCTGTGTACCTCAATTTGAGTAACACCAAAACTGTAAAAGTAACATCATATAAAATTCTAATAAAGTAATAATGAATGAGAGGTGATAAAGATTGTGAGTGGATTTGTATTTCCTCTACTTCTGGACAGATTTCTCACCACCTAACTTGGTCTGAATTTACAGAATTACAAATAAAAATGAATTTGACCAATAAATATTTGTAGAATAAATCAACACTATCAATAAAGCAACTTAATTAAATTGTTTTCTGTGATATATAAATATCTACAGTCAAAAATGTATTATTATATTATTACATTATAAGATCTGTTCTATACTGAAGCTGTCCCTTTTACCTTGACAGGAACAGGATTTTAGGCAGTGTTTGCACAGGCTTTTCCCAGCTCCTCCTTCAGATTCTGAAATGGATAAAAATATAAAATAAGATCTTTGGTTTATGTATTTGATGAATAAGATATGGTAACTCCTAACCCAGGCTTTTTATGAGCATCAGTCCAGCAGATAAAGCCGATATTCAGACATAAAATATCAGTGGGAGCCAACTGTGTATCCTACATACTTCAAACACTGCAGCACGATGGTGAAAACCATCTCCTAGTGCTCTCTAAAGGAAGGTGCCTCATTTGAGCCTATGTTCCAGTTATTACCTTGAAGTTTTCTTGGTACCTAAAGCTTGACTACTCCACGTTCCCTGATAGGCCAATTATGTGAGGGCTCTGCAGTTCAGCATTTACTCCTCACACGGCGCCCCCCAGGAGCTGTGTGGTCAGCAACCAATGCAGCACATGCTCCCATTGCCCACATGGTGCTTGGCACAGCAGAAGACGAGCAGGTAGCTCTGGGGTTCCTGAACTCTTCGGGACTGTGCAGTAAACCGGCCTGAGTCTCTGCAACAGAAGGATTTGATTCCAGCTGAATTCTGCAACCACCTCTTTATTGGCCCACATGATTTCAGAGAAATGACAGTCACTCAACTCTGAAAAGGTAACCTAGGAACTTGTCTCCTGCCAGGAACCAGACTGCACATCCAGTGTATCTAGAGCTACTTCCCAATGGGCTCCCTCTTCTGCTTCCCACCCTGTGGAATCTGGACTTCACATGGCTCTTCCAGAGAGGACTTTTCACCTAGTACATCGCATGCGCCCTCCGCTCTGTGGTCAGACCTTGGCAAACTGCAGAGCGCTGGACTCAGCGCTGCCACATCTGAGGCTCTGAAAATCTCATAATGAAATGCCATTTATGTATTCACATCAATCCTCTCTAAAAGGCATTTAGGAGGGTTTAAGTACCCAGTGGAACAAAATCCCACAGCCTGGCACTTGGATAGGCTTCCAACAGAGCTTTGCATTTGAAAAACACACAAATCAGAAATAAAGAGGAAGAAGAAGATGATGTCTGAACAGATATCATTTCCTTATTCTATTATAAACCTATTTCTGATTATCTGAAGGGGAAATTAAAACATTTGGCTTTCTAGAAATAATTTGGTTTCAGAGATGAATCCCTGAAAAGGTTTCTTCTGGCTTGCACTCATTGAAAACCAAGGCACTCAGATTAATATCAACATTTTGGCAATTCCAATAACAAAGACTGCCAAAAGTATGTTGTCTATCAAATGTACACGAAAGAAAGATGTTAGGATATTAAGAACAGATGTCACAGAGAACTTCGAAAAACAATCATGCTCCTTACGTATTCTGCAAGGCAACATGCACAAAAGCTCATGAAAGATCAATTAATGGATTTAGTCCAAATACTTTCAATTACTTTATATATTTGTAAACTTACTTATAAAATATGTATATTTAAAGATTTGAAAAAGAATGGTGCCATAATTTGACAATGGCCTTATATAATAAAATTCAGAGCTTTAACAATTCAATAATACATTAAAAATACTTTTTGTAGTCTCTTTTTAAACCATTATGCCCTGTTTCAGGGACAGTGTACAAGGTTTTTCCAGTTATTGAGTACTCATTTATTTACATTTTAATTATTCTTCTACTGGCAAAGGAATTCTATAAAAACTGCCTATTAAAAGAACATCTACTGAGAGTGACCATTGCCTAAAAACATCTTATTATCTAAAACTGAAGGGTTTTGTTATCAAAAACTAAAAAAACTTATAAGACCTAAAGAGAGGCCATTGGAGCAGGTACAGAAATCGTGTTCATCTTCTGCCCTTGTATTATTTTCTATACTGACAATTCCCAACAGTAAAAATTAAAGTACCTTTTGGGTTTTTTTTTTGGAATAGTCAATATTCCAACAATGTTCCTTGAACAACATTCAAGGAAAATATCATTTAAAAAGAAACTACTGAACATTGTGAAGCTCACGAAACACCAGCAGGCCAGGACAGTGCTGTAGCTCTTACAGGTTGTCCAAAGGTACTTTAAGCCCAATATTTTGAACCCAACCATCAAGGCAAACTCAAGTGCAGCAGTTTGAACTACTGAACATGATTTTTTGCTTTTCTCACCAAAATTGGGTGGCAGCAAACCTCAGGAAGACGTATCTCAGCATGAGGGAGAGCTCACCACCCACTTGCCACCCTGAGATGATGGATGATACCATAGCAATGTAAAAACATGATGCTAAGACATGATAACGCAGCAACAGTGGCAACAGAACTAATATTCACTGTTCACGGAAGTTTTAAATCACTCCTTGTTTTTCTTGTTTTCACCCAACGCCAGCAGGTAGCACTAGGGCAGCACCCACGATGCAGCAATCATGGTTTCCCCGCTCGGCAAAGGGGCCATGGGCCACCCTCAGGACCACAGGGAGACGAACTCCTCTCCTCTGCTTCGGCCACCTTCCCCAGCAGCTGTTCACGTCACATTTTGCTCCTTTCCCACATTCAGTAAGAGGACATGGAGCCAACGTGAGGGATTTACCTCAGGGCAGCAGCGGCAGGCACTGTCGCGTGGGTAGTAGCCTCCATTTTGTGTGTTGCAAACCTCTCCGGACCCTGGGCATTCCCACCACCTGGGCTCATCCCAGAATGGCACTGTCAGATGTGCAGAAGGTTAGATCTGCCAGCTGCAGCACATTCCGTTTTTCCTCAGCTCTCCATGAGCTGCCGCCTTGGTGCAGGGCAGGCCAGTTCACTCTGCCCCTACCAGGCAATGGCTGTGCCTTCTTCACAGGGACAGGGCCCTGCAGACTCCTCATGATCCCCTTAAGGGGACAGGACCTCATGGCCTCCTCGTGGAGACAGGGCCCCAGTACTGTCTCAGGCTTTGGGGGCCCTCAGAAATCCCATGAAAAAACATGAGGCTGAGATTCAGGGCACTGAATGGCCGCTGGAGGGCCGACCTCCAGGTAGTGAAGTAATTCCTGATGGAATCAGGACCCATGGGTGATGTCATGTTACACAGAGTCATTACAGCGAACAGCAGAGCCGTAACCAAGGCAAAACCACCCTGGCACGGCAGCAGACTGGGAAGAAGAGATCAGCCCTCAGCAGTGACCTGGATCTCTGCCACTGGAGATGATCAAAGCACATGCAATGCATTTAAATGCCGTCTGACCCAGGGCCACTCGGTGACACACACTGCTCCTACAAACATCATCTTGCGTTACTACCACAAATGTCCCTCTTGCTGCAGCAGGCGGGCAGTACGGTATGGGTTTCATATCGAGTTGCATGATAAAGTGCAGTCCGGCTCTCATGTCTCCTGCAGTCTCAGGAGTGAAGCTATTTAGTTGGACATCAGTTTATGAGTTGGACATCAATCATGCGTTGAAGTGTAACCCAGTTTTAAGGAAGAGGTGTCACACTGCCCTTCCTGATACACAGCTAAAAAAGGTATCCAAGCTGCCGGCCCAACCTCTGCACGGCAGAAACAGGAATCTGGAGCAGCCCTTCCTGCACTTCCAACCTGGAGCACTTGCCTCCTGCACTGTGGCAGGGACCTACAGATGACACACACAGACCCGACAGATATACGTGGCGCAGGCTAAAACACCGACCTTGGGTGTTCCTCCCACAGATCCTTCGCCGACACTAAATCCACTGGCCAAAGCAGAGCCTGATCTTTCTCCAGCACAAACCTGCCTCGAAGGCTCCCGTTACGCCAAAGGCCAAACACAATTCATAACCCTGAGCAGCTCCTGCTAGATGGAGAACAGGGCTCCTCTGAGCACAGGGCTAATACATCTTAGCTGTTTTCTGTTTTACAGAAGGATTGCGACATCCTAATAATAATATATGCTGTTTGTCGTGATTGATTTTTTTGTGTTTGCCTTCACAGAGTGGCAAATTGTAGTTTTACTTTGTAATATTTAGATTTTAAATATTAAAACTTAAATATTTATTATTTAAATACGTTTTCTTCATCTTGCTTTCTAAAAAACCTTCTCTGCATACAGAGTAAACAGAACAAATGTCAGCTTGTAATGTATATATCTAAATGTTTGTTATGTTTAGATTTCTACAAAACCTTATATATCACTTAGGAAATGAAAATACCCAAATAGAGGAAATACATAACATTTAAAATGTGTGCATGTCAAGTGTCTCAATAGTCACTAAGTACAAACCCATAAACTGCTCACTTCCTCTCTATTCCATGATGGTTTGAGTCAAACGAGGGGTCAAGGCAGACAGTTTGAGGTTTTTGCCTATACACAAAAGAGCTACAAAAAGAATGCCTAAGCATGCCTAAGGAGAATTTATATCTGAGTAGAAATAATTTGAAGTTAATTTTATTACTATTCTCTATCAGCAATTTTCGTTCTTCTTGGGAACCAGTAATTAATGTTGGAACAGGGCAGAGCTGATAGGTGAAGAAATTACCCAGACTGCCCCGTCCTTTCAGCAAGATCAAAAAGCAAAACTGGAGGAGGTAACCAGCACTGCCAATGTGTTTCACATTCAAGATCTGATGAACAATTTCCATTAAATTCCACAGGAGTCAAGGCAGCCAAACCAGACCCTCAGGTTTTAATCACAGATAGATGTGAAAACAGTGCAGCCTCGAAAGATGGGAGTATGCTGCAGTGATGGCACAGGACAACACAGAAAACAACAACACAAACACAGCAATTCATTCGCTTCATCAGTACTGAACCCTTCTTGGCAATCAATATTTTATCCAATGGAGTTTTAAGCATGCCCAGATGACATCTCATCACCTTCCCATAAGGGATCAATCAGCAGGTAGCTCTTTGGTTAAAAGAACTTTTGCTTAATAGTCACAATCTACATTTTCCTTAGTTTCATTCATTCAACTTTATTTCTTGTCTCTCTTCACACACATTAAGTAATAATCCTCTAAATAATTTGTCTTCCTCCTCTGCACTCCTATGACAATGAATAGATTGTCTGAACTGTAACACTACAAATTTCCGGTGCATGGCTCTAGCAACAAAGAATTAGCTATTCTAATAAATACAAGGTTATATAAGTAGGAGAAATGAATTACCAAGCTGGAGATCAATGAGCAAAAGGTGAAACTGCCAAAGAGATGCTCTTATTAGATTATCAGACTCAAGGCTGATATATAGCTTTAACTGTGCTTCCTTATCCATCATTTTTATAGTATGAAGAAAGGGTTACAAAGCACAGATTGCCTTTTTTAATTAACATGGAAGTTTTTGACAGGCTCAGCTCAGGATAACCAGGATAGGTAGTATTTTTTTTCCGAACATGAAAGCAGTAAACATATTTTATTAATCTGGGAGAACTGTAATAGTACCGAATAAATACCCATCAGAGTCTATACAATACTCTTGTCTACCTGCAGCAGCCGAATCTGCACACCTAGGATTTGCCAGAAACGACAGCCCGCTGGGGAGCCTGAACCAGACTTGGATTCACGAACTGTAACAGTTAGGCCAGGAGGGACTTTCTGAATTGTATGCAAACACCAGCCTGCCTCTTCTAGCTCAGAAAGGGACGATGACCCAGAGGTCAGGTTGGTATAGCGTAACTCAACCACCAGTTTAACAACCCTGGCAGCCGGTCTGCACTGGTGTTTCTACTGCTGACTGCCCAGGCAGGGAGCTCTAGGGACTTGTGCCAATGCCGGCAGTCTAGGCTGTGGGAAGCAGAAATTAAGTTGAAAGTGGCACTGAGGATTACTCCTAAATCGACCTCACAAGAATGCTCTAGTTTGCCCAGGTTCCCTAGCAACGAAGCTAGATTGTGCCAAAACAAGAAAACAAAAGAACATGCATGAAAACAGTCAATTTAACATGTAGCGACTCTGCAATCTCCTATTCATTACTCCTGAATAAGTTACGTTGCCGTTATATTTCACACTAGAGGCTTTGCTAAGATATATAAAGTTGAACAGAAACAGTATGTGCATTTACTAGCCATTTCCTCATCACAGCTGCATTATCAGGACCACATCTGGATTGCAACTAGCGTTTCAGTCTTTTAGTGTTATTGTTATCTCTTAAATACTTCTGTACCTCTAAACATCTCTTAACTGTCTGTAAAGGGATACCACATTCTTAGCAGTATCACATGTTTCAACTCATACACACACAAAAAGAAAAAGATAAGGAAAGGACCTTTAAAACTATTGAGAAAAACTTTAAAAAAAATTATTTGTAATCTTCTTTTCAGCACAGTTGAAGTGGTTTCCATAGCTGGAATGAATTACAGCACACTGCCAGGATTTCCAGCAAAGGCCCTTCCACCCCAGGAGAAGTTCAGTTGCATTCTGTTTTAATGGCTCTTGGCAAGCTTGCACTATTGTTTTTGTACAAACAGAAGTAAATTTGATATAAATAAAAATGGAACTTTATGTGAATGAAGCAAACATCAAATTCCTTAATCTTCAAAAGAAATTCTATCCCTGAATAATTAACTATGATATATTTATAAAACTAGAATAATTGAAAACAGGATTCTAAGCTGATTCATGTAGACTGCGCTGAAATATTTATTATTGCAAGTCCAGAAGATCTGTCTGGATTTTGTCACTGGAAATGTCTAAACTCAGTGTCCAGATGTTTATTTAAGTTGCTCCCACATAGTTCTAATGTCAATTACTAGAGGTTATCAGAGAGCATCACTGTGTATCTTCCTTGACTAATATTCTCATTTCTTCTGCATCTTTGATGTTTTCTTTCATTAAAATTCCTGGCTCACTGCCACAAAAATCTGCCGTGCAGGCAAAAAACTGGTCTGCAGACATGACATATGATGATGCCCTATGTCTGTGCAAGGATAATATTTATCATCAGCTATCATTTAAGCAGTACTATAATCAGTACAATGCCAATTTAAAGCAGCTCAAAGAAATACGTATGAAATCAAGGAATGAGAACTTCTGATACGAAATAATTTGGGTCAGTGAAAAAATATTGCTACATTTAGTGAAGATTTCATGAATCTGTATTTTTTTTCTTCAAGAGAAAGCAAAGGGAAAGCCAACAACAAAGTAATTTCACGCGTAATTACAAAAGGAACTGATGGATCTGCAACTCTCGAAACCACAACTACACTGAGACTTTTATAGTAACCAGGAGACAACAAAGGACACTCATAACAGCGACTTAAACGGGGTAAGCTTCTCACAGTCTGTGAAAACTTCACTATATCCAAATGCAAAGAGTTGCCTAGTTCATTTATATAATGTCTTACCCCAAATTGGATGGTTCATTTGGTTTGCAGGCAAATTCCAGATGTATTTTTAAGGGTTTGCAAAATAACAGCAGAAAATCAATGCCAATTCAATACAAATGGAAATAGGGATGTAAGATGATTTCAGAATTCTAGTGTTAGGACTCAAATATACCAGTTTCCTCTCTTGATGAGCAGTGTTACTCATTTCAGTTCCAATCAATTATTAAGAGTTAAGATACCTGGGGACTTGAATGGCTAATGCTATAAATGACTTAGAAATCTAAATCACATTAATTGGCTAATTTACTTCTCACCTTTCACTGCCAGTTTGGAAAAGATGTATTCAGCTACCAGTTAATGCCCTGACAGCAGAGCATTCAGCCTTCCTGGGACTCATTTTCCCTTACTGAGGTCTTACACAAATGGTCATCGCACCTCCAGATTTAGTTGTGATTCTGTGTGCCCAAGGAAAAATCCCCCAGTTTCTTGCAGAATGGCAAATTTTGCCACAGAACTTGTCCTCACTGCAGTACAGACTGCATTCAAAACTTGGGTTGCCTGTGACAGAGGGGTAGCGGGAAAAGCAAGAGCTTCACTTCAGAGATGAGTATAAGAGCTCCCATGCCACAATAACCAGAGCTGTTTGAACCACCACTGAGTGACTGGGCTTTCAGCAAATTAAACATATGTATTAGCATCAAGTAACAATTGAGAATGCAACCTTCAAGAGAACAGAAGAAAAGTATGGACAGAAATTTTGCAACTGAGGTTTCTGTTCAGCAGAAGTTTACAAATAATATTTCTTGTCATGTGCTCAGCCTTAAGGACTCGGCCAAATCTTGGGCTTCAGCTACTTGCCACACTACACCATGGCCTTGATCTAATAAGCAACTACATTAATACCAGCTGTGCAGATAAAAGGATGAAATATGAACATGTTCAGCAAGCATCACAGCCCCACTGATCTCCCTCATGAGATCAGTGGAGATGTGCCAATTTGCACTTGATGCAATTATGGCCCCCCATATCAAATCTGAAAGGAAAACAGTGAGAGTGTCATGCAATACAAATTTGTATGAATTTCTCCTGTAAGAAATCTCTTATACTTAATACTTGCTTATATCCAAAGAACCAAAAAATGAAATGCTTTGTTCAAATTAAAAATAAATTTGCCTCCCATATATATTTCACTGTTCTTGTTTGTGCCCTCTCCTCACTAATTATTCACAGCTCCTATTCTCACTGTCACTTGCGCATGGAGATGAAACTAAACACAGAACCAGGTGAACGGCAATACTGGTTCAGCACTTACACACACATGAATATTCCTAGAGGCATCAAGCTCCAACTTCAGTACATGCCTTCATGCTTCAGCAAATCAAGGGCCAATTTAGTTAAGATCTTAATAACCAAACAATCAAAACAGATGTTTAAAAGAAGAGATCACTCAATGTCTGAAAAGATTTCCATGTGCATGGAATAACAATTACAGTATTTACAAGAGAGTCAAGGGAAGTTATGCGCTCATATCCCATGGAAAGCCAATGGGAACATGAAGTGTTTGGAGTGCAGTCAGATAACATTTGCCATGCTATGATCACAGCAGTGACACAGCACTGCAGAAGTGTGAGAAGAAAACACAATCAATAGCCTACCAAAAAAAGAAAAAAAAAAAACCACAGCAAAAAAAATATATAGAGAGAGATTTTTTTCCCCAAAGAAGCTAGTTTTTCTACTTCCTTTTGCCTCCCAGATCGTGGGAGTTCACAACACAAATCCAAACATAAGGAAACCAGGAAATCTCTGCTGTAATCCCCACACAGACTACCCTAACAGTAATGGCCTTGCAAGGAAATGTAAACCACAAACTCCTAAAAAGCAGTTTATTTCCTACCTCTTTGGAACAAGACCACACCATGTGAGTCCTCCTTCCTCAAACCTTTGTCTTTCCAAAGCTTTTTGTCTTTGGAGAAATTATAGTTCCTTCCTAGACTGCTCAAAAAAAGAAGCAAGGCTGCCACCTTTTATGACAACAGAGTCCCTAGGGTGGTACATGACATATTCCAATACAGGACTCCTATTCCCAGTTCCTTTTATGCCATTTATTTGACACAAAAGGCTAAGAATTCACTGCTACAAGGGCTCTCCTTACAGACACTAGCTTGTCTGAGGCACACCATGAGCTGGGTGCACCTCACATCAGCCAAAAGCATTGTGAACAGGATTCTGCCACGATGACTGCCTCTGGCAAACCCAGCATGGCCACGGAACTGAGATGACAACCAGCCTCCTGCATCCACAGAGAGGTCACTGCAGCAGAGGTGCAAAAAAGTGAGTATCCATCTCTCTTCCCGCAGCTCAGACTGGCCAGGGCTTCCCTCCTCCCCCAGCCTGCGAAAGGCTGCCAGCTTGTGGCGCTTCTGCGACATGGACACGGTCGGAGACTTTGACGCCGGAACCCCCTAACTGCCCGCACAGCTTTGCTGCGGCTTCCACACAAGCGCAGACACTAACCTGTGACAGCGTTCCTGTGGCAGTTTCAGAAATTGGATAGCATAGAGCCATATTCTTAAATTCTCAATTTACAGGCACCATATCCTCCACGTGGGAATCTGCAGCTGACACTGCTGGTTTTAATTGCACGGTCAGCACAGGCAGTTCACAAACCATCAGACGTAAAAATGCTAATACCAATCTACTGATCTACAAAAACAGGCAACACTTCTATATATTTTGTCCTATAATCACTCTTACAGTCAGGGAAAATAATCAAGTACAGCAGCATTTAGGCTGTTCTTCTTTCTCATGTTATTTCCCAGCAATTTAAAATAATTTCCAAGCTGCTGATTCCTTCAGATCATTTATCACCAAAGCTGGCAAAACCTAGATACTACAGCTGCTGCCTCTCATAGATACCTGCCTTACATGCTACAGATCTCACCCTTGTGGCATGCTATTTAATACCTGTCTCTGGGACATCTTTCACACCTATGTGATTGCCCAGCTTGGGATCTTACAAATCTTCTCACGTGTTTACATTCCTCCAGAATTTCCTTTCCTATAAGGCAATTTTTTTCCTAATTCCAGTGTTTTCCTTCCTGAGCATGGAAACAAAAGATCTGATTTATCCCAAATTTGACTTCAAATCTTACATGATCAAAACATTATTCACACAAAAAATTACTTCGGCAACGTATTTTTTAATTCTTTATTTTCTATTGGGTTATAGTCCACTCTAAACAGCAGACAAACTCCTCAATTGCCAATGTATATTTTGAAATGTTGTGGAACTGAAGAACTGTGAAATACGCAAGACCATACTTAGTCAGAAAATTAATTTCATGCAAGTAAACCATTCCAGGATTCATCACCTTCTTTTCTAAGCTATTTCAAACTTTTGAATTGTACATCCTCTTCACCATGGGCCTCTTCTTATAACTGTTTCTCTGCTTTGTCACTGCCAAGATCTGAATTCCAAAGGACATGTACATACCTATGCTCAAAAGCTAGGACAGAACAGCCCCCGAGAAAGCCTGTTGTTCAACCAACAACTTACAGTTTACACCTGAAGCTTGGTTTGGCATCCAAACAGCGCTCCTATCCCCAAGGGTTCCAGCAGCACTTTGCTAAACAGCTGCTAATGGCACAACAAGTATGTAACACACTTCACCTCTTAGTATAGGGAATTTATTTATTTATTTATTTATTTATTTATTTATAGAAGTTTACCCTTTCAGGGGGTCCACTTTGGCAAAGCCCCAACATGCCAAATGCTGTTGAGACATGAGTCAAGAAAACTGTCTCTACTTCAAAAGTTTCAAAAGCAAAAATAAGTCTGTAAAGCAAATGGAAAAGAACGTAATTTTAGTTAGCCTGAGAAGGCAGAAGTTAGCATCAGCCTAAGTCAAGGTAGCCTTCAGGAATCTGCAAAACTAACCCTTAGCTGCATACCTTTGCACACCTCAAGCACCAAAGAGCCAGCATGGAAAAACTACAAATAGTAACTTACAAAGTGTCTAGCAGCACAGCCAGTACAGAGACAAGGGTGACCACCTTAGGAAGGTGGAGAGAAGCAAACATGCCTAGAAGCGGTAACCACTTGTGCTTCATGCATCAGCAAAGGGAAAGCCAATACAGTTCTCAGGTCTTAATCAGCACGAGAGGTTGAAATAAGGAAGGGTGACGAGAAGGCTCAGCTGGACGAGCAGGTAGCAGCATGGACAACAGCGATGTGAGAGGTGACCTGCGCCCGCGGCAGAGGAGAGCGCTCCACCATCCCAGGGCCACACACAGCAAAGGGACTGAAGAGATTAACATGTGTGATTGAGGGACCAGACACACCACCACCATGGATGCTGACAGAGGAGAGTGAACGACTGAAAGTTTGCCAGATACCAGTACTGGAAAAGATTGTTGTGAAAAGCATTCATGTTTCATATCTCAAGATACTCAAATGACCAAAGTATCTAGATGTCTGGGTGCACAGCTGGTATTTAGATAGATTTGCAGAAAACAAAAACAGGGAGTACTAGGTGATAGGATAGGGATTTTACCACAGGGAATGCCCAGGAGAGTTTATGGAGCATTTGGGAAAAAGTAACTGTCTGCTAGCAAAATGGTGGTGATGCAATTAGCTGCTTTTTAGCCTTGGAAAATTATAGAAAGGCTCGCATCGCACATTTCTAAATAACATTGTGCAGCTTTTTGGATGACTTGCGTCTGGAAGACCCTTGGCTTCCAGTGATCCCATTCTGGCAGGAAAATGCATTCATCCAGGCAGGGCCTTGCACACATTGCTGTCCTGCACATGCTGCTGCAGCAGTTTCTCAGAAATCAGCTTTTGACAGGCCCTATAAGGAATTTGGGAGGTTTGTTTTTTAAAACAAAAATGAACTCATTGATAGGGTTCGAATACATAATCCTGATACAAATCCTAGTTGACACTGGAATATCA
This sequence comes from Crypturellus undulatus, assembly GCA_013389825.1. Lineage (NCBI taxonomy): Eukaryota > Metazoa > Chordata > Aves > Tinamiformes > Tinamidae > Crypturellus > Crypturellus undulatus. Next base: position 500,190 of record VWPW01001876.1, read on the forward strand.
TTGTGAAATAGTTTTTAGTTCTGTTGCTCATCTGTCAAAATTTGTAATAAAAGGCAGGAAATGTTTTTGTTAGGAATAATTTTATCTTTAGGGAACAGCAAAACATCCAAACTTCACAGGACCTATTTTCTCCAAGAGAACCACAGAATGGATCTCTATTGATTTACATTATCAGAATATGAAAAAGTAGTATTCCAAAGTTTGAAACCAGTGTACAAAAATATGGAAAAACAAGGCCTTTAATATAAATATTAAAGTTTTCAGATTCATCTGACCTCTTGATGTGCTTTGTAATAATCATCAAGAATGAAACAGCAGAGTTCCTTAAATCCAAACAGAATTTGAGTTACAAAATAACTTGAAATTCTTACCTATTTACAGCACAAGGGCAAAATGTGTTATTTTAGGGTATCAGCACAGAAACAAGCTCTCCTGTGGCAAGAACACAACTTCACAGCCTAACCTTACTGTATATTTATCACGGCTGTCCATGCATACATCTTCGCCACATGGTAAAAGCAAGATTAATTAAATAGGTTATGCCTAAGTAAAAGAAGTATCTCACATTTATACAAGAGCTTTCATATGTGAAGTTTCCATGCAGTAGCTCACAAGCACCTTAGATTACTTCATGGACATGTGTGTTGATACCCTTTATAAGGGCATTTTTCTCAAATGATGCCTTCTCTTGTAGATGATTCATCATGGGCTGCAAAAAGATATTAAGGAGCACTCTCTGCCATATCTGAAAACAAAATATTGGTCTTTTCACAAGGGTTAACTGCCCCAAGTGCTGTGGAAAGAGACTCCAAATGACACTAAAGTGTATATTCTTAACATTCCTAAGTCTGATACCGAACCCTTCCCATAGCTGTAATGTTCTAATTTTAAGAAAAAAAAATCACTAGGTCAAGAATTTTCATTATCCAGGTTTGGAGTTTTAAGAAGTGCACCATAAAAATCAGTTTCGTGGCTTATCTTCAGGCATCCCTTCTTGAACTCAGTCCTCTCCTGAAATATAATCTTCATCTCTCACTTCTCTATATTGCATTGAGGCCTCCCCCTCTGGTTCAAACCTGACCATTTTTATATTCAGTCTTTCTGCAAGTTTCTGTGCCGCAAGTTTGGCTTGCATTTCCTATTGAAAAAAAAAAACAAAACAAAACAATAATCAAGTTAAGAAAAGCATTAATTTCTCAAGCTTATCATCGGAAGAATCCTCTAAAGGAAAAACTTCTCATAATAATACTACCAGTAACTCTAGAGTGGTCTTAAGTTAAACTTCTAGTAATTATTGGAAAAAAAAATCTTGAATACATAGCTGTGTTATTAATTTTTGAAGACATTTTTATGCCTGTGTGGCAGGCATCGTCTAACATACAGTAATGTCAGCTCTAAAGGAACAAAAACAGTCTACATAGCAGAGCAACCTTGCACAGGAGCTATGCATCCAAGAACAAAGCCTGTCACTCAGCAAACAGTCTGTTTCCATTTTTCAAATTACCTTTCTCCCTTCAAGTGAAAAGGAGATTAAATTAGCATGTGCTTTAAAAATGGGAAGCAGCAACACACACTTCCACAGAACAAAATCCTCCATACAAAACACATTAGAGGAATTCTGCATGAAATCTCCTAAATTTCAAAGAACTTTAGAACTCAGGATATTTCACACACAGAATAAACAAAGCCAGGTGTATCTACCCGCATGTTCTAGGAATACCAAACACTAATATGCCTCCACTTATGCATGCGCTATAAACTCATTAAAAATAATAGGCAAGGCACCTAGAATTTTAGTCAGAGATGAAGCAACTGCAATGGAGTTAACATAGCTGCACAAAAAAAAACTAATGACAGATTTTTGTTTAATATATGAACAGAAATTTCAGAAGAGTAATTACTTTTCAGACCAAGTCATAGATACATACCTCATAAGCTTCTTTTTGCTGTATCTGAATTGCTATGGACTCCTCTATAGATAACAACTTAGCAGGAGCATGATGAAGTGGTGGTAGCCGAGCTGCTGTGATGTCATTCAAATGTTTCTTATCCCTAAGTCGCCGTTCTTCAGGAGTCACTGGAGAGCCAGATCCCCTGGGGGACTGATCAGATGAGGCACCCTGCGATGATCTACTTTGCTCCCCTGATAATCTGTAAGCAACAGAACATACAACTCAGGAACCAAATTTGCAAGACAAGGTTGATGAACTTCAGTTTTGAAACCACGTAATTCTCAACCTGTAAGAAAGTTTAAAGAGTATGTTGAGTATTATGACACCACACACAAGTTAAAAATGAGCAGTGCATTAAACAGCTATAAAGGTGAATCTTTTTCACCTTTTTAATTCACCTTAAAAAGTGAATCATCATTTAGCCAGACACAGTTTCTCTGCAGAAAGACAATCCTGCAAGTTGCCCTTTACTGTGGGCAGAAAAGTCTGCCAATTAAGCAGTAAACATGAAAGAGCAGCATCTTAACAATGAAGGAAAGCATAAACCATCACTGCTATCCATACAGCGGTGAATCATAACCTCTGCAATGATGCAAAAAGAGCAAAGGTCAGACAGTAGTAAAGTTCTGCATAATCCATAAGAAAGTTCTGCCACTTGTTTAGTAGTTTTGCAGCCCAGGTCACAAAATTCTATGAAGATGTAAATTTTTTTAAATGGGTATGATTCCAATATAGAGTCAGTATATAATGCTGAAAAACCAATACATTGATATAGCATGAAGTCGTATGACTTTAAATCTCCGCAACCACCAAAGAAAATAAGGCTACTATGCTTGATCTTATAATTTCTAATTACACGTAAATCAACTACTCCACCCCCCCAACCTACTCTTTTAATACGTACATATTTGTTTTAAACTTGTTTTTCTTGATGATGGGGTTCTTGGCTCTAGACTCCAGCACTTCAATGTAATGCGGCGTCTTGGCATGCAGGCTGCTGAAGATGTTGCCCTTGCCTTTAGCGACGTTCTGCCCCCTCTCTGGCGCTCTCCCGCTGTCATCGCCGTCTACAATCGAAACTTTCTGGAAGGCTTCAGCCAGCGGGTCTTTACTGCTGTCCACAGCGCCTGCTCCTTCCGCACCACCCTGAGGATTGTCCTGAGGGGGCTGCTCGCTGCCCGCGCGGTTGCTGGGGTCCGACTCGGAGCCTTCGCAGAGGTCACTCCGGTCGGTTACGGGGGTTTCCGCGGGGCCGCTTCCCCCCGATGTGCCGCGCGGGTCGCGGTGCGCCGCGGCGGCCTCCCGCGCCGCGCGCTCCTCCTCCTGCTGCACGGCGCGGCCCAGCCTGGCCGCCAGCTCCGCCACCTTCCTGCCGCCATCGGGCAGGCGCGACACGAACCTCCTGGGGGGGAGCACAGCGAACACACGCGCCGTGAGGCGGGGACGGCGCCGGCGGCCT